>JARHVA010003284.1:727500-1080000 GCA_037957365.1 Torreya grandis
TTATCTCCATTATTACCTATCATAATAGCTTGGTCCTTTTGATCTATTTTGTTCAAGAACCTTATCCAATCTTTATCTTACCTACATCATCCATCACCTATCAACCATTACCATGGAACTAGACCCCACCATCATTGACCAATACATACATGACAATAAGGATGAGATCCTTTTATGGCTCATTATGATGGTTGTACCACTTCCCAAAGGTCTTGATCCCATTTCACTCATTACACCTCCCATCCAAGCTCCATCATATGAATCTCATACCGATCCTCCATCTGCTAGCCATAAACCACTATCTACCCATTCCCATACTAGTAAAGGGAATCCAATCTTGGCCACCTTGAATCAATCCACCTAGTTTTATCCAAACCCATCTAATCATAAGTCTAATGTTGCCATGTCTAAGCCCTTTTAAAACAACTTATCACTGCT
The DNA here is from genome assembly GCA_037957365.1 of Torreya grandis. Classification (NCBI taxonomy): domain Eukaryota; kingdom Viridiplantae; phylum Streptophyta; class Pinopsida; order Cupressales; family Taxaceae; genus Torreya; species Torreya grandis. Next base: position 727,939 of record JARHVA010003284.1, read on the forward strand.
AACATGATGGTCTATCCACCTTTCCAACATCTTGATCCTATTAAGCCTACACCTTCTTGGTATAATGAAAACCAATATTTTCTATACCATCAAACTTGGGGGAATACCATTAATCTATGTCAACCTTTCCAAGATTTTGTCTAAAACCTAATTGACCATGGTGACATAATAATGGATGATAAACTAGATGCATCCACATCCTTGGGTGAACAAAAAGAGGAATTGAAAGATTCCCTTCACAATCATGATTAAGATCCTCCCCTCTCAAGCCAAGGTCAAGATACCACTCCTATTTTTGATAAATCCTCCATCAAATCCAAGTCTATATCCCATGATCCTAGTCCTCCCACCTCTCATGAACCCAATATCCCTCCTATCATCTCCCTCTCACCAATCACATCAAATACCCCATGTTGAGAGGTCATTAGAAGACAATGATTCTACAAATAAAAACATTATATCTTGTGCATCAAAGTTAGCTTCAAAGTCAACATTTGAGGTCTTATCTTCTGAAGGATCATGTTCAACACCTATATCCAAATCAGATTTCTCATTCGAGACATCATCCCTCATTGATGATGATAATGCCCATCTTTTTTAGGATCCCCTTAATCCAAAAACCTCCAATCCATCACCAAGAATACCTTTGGATCCTAATAAGTATGATGAAGTCATAAAAAAATTATCTATTGAAGATTGTCCAAATGAATCTAATCATATTCTAGATACCTCTACTATAGCTAGTCTTAGTGATACTTTTGTTGATCTTGAGGAGATTTTATTTGATGTCAAAATTAGGTCTCTTAGGAACCCCTATGAATACTATGCTACTTATTCACCACCCATTGACCTCATTATACCATCTCCATCACCTTCATCTACTATTGACCCTTTTCTCCCTATCAATGATTAGTTAATCACATCCCTCCATAAGGATGAATAGGAGAATGCATCATTGGACCCTTCTTTGAGCAATATAATGTGTGCCACAAATCCAAAGGTCCAAAATAATATTCCAAAAGTCATAAATCATAATAAAATAATCTTTGATCTTATCAGTCAAAGTCAAGAAGAATCAAGTCATCGACCTAATAAAAAAACATCTCTCCCTAGTGAAGCCTATAAACTAGCACTAAGAGACTATCAACATTAAAATCATCATAATATTCCAATTTAAAAATCAATCTCATTTGTTGAATCCTAAAAAGAATCACTAGGGGACAATCAAAATCAAATATAGTCAAATGCTCAAATTCATATGGCTGATCATCCATCAAATAATTGGATTAAAGATGAGACACAAAGTCAAAGTGTTTTGGATCTTCTAAAGTCTTTTATCACTTGGCACCAATAAAATAAATTATATCCCACATCTTTAATGATGTATGTGACTGTTAGTCCTAATCCTCCATCATCCATCACACCATCATATCCCAATCCTATCATCCATTCAAACCCCATATATCCTCATCCGCATCTAATCACATCCATACCTCACATCACCTCCCTAAGGAACATTGTCTCTCTTAGGGACAATGATGATACCTAGTCTATATATTTGGAGGGGTCACCATCGAGAATCACCAAAGGCAACCAAGACATCCAGGCATCTACCATCCATCATAAAATTGGTGTTGGCTAAATAATCCATTCAATGTCTACACCTTACATTTCATCCATCATCCAATAAATTGAGATGCCCAATAAAGTATAAAAGGTTTTAAAAAGTTAATTTTTAAAAAAAAAGTCAAATAAAATCATTCATCCAATGGTGAAAACCAATCTTCTGGCACCTTGGGTAAGTATCATGATGAAAACCAATTTTTGGCATTATGGTAGAATAATCTATTTTCCACTTTATTCCTCAACACTTGGGGGAAAATCCATCCATTTCATATCCTCATCCATCCTTCCCACTTCTCACATCCTTTGTCCACCTAGTCTATATCCCTTTATCCATCATCCACCATCGTATCATGCATCTTATCTCTTCTTCCTTCCCATATAGGCCTCCACAAGGAAGGGGAAGGTGTATTGATTAATATTCCCACAACCATATTGGCATATCCTCCAATGGACACTTAGGAAAATAACCATCTAGTTCCTTCATGATGTGGTCATTGGCTATCCCTAGTTCCTTCATCCTTAGTCCCCATCATCTTCTTCCTTTATCATTCTATCCATCATCTCTCCATCCTTTTCTTGGTTTCTATGCTTGGTATTCCCTTTTCTAAAAACCCCATTTATACAATGTACATACATATTCCCAAAAATCCCTAAAAATTAAAATAAGTAAAAAATCCTAAAAATCAAAAAATTTGTAAAATCTAAATTAGTCCATGATGTCTTGTCTTATTTCTAATAACCTAGTCATGTACATCTCCATTTCATGTGTCTTTTTTTATTTCCCATCTTTGAATACCACATTACATCTTGGAATTCAATCCTAAGTGGTCACCAATCATTTCATCATCCTTTTAGCTAATTATTATTGACACACATCACCTTGTCAAGATTATAATCTGACACCCATCACTCCTCTATTAATGCCTTTTCATACCTATCACCCATCAATCATCACTCTACTAGTGTGAAAGGTACTTGATCCCATCACTATCCTTATAATTTCCTCTTCATATCTAACACCCATCCAATTACTCTTTACTAGTATGAAAGGTATTTGATCCCATCACCTCCTAGTCTCTTTACTAGATTAGACTCTTGCAAGGCCTTATCTATTAGTAATCCTTGGTCATCACTTATCTAATCACTATCCTTGGCCACTTTTTGATCTAGTTTCAAGACCAAATCAAATTTCAAATAACCCTATCATGCCATCCATCCTTCTATCCTTAACTAGGGGCAACATCTTAGCCTAATCCTAATCATGATCATCCTATCCAAATCCAAGTCCATCCTAAGTCCACAATCCCATCACCCACTCACTCATCCCATCATTAGGAAAGACATTGGGGTACTTCATGTATATATATTTATATGTGTTGCTTGTTTAGTATTTTCTTATTTGTCTTATGTTTTGATTTCATCTTGTCTCTTTTTATCTATTGGGTAATGAATGAGGATGCTAAGAGGATACCCAAAGTGCCCTCGATGATGCATAGTTAAATACTCTCCAATGAACTTTGGGAAAATGTATTCTTGGTCATATTCATATCATGGGGCATGTTGCCAAGTGCCATATTTTTGAATTACTTAGACTATGATGAGCTTTATGACATTTATGATGGCTTGATCTCATCATCCTTCTCTCCAGCATAACCCATCCATCTAAATATAATATTTTATCATCATCTCCTCATCTAATTCATATCTTATCATCACTAATATCATCCTATTACCCCTAATCATCATCATCATCATTATCATTGTCCTCTATCCTCTCATTAGAACTACATCAGCCTAAGGTATTTTTAGACTATGTAAGTAGCACTTGGCCATGTTTTAGTAACCAAAAATATCTCAGCCACTATCTCAATCATCCATCCTCATCCCCTATTGTTTTGGTCACTTGATCACATCATTTATTCTCTCTTATCATCATCATATTGATCAACATTAGCTTTGAGCTACACCCAACATATCTTATCAAATCATCTTATCGTAGCCTATATCTCTCCCTTACATGAATATTTATTTAGGATATGTCTAAATATTTTGGCCTTATATCCTATCATCATCATGCTATAGTTGATTCCCATGCATGTGTCCTTGATTTAGATGTGTCTACAACTATGACACCTATCACCTCTATTCCTTGTGCATGTGTCCTTGCCAGGGAAATCATTACCAACTTATAGCTCATTTCTCAATGTCAACCTCATCTTCTTCATCTTATGTCCCACATTTGGCATCCCATCCCCTCCTCTATCCATATCATCCCACCCATTTTTTATTCTTTTTAGTGGCCATCTACCTCATTCTTCCCTACATGTCCCCTTGAGGGGGTATCATATCCCCTAACAACATCATTTACTAACATTCATCTATGACATAATTTTTTATTTGAAATACCATTACTCTTTCCACTTTCCTCCACTTGTAATTCCCTTTCAAATAGGGGGAAAATATATACACCAAAAATCACTCACTCCATTAATATCAACTAATATCCTTATTATTTAACACTAATTTTGTTAATCTATTTTATTTTGCTAATTAACCCCTCTTTCTAATACATTTATCTAATATTATCCTCCCTCTATTATCTATATTTAAAAACCTTATTTCATCCCATTCCTCTATTAATTCTTCTTAATATTCCATTATCCTAATCTAATCATGTTTATCTATTATATGGGAATTTAAAATTCCTATAACCCCACCTACCCACCTACTAATCTACATCCTAGCCTTCCCTACATCCCTATGTCTCTAATCCTCAGCTAATCGCCCCTCTAACCCCTCTAATCTCTCTCATTATCCATAAACTAATCCTAGAAGTCTCTAGAATTGGAGACTTCCTCCAAGTCTCTAGAAACCTCTATTTTCTAGATGTTTCTCCAAGGATTTTAATATTCCTTGATTAATCCTCAACCATTGGATTAACTCACCCAAGTTTTAATCCTAGCCATAGATCTTCCTTCCCTCCATCTATTTAACCAAAACTCCTCCTCTATGGAATTAAACTAAAATTCTCATGAAGCCATAACAAAACCATGCCGAAATTATCCTAGAATTATATAATCAATCCATCATCCATAATCAATAATCCTCTAATCAAGCCATCATTTGTCTAAATCATATGCATTTGAGTCTTGGAAGGAGGTAACATAGAGAAAGGGAATTTGGTAAGCTTATTATCATTATGATTTATCTTCATAAATCATTCTTAGTGAGTAGTTACATTTTGAGATTGGATTTGCATTGTTGAATTCATATAGTGAGCTAAAAATACATCTATAGTTTGATATCATTATTTAGTGGATTAAGCTATTGTATTTTATTATTTCCTACCCAAAATATTACAAATAAACTTATTGTAAACCACATGGGAAAAGGTTTTAGGCCTTATTTATAATTATAAACATCTATTTTTACAATGGTTTCTTTAGTATGCTTTATGTTAATTCTAAATGAATTATTTAAATCAGTAGTAATGTCTTGTTATATTAATATCATTTTTTATTATCGTGTTCTTGAAAATGAGTCCTTTGTTAATCGGTAACTAGATAGTCTTTTGAATCATCTATATTAAGAATTTTATTAAGGTGCTAAGCAATTTAGGAAATAATGTGCTTATGTAAAATTGAATTTATATAAACATAGATTTTTATCACCTATTGGGAGTAAATATAAGTTAATGTAATAATAATAACACAACTTATTATCTAAACTTAACAATAACTTTAGAATTTCCAAATGAGGCTTGTTGTGTACCCATAATTAATAATTTAATCAATAAAGTATTTTAATATTGTAAAGGAGATTCACTTACTTAAATTTTTTAATGTTTAATAAATGAATCAAGTCAATAAGTTAATTAAATCAATCTTTCAACAAATAAATCAATGTATAATCCATTACTATTTAATAAAACTATAAGCAAGTATCCCACCTTGAAGAGCACAACCCAGTGGTAATGACCACTTGTTGAAAATAAATTAAAGTGGAATTAATAATTAGATCATAATACTTATTTAAAATATCAACCATTTCACAATTTAAACATTCTAATTCATAATTTTGTTTTCAAATGTTAAAAGAGTTTTTACAAGTTTTTAACTTGTAGTTGTCCTTCATAAAATGAATTTTAAAATTATCTAAAATGGTTTAAATTAGGATTTGAGTCTCAATATCAATTATCAATAGTAAGATAATTGTATTTTTCTACCGTATTAATTTTTATCTTAACCAAGCTAAAATGGTACCTCATTTTCAAAAGGCATTTACAAGGGAAATTATTCTACATTTCTAATTTTCCTACAAAGGAAGTCTAGAATCGATCTCTAATAAATTGTTATAATTTGGTTTATTTAAAAACAAAGATTGATTAATATTGTGTTTACCTTCATATCAAGCCAAGAGTTTTAAATTTTGGATTTTATTGTCATTTTATATATTTTTTTATCTCTATTCCAAAACAAAATTATTCAGGAATTTTCTATTGTTTAGATTTAATTTGCAGACTTGTTTCAGAATAGATATTGAATAATTTGCCTAATTTAACATTTATTAAGTTTGAAATATGTAACCTGTCCTTTTAAGTCTCATATTTTCATGTTATCTTTTATATTTGGTTTTAGGATCCATTTAGTACTTTTTGTAAGTCATCCTTGTACCTTGTTCATTAGTAGTTTCTTAGGAAAACCAAATTTTTGTTGTTAATTCCAATTTGGTTTAGACTTTTAATTTCATGTTTTTATTACATTAGGTATATTATTTTGAATCATATGTGTGGTCCTTTTTTTAAATAATTGAATTATAACTTTATTTTAATTTTTAATATTCATCATATATTTTATACGAAGTCATTTTGTGAGCCCATGATGTGTTGTGCTTTTATGGTTTTCAACTTTATAGTCACATAACTATCTCTTCATTATTTCCATTATCGTGATATCATTTTTTGATGTTTGTCATGTTAATATATCCTATATGTAATATTATTTCCTTATTTAATATTTTTACTCACAAAGAGCGTAATCCAATTTCACCAAGTTTAAATAATCTTTCTTGTTATGGAGTCTGAGTTGTGGACCTTCGGTGTTGGATTGTAGTTATTCAATATATTTAGACATTTGTCTTATCCTTTAGCGCATTCCATTTGTTGAAATATTTTTAGGTATAGATATAGCGTGTTGTAACTGAGAAGTGTTTTTTAAAATCAAACTCAATTGTAGTAAATGTTGTTTACTTGTTTTCATCCCTCCCATAAATGTATGTGATTATTGATTCTTATATAATTGTTGGTGGGAATGTGTTTGAGTAGCATCAAAAAAGCATTATGTGGTTTTGTGTGTGCCTAAGATGTAAATTTTTGGCATTACAATACCTTAATATTTAAAACCTGATCTAACAAGTATGAGATCACAAATCAAACCGTAGGGGATGAGGGATGAATTGAAACCCTATGTTGGATGATCACAAGATGGAGTCCACCAAAATTTTTTAATTATGGTTTATGATTATAGTTTTGACATAAAAATATCAAAACTATTTTCATATGTTATATCTAATTTAATATGATAAATTACATTAATTAGACTATAATATGCCTAAAACTAGAATTATAAAAACTCAAAACAATTAAACAAGAAATGAAAGTCTACCAAAAGGAAAAGAGAGATATAAATAGACACACATAGGAAATATTTTTAAATTATGGAACTATTGATAGGATCTATAACTAAATATTATTCCAATTTTAAAATTTAATTATGTTTCTACTATGGGTAATAATCATAGGATTATCAATTGTGTAACTCTGTTCTTATTGTACCTAAGCAGCCATTGTGTCCTCTATTAATTTTATAACTCAATTTTATGTGGGATATGGTGTAGGCTTAGAAAATATGTATCTTGATGTATAAAAATGAATTTGTTCTTAGAAACTTTAAAATGTTAGTTTCAACCTATCCTTGACATACAATTCTTATGTGTACACATATAAATCTTACACACCCTTTTCCCTATATGTTTTCATTTTTATGGACTTGGACTTATAAATTTTTAGTCATTCATATAGAATATATCCATAATATGTGCCATGAAAAGATATTAACTTATGCAGAGTATTTAAATATTCTAGGTTTATGTTTCCTCCATCTTGGATAGTGTCAAAAATAGTTATATGTTACTAATTACCATCCACGTCTTCCCTCACTAGAAGTGTACTAGTTTTTTCAAATGTATGTTATTTGAATTTAAATCCCTCTCATAGGTAATTACACATGTTTTACATGTGAGTTATTATGGTAAATTAACAAAAGAGTCATCTATTTATAAACATCAAGCTTAAGGCTATTCTTGGTTAGATCTCACTTGTTCATTGTATACAAGGGAAAGTTAAATTGATCTAAAAATCAATCCTAGCTCGAAGAATATAAACAACAATATACCTTACACTTATTGGTACATTTATATAATTGAGGTCATGACCAATATGGATCTCCTAGACCTAACTAAGGGGTATCTTACCACACAATATCACTAGAGAGGGTTCTAAAGCCTCTAATCAAGGAATAACAAACTATAACCCTAACTAGGTCCTATGTTTAATTTTCATAAGTAAATGACAAATTAAATTAAAATATAGTGCTCACCAAATCATGTTGCACAAAATGGGGGTAATAAACATTAAATTAAACATGCATAGAATAATTTTAATTAAGTCAATATAGATATAACCCTAATACATGGAGAGATAAATACATTAAAAATCCATTACTTATGTTACTTTTATCTACTAAAATAGAGGAGTAAGAGTTAGGATACTTACTTAAAATATGAATCTATAGAGACTCAACCACTCCCATGGACAATGGTGATTTTCAAGAGATTTTTGTGGTTTTTAAGGATCACTAAGATAGTCTAGCTCTAAGCTATATGACTTCCCATAAGAATCTAAGACTTTCTTTGGTAAATGTCAAAAATATGTTTTGGCTTAGGTAGGAGATGTTTGAGGTAGTGAATTAATTGGAGTGTGTAAGAGAGGTGTCACATATTAGGTAAATGTATAGGAGAGGTCTGTTTTAGTTTCATGTTGTGGTATAGGGGACAAAAATCTTGCAAAACACTAGTGGCCTACCCACCCCTTTCATGGTGCACCCTTTAAGGTGTGAACTCATAAATATTGAGAATCGAGGGGTTATTACAAAATAAAAAGCATCATTAATTGATAAAGTTTTAAAATATTGTGTATACATATGTCCCACATGAATCTCATCATGTTTCATGAAATTTTAACATGGGATGGTGATTCATGAAAAGAACATGATAACACACAACATTAGACTAAGTAAATTATAGTATGAAGAGAATAATATAAATGAAAGGATGGAAATGAAAATACATACATTTACTTACGTAAGTATTATATAAGAGGAAGTAAGTGAGATAAATGTGAAGGTGTCTAATATAGGGAACATTAGACAAACCTGTAAAATAAGAAAAAAAATAAATTTTTTTGAAAAATATACATGTAATATGTTGAATAATTCTCTATGAAATAAAGATTCTACAACATCTTTTAGTTTTGAAAAATATATAGTAGAAATAAAGTTATGTAAAAAAAATAGAATCTGATTGTAAATAATTAACAAGTAAATAATTTTGAATAGTAAATTTAAATAGGGTGAAAATTAATTCATTTTTTATTTTTGCTATTATGATAAAATATTGCTATAAGAGACCTAGTTGAGCCTAGAGAGTGACCATGGTGAGGATATGATAGTTATGATGTGGAGGATACCTAGCAGTTGTGACGAATGCAGCTCAAGTAAGGGAAGCATGAATTTCAAAATTTTGAGTAATTTTAATTGAAATTAAGTTAGATGTAGAAAAATAGATGTTAGTAAAAATTTAAACACTTATAATTACCCTAGGAAATTTTTATGGAAACTAGGGGTAGGATAGGGTATTTGGTAGGTAAGAATTAGACCAATAAATGCCTAAGCCATTAATGATAAATAATTGAAAATTCACTAAACACACATAATAGAGTCAACCTTGTCAATTTAGTTTGCAAGGTGAGAGAAATTAAGGTGGCTAACTATATAAAAATAGGTCAAATTAGTATTAATAGGGGTGGCCAACTATGTAGCAGAGGGATGATTCAATTAAAAAAGGATAAATGATCAACATATTAATATTTAAGTTATGTAGTATATAGTAGGTGGATAATACGGTATGTTAGAGGAAGCTGATTATGAGGTAGAGAACCGATATAATATGATAGAGATAAGAAATGGCTGATTTAGTATCAAACAAGTTTATTGTGTCTATAGGAATGGCTTGACTTTGTAACAGAGGGCTGATTTAGTATGACAAAGAGGTGATAGGGATGATTTAGTATTAAATAGGTTTATTATGTAGGAAAAGGGGAAAATAAGACAAATAGGTTGATGAAGTAGTTAATTTGTAATTTTTAAAAGAATATTTAAGAATGTATTTTTAAATTATGACATCGATATCTAATACATTATGCTTGATATTTTTTAAAGGCAACTTATATTTTAGTGCCTGGTCGATGCATTCTAGCTATCATATTTATTAGGACATTTGTTAGACATAAATTGGACTGGTTGGTTGTCTTAGGATTTTGAGGCATCATGGAGATGAGAAGGATCCCAATGAGTGTTGGTTTCATTTTCATGTTCTTAGGAGCATGGGAGTGACTGACCAACAATTTATAGTGGGAGGTGGATGGGGACACAATAAAGGTGATCATCACCTTAGAGGATGTACATTCCTTACTTACACTTCTTATTATTAGGACTCTATTTAAATTTGATGTTTTAGAGATGGAGGATGAGAGTCAAGCCTTAGCCCTTTGGGTGATAGGCTCAGATAGGATTTATCTTAGGTTGCATGTGGTTTTGTTTGATGTTTATATCTTGGACAATATAAATATATGGAAGGATTTAATAGGGCTTGTGATAGAACTAGTGATGTGTCACAAGTTGTGGGAAGGTACCACTATACATAATAGCCTTATATTATTCCATCTTAGATTAGCTTACATTGGACAATCTTGGTTCTATCATTTGGGTATAACACATGTATGATATGTATGGGATGTTGAGATGAGGGTAAAGGATGATATGCCCCATCATTTTGTTGATTGTGTAGATCTATGAGAGATTCCTTATGTATCATCTAGTTAGGTTGCCCTATGTGGTTGATGATATGTTACCTTAGGTTATTAGATAGAGGTAGAATCATGTAGTGAATGTCATGCCCCATGTCCTAAATTTATAGACTGTTATATGAGGGTATATAGTGTGGTAGTTTTACACTAACATTGCTACAATGTGGTCATCTTGGGTGAATATTATGACTAATTTGGTGTGAATTTAGATCACATGCCACTGTACATCATGGGTGCAGCTGCATCTAATAGCTCATATACCTAGGTAGTTAGGTATACCACATTTAGTATCCCCTATAGTATTTATTTCATATTTGACATGACATGCTAGATAGTTGAGAGAGAAATGAATCATAGGTATGCCCATCAAGATACCTACAATTAAGCCTCAATGTGTAAGACCATAAATAGGGTAGGTGCAGTAGAAGGAGGTGGTGAGTATTGGTGTTGAATATGTTCTAGATGTGGATGATATAAGGGGGATGTAAGAGTAAGGTCATAATAGGGAGACATTGGCCACATTAAAATCATTAGAGATGGAGGAACCATCGATAGGAGGAGACACAAGTGCAAGCAATCACATAGGGTGATCCTAGAGTGGTTGTGGGACATAATTGGTTGATAGAAAGGCCATTAAAGAGGGGTCATAATGGGATTAGGTGGTGATCCCTAGTTTTTCACTTATGTGGAGGCAACTGATAGATGAGGTGCTTGGTGGGGGAGCAAATGGGGATACCATGGTTGGTAATACTACAATTGATGAGAAATGTTTTGATTTATTAAGTTTTTAACATAGATCAATAGTTGTATTTTTGTTAATGGATTTATTGATAGATAGATCATTTGAGATATATATATATATACACACACACACATGAGATCTAATATATATTTAGTTTCTATTTTTCAGGTACTATAGTAGAGGAGATCATATGGGGAACCATGATTATGTATGCACACCATGATATCTTAGATTTAGTGCTATCACATTATGATCCATCCGCTTTAGTTGATTGTATGGTACCATCTACCCTAGCTTATGATAGCTGGTTTATATTAGTGAAGGAGGCTTCTAAATAATTACAAGCATGAGGATATTTTTCATAACCACCAACATGAATAGGAGAGGGAGAGGCTCGAGCTGATATAACATTAACATAGGAGTGAACTACTCATATGGAAACCACTATAGTGTTTGGATGCATGTAGGCCCAAGTGGTCAACCTACATGGATATATTGATGGCTTGAGGTCCCAGACTACCTCATTATAGCATATAATTTAGATGGGTCAGTTTCAAGCATCCATGGGTAGCATGGCTAGACCATAGGATAAGCATGATGGAGCATAGCCTTAGAATTGTAGTTATTGTATTTTGTACTTTATTTGTATAAAACTCATGTTATATATTGATATGGACATTTATTAGTCTATGATTTGTATGTGGATGGATGTATGGATATATTTCCTTTCTAGTGCATGTATTTTAATTTCATTGTATGTGCTATGGGAAATAGGTGATGTATGTTTTATTTTATAGCAATATGCGATACACATGCATGGTTAGAAACAAAATATAAATGATTTTGAAAATAAAAATAATCAAAAAATGTAATACACACTAAATCATAATTGAAAATGTGTAAAAACAAAAGATGAAAAAATATAAAAAACCAAAATAGTAAAATGAAAGGTAATAAATGTTTTCAAACATGTAAAAATATTTACACTAAATAAAAATAAATAAAAGTCATACTATATCACGTTGGGAAGTATGAAAATTTGTAATAAAATAGAAAATATGTGAAAACCAATGGTATAAAAACAAATAAACAATAAATTTAATTAATCATACTAGATCAAGATGGGAAGTATGAAAATAAAAACAAAATTTAAGTATAAATCAAATTAATCATACTAAATCAAGATGGGAAGTATGAGAAATTTAATAAAATGGTTGTAAACATACATGCACTTAGAAAATAATAAGATAAAAGTGAAGTATTTATGAAGTATAAAACATACTATATCAATATGAGAAGTATTTCAATGACATGTAAATCATAATGTAACACAAATTATCTCAAATTTGAAGAATGTAATTTTATTGTGACTTGGTTATACTATGAACTAGTTATTGTAATATTCTATGAGGATGGTCTAGTCCTATTCAAAGTATTATATTGTAATTCACAAAGGGAACACCAATGAGGTGGAAACTATTGGAATAATGCATATTTAAGCTTACCTAAGGTTAATAGGGTAAGTTATTTATTACCGAGGGTTAATTTTATTTACCTCGGTTAATTTATTTTATTGTTGAGAATCTCTCAACAATATATTTGTTTGTAGTATGAGAAAACAAATAGTTTGTTTTCTCTATTTTCTAATCACTACAAATAGTTTGTTGTCATGAAACAAACTATTTGTATTATATATACTTTACAATATATGAGAAATGAACGAGAGATTAATGAGAAGATACAAATAATTTTGTGGATTATCACCTATTTTTTAGGTGTGATAAATTTATTTTATTATCTGGTATTATTTGCAAGTAATTTATTGTGGGTTCTTTCTCCTAGATTGATCCTGTGGATCCTATGTATCTCTTGATCATTCTTTCATGGTATCAGAGTAGAAGATACACAGGATCTAAACAACTATGGGAATAATTTAAAGTTGTTGTAGTGTGGTAATTTATGAGGGGAGCCTAGTCCTATCCATAGTTTTACACTACAACTCACAAGGTGAACACTAATGGTTTGAATAGTAATGATGGGAAAAATAAGGGAGTGTTTTGTTATAGTAATTTGTGAGGAGAGTATGGCCCTATCCATGGTCTTACACTGCAAATCATAGAGTGAAACCCTAAGGATAATGATCGGTTAATAAAAAAATATTTATCAAGGGGAAATATTAATATTATTGTAGTGAAATAGGGAATTTAAAAAGTATGACATAGGCATTTATGAGAAAACATTAGTAAACATGAGGAATACTAGGTAAAAAGGAGAGACACTAAGAGTCTAGTGGCCATCAAAATACAAGGGATACCTACTCACAATAAGCTCAAAATTATCTAGGAAAATAGGGTAGATACTAATATCAACTCATGAAGGTTATATGAACAAAGAAAGTAAAATGGACCTACCTTCCCAAAAAATGTTCCCCATTCCATAGGACCTCTTACAGAGCTGTCAGTTTATTGTGAAGATTGGGTACTTGTGTGAAAAAGTAGGTAGCACTTATAGATTTTTTTTATTTTTTATTTTTTTATTCTCCTATCCCAATCTACTAGTCTACTACACCCTAACATACCTCAAAAATATCATGAGACCAACTATGGAGTTTGAGATTCAATTAGGAATAGGATGTGTGTTAAAGATTCATGCCTTTTGGTGTGATTAGATTTTTTAATTATATATTATCTTTTGAATCATTATATTTTATTTATTTGATTTGGATTTTAAATTTTGATGGATTTTGTGATTCCTCCTCTAAATGAATTTGGAATAAATAACATGAGTGATTAAAGTGATACACTTAAATGAACATTATAATTTGATTAAAGGAGGCTAAGTAACTAGAGATATGATTGAATAAACAACTTAGGCTTACCTATGAAATAGTATGTAATCTCATGTTTGAACCGTATGTATGATTAGTATATGAATGGAAAATAAGGGAAGAAAGGAGATCCAAATATATTGGTGTGTAGTAGTAGTAGTAGTAGTAGTAGTAGTAGTAGTAGTAGTAGTAGTAGTAGTAGTAGTAGTAGTAGTAGTAGTAGTAGTAGTACAATGAGAATTCTTGTGTGCTAACTGATCATATGGTAGAGATAAAATACTAAGGGAATTAGGTTTTTATAACCAAATAAAAATAATAAATATTTTATTTGAGTAAAAAATATAACAAAAAATCATTATATAGAAATTAAAAGAGTCAATGAAATAAGTGAAATTCACAAACATAAGTTGTGCATCCATGAAAACAATGATAAGATGCCATAAGTAAAACTAAAATAGAATGGAACCACATAAAATCACATAAAGAATAATATAATGGTCTATGTAAAATAGATAAGTGAAATAAAATTTGACACATAGTCAAGAATATAAGAGATATATAAATTGATCAAAAATCCAATCCAAATCGTAAAGTAGAACAATGTGTAAGAACACCATGATGTGTTCATAAATAATGATATATTTAACCAAAAATATTATCTATAACATCTAAAACATCTCTATGAATATTAATTATGATGATAGATATATTCTCATCAATATTCACAAACATTTGTGCAAAGACTTCCTTCCATATCATCTCAACTGAAAAGGTAGGTGTAGTAGATGAAGAGTAATGTCTGTGTGGTATCTCCTATGTGGAATAATCAAGGTAAGGAATGGATTTATATATGGGAATGGTGTTTATGGAGCTATAATCATGTGTAAGCAATGAAAGAGGATCCTCATTATGTAGGTGACTGGTAGGTAAGGGAATAATTAGTGCTGGTGTTGACTATGGGAAATCATAAAGATGGTGATAAAGCTAAAACCAGACTAGGCTCATTAGTAGGTAAGTCTAGCTGTGTAGTAGGTCTAAGCATAATGGATAGAATATCTAGAGGAAGTAGACTATAAGTATCATGGTATTTTTAAAAATGATAAGGTCCTATCATAGCATGATCTATGATCATACTCCTAAGGGGATATGTTATGACTGGAGATGTACCATGTAAGTGTTCCATATCCACCCTATGAACAATGGTGTAAAAACTATTATAAGGTGATATAAGAGAAGGAATATTATAATAGGAATTTAAAAACTAAAATAATAGAGAAATATCAAATAACTTTAATGTTTCTAGCTTGGATGAATCTAGTTGACAATGGGTCATCTAAAGTATAAATATCATCAAAGTTGAGTCTATGTAAATTGATGGTAGATGTACGATTGATTTTTTCATCTAAAGAAGCATTATGAATGGAGTGTCAAGTTTTGTTTAATGTAATGGGTATATCATCAGAAGTTAGTTGATAGGATCAAGGTTGAAGATAAAGAGGAAGTTAGGTGATCATATATGATGAGAAATATTAGACATTTTGATATTTATGTTTATCTATCTGGCTCATCATCATCAAAGTCCAAGAGGTTAGGTGGAATATTATCTATTAATTTGGGGTGGCCATTATAATCTCAAGTGGAGTTGATTATATAGTTGAAGTGTTGGGATTCCCAAAATGGAACACTAGGTAAGGGTTCAAGGGTGGGCATTTTAAATACACCACATTCTTGGAATTGTTTGAAGTTCCAAGTATTTGTGTCCCTTTGAATTTTATAGATAGCTCCATTATGAGGGATTTTGATAAATTGGAATTTTGATGAGGTTATTGATGTCATTTGATGAGTCTAAGGTATACCAAGTAAGATATTGTAAGAAAGTGTAAAGTTAAATATCATAACTTTCACATGGATGGTAATAGGAAGAGTTGTTATGGGAAGCCAAACACAACCTAGAGGAGGCATTTTCCTTCTATTATATCCATGACATGTACTATGTTTAGATTTGAGGTTGCATTAAAAATATCCAAGTGTCTTAATAAAGTCAATGGAGGTTAAAAAAGTGCCTAAACCTTCTTTAATTAAAGCATGTTTAATTTGGATATCACCTATTTGGATGCTAATGAATAAAGGAGGATCATTTGTTCCAAGTAATATCTCATCAAGAATCATAGAATTGATAAGGAACTTAAGTGAAAGATAAGTGTCCACTATTTTATCAATATGGATGGACATATCTTTGCATTATTGAATTATACTAAATTTAGATCTAGATAAGGTAGATTCACATCGTATATGAGGATGACGAGGGATGTTCATTTTTAACAACAATTGCAATAGGTGGTTTTCATGATGGGGAGAAGTTATCATTAGTTTTAAGAAATTTATTTGAGATGGGAGATGGGAAAGTTCCAAAATAGGATCCCATTCATCATAACCCATGGAAGATTGTTAGATATATGTGCATAGTGTTTTAAGAGCTCCTGAGAAGAAGGGTTGGAGATATAATTAAACTTGTGTTGATAGGGTATGGTTGGTTTAGGTTTTTTTTAAGTGGGTTGAGTTAATTTAGGTGATGTGGTGGTGGGTTGAGGTATTTATTATGGTTGGGTAGAATTAATACTATTAAAAGTTTGAAGTATGTTGTCTTGTGGTGTGGAAGTTGGGGGAAGAATAGAAATGGTATGCGAGGTATAACCAAGTTGTGTAGTTGGAAGTGGTGATTGTATGGGTAATGGTTCCTCTTTCCCTAATTCCATGAGATG
The DNA here is from genome assembly GCA_037957365.1 of Torreya grandis. NCBI lineage: Eukaryota > Viridiplantae > Streptophyta > Pinopsida > Cupressales > Taxaceae > Torreya > Torreya grandis. The sequence continues at coordinate 745,098 of JARHVA010003284.1, forward strand.
GAATGGGGAAGTGTCTTGAATGACATAAAATGTTTGAGAGGTGTGATGTGTAGGTGTTGGAATTGAGTCAATAAAAATAACTAGTCTTCTCATAATAGTCATATTAACCACACTTCGTTAGTGGTGGTAAGGTATATAAGACTTTAAATGTTGTTAATAGTAGGAGTAGGTTGTTTAATGTTATCTTGGTGGTTAGGAAGATGATCCTTGTAGATAGATAAATTAGTATTAGCTTGATTTTTATTTTGTGTTTCATGATCTTTAAAATATATGTCATAAGCATGTTGACTTTTTTAGATAAGGGATTAATGATCAAAGTTAAGACCAAGAAGAAAATCCATTGAAATATTATGTAGTTGTCTAAAAGTCTCATGATAATGGCCCCAACTAGCATGAAACCAAAAAAAATTGTTTGGATCATATCATGATCTCATCGGATGAGTGGGGTTAAGATCTCATGGTAGATTTCTTGCAAGACATTTTTGAAATTATGCTAAGGATAATGGTTTGTACACATTAGTTTGGGTGTAGGATTAAAATTTCTAGTAGGGGAAAGGGCATGCTCTATAGTGTTGTTTGGAATAATAACTTGGATGTTATGTATAGTGTCATAAGTGTTGGTTATACCATCATTGGTTATATGACATGTTTTTTTTATGAGCATATAAGTGCCCATTGTAGGTTGAGGTGATTCAAATTGATGCATGAGGAAGTCTTGTCATTTACCTTAGTCAATATCTTCTTTCAAAGTTTTTGGAGAGAGGGTCCTAGCATGATATTATAAATTAGGGTGGAGAGCATTGGTAAATAGGTGGAAGAGGTTGTCATCCACCATATTATGCTCACATTTGTTAGACAAGTTTTTCCATTATTTGATGAAGGATTATGCCATTTTAGTTTCAAGTTATTTGTAATTTATAAAATGGGCTAGGTTATTTTTAGGAATATCACTAGTTTGGAATTATTGAACTAATGAGTTGACCAAGTATTTTAGTCTAGTGATAGAGTGGGTTTATGATTGATTGTACCAATACAAAGCATCTCTTGAGAGAATTTTATACAATATTTTGGTAGAATCAAAGGTATTAATAATAACCCAATCTTTATAAAGTTTACCAAATATTTTTATATGCAAGGTAGGATTGATAGATCCATTATAGGTGATGGTGGGGGTGATGCCTCCTATGTCAATGTTAGCAATTTAAGGTGCTATACATTCATTTTGTAAATTTTTGATGTTTTTATTGATAAGTGGTAGTTGTGGTATGAGGTTACCATGGGAATCCCTAAAGGGGGGTGAGGGGGGTGTTAGGATTTTACATTCCCATGGAACCTAGTAAGGTTTGTTTTGGATATGTATGAGATGATTCTACATTTACATCATCTAATTGGAATATTGGTTTGAAAATTATACATTTAATTAAGAATTTGTAAGAGAATTTGATTAGTTTTAGAATCATTTTGATAGTGGAAAAAACATGTGATGCATTAGTATTTTAGGAGGTATTAGGATCTTGTGATGCACTATGAGTGTGTGATGAGGTAGAAGCATGTGCCACATTAGTTTTATGAGTAACATTGGTATAAAAATAATCATTGGTAACAAAATAAGCATTGGTATCATGGTTAAGGATGTGGGTGTTTTGAAGAGCCCTAATAGAATTTGAACTTGCCATGTTGGTAGAAATACTTGGCATGGAGGTTGGAGAAGACATAGAATATGATGCCATGGTGTGGTAAGGATAAATTATATAGGGTAAATATTTGGATGAAAAGAAAGGGGTTCCCAAAATCCATGGCAAAATGTAGGTGTGAATAGGATTCTCTTATATGAGGTCCCATCATGAGATTATAGATGGTTTTAGGATCTTCTCCTTTATGTTGAGGGTTTTTATTGATGTAGAAGAGCATTTCCATTATGTATTCAAGATCACACTCATCTTCTAAATAAAACAAAGGGTTAAGTGTTGAGTAATAATAGGGAGGATTCCCATAGTTAGTGGTGCAAGTGGAAACATGGATATTTCTTTGATCCATAGTGGGTGTCATAAGATGTGTTTTAGGGAACCTATTGGGGTTGGTAAAACTCATCATGTTTGATTAAATAAATTATGTATTATCATCAAGTAATAAATTCATAATGAATGAGGGAAACTAAGGGCTTGGTAAAAAATAAGATGAACTAGTAGAATATAGGGTCAAATGAGTTAGTATTAACTTAAATGAAAATAAACAAAATAGGCCATAAAAGACATAATTGAATTGGTTGACTATGTTATGTAAATGGTAAACTGAGAATGTTTAAAAGACACATAGTTAGATAGGTCAACTATGTGTTGAAGGGAAACATAAAAATTAGTCTATAAAAGACTAGGTCAAATAAAGTGATGATGTTCTATGGGAAAATAGAGACTATAGGAAACATGATTGATCATATCGACTATGTTATAAAGGTAGGGACATGTTTTGACAATTATGAATGTAGATGATTTAGTGTTATTGTGTAAAATACAAGATTTTCAATACAACATACAATTATCAAAGATCAAGTAGGGAAAATAAAAATTTTAATCTAAATGGTCATTCCTAAATGTTTTAGATTATAATAATTTTTTTAATAAGTGTGATAGGGATCTGGGTATAATAAGGAACTAGAAAATCAATCTAAGGATGTTTTTAGGTAGTTAGGGCTAAAAGGGATATGAATTGGTGATGGTACTATATTGGGATCAGGGCCTACCCCCTCACTTCACAATTTTGTAATGATAAATGTGTTAGGTGCTTGGCCAATATATACCATTAACCATGTATTTATACTTAGCTATAAAACCAAGTAGGCTTCCCACTTGGTGATTAAATCCAAGTAGGTAGACCTTGGGTAGAAGTTGTTTAATGCTTTTTTGATGTTATGTGGTTTGAAAGCATGTGAAAAATAAAAGTAGTGTGACTAAATTGATAAATTAAAATAAATCATATTTAGTCTATATGTGTTAATCTAAGAAAACAAGCAAAAAAATGAAAAGTTATTTAATTACTAAAAAGATAAGTTAATTTCTTTGTTTGAAGAGTACAGGGTTGGTTCAGATGCCCATGTATGCAAATAGTACATAACAAAATTGATAGGGTTGATGTTGTTTATTGAAGTAAGATCCAAAAGAACACAGTCAAATGAATCGATAGATTATTTTAAGAATAAAATAAATCTAATAAACTATGTTGATCTATTCAACATAGTTCACTATAGGGTTATAATTATATAGACTAAAAAATACGAAAAATAAGACTATAAATGAAAAATAGAAATGACTAAGAAGGTAAGAATGAACTTGATAATTTTATGGAAGATGATGAATTTTATATTTTTATACTATGTTATTTAGATGATGATTTTTACCCTAATAATAGATTTGACTAGGTTGACAGAGTCTAAAAACCTATATGTAAAAAATCAAACTGAGATAATTTGATTGATTCAATTACCTGTGTTGAAGATGACTAGGAAAATTTTCAAGAGTTACTTCACATCAGGTTCACTAGGATGTATCCAAGGTAAATTCAAGTTGATCTACAAATCAATCCTATCTTAGAGAATATAAATCACACTAGCCCTTTCTCTTGTTGGTACATTTAGATAATTTGGGTCATTACCGATATGGATCCACTAGATCCAACTAAGTTGTCTCTTACCACACAATATCACTAGAGAGGGTTCCAAAGCCTCTACTTAAGCAATACCACATAATAACCCTAGTAAGATCCTATGTTTTATTATCATAAATAAATGACAAAGTAAAGTAAAATTTATTTCTCACCAAAGCATGTGACACAAAATGGAGGTAATAAAAATAAAGGTAAACATGCAAATAATAAATCTAATTAAGTAAATATATATAACCCTAATGCATGGATAGAGAAATACATTACTTATATTACTTTGCATCTTCTAAAATAGAGGAGTAAAAGTTAGAAATACTTTCCTTAAATATGATCTTGTCGAGGTTCAATCTATCCCTTGTCCAATGGTGATTTGTAAGAGATTGTTTTGGTTTGTAAATATCACTAAGATAGGCTAACTATAGGCTATATGACTTATTCTAAGCATCCAATACTTTTCCACAAGACAAGATCCTTCTCTCCAAGTATAAACCCTAAGCAATGACTCCTCAAGTAAAATGATGGAAGAACAAATTATAAATAAACATAAATGAATGATCAAATATATTTATCTCTAAATGAAATGGTGAAAAGGATGTGTTTATATATCCAGATATAACCTTAAACTCTTTTGAAGTTTTAGTCGATAGAGTTAGCCTAATTGACTCTATTCTTTTAATTAATAAATAAGTTAGATCTTGAATTAGGTTAGTAAAGGTTGACCTAATCCCATAACATGTTCATATATTTTAAGTATATGATCATCCCATGCCTAATTTGTTTATTAAATGTCAAAAAGGAGTTTTGGCTTAGGTAGGATCTTTTTGATGTAGTGAATTACTTAGAAGAGTGTGTAAGAGAGGTGTAAAAGCTTACATAAATGTATAGGATTAGTTTGTGTTTGTTTTAAGTGGTGTTATAAGGGATAACAATATTGTGAAATACCAATGGTCTTGCCACCCATTTCCTAATACACCATTTAAGGTGTGCACTGGTAGATATTGAGACTCAAAGGGTTTCTACAAGAGAGAAGGCATTAGTAATTGATAAAGTTTAAAAATATTATGTGTTTATAGTCACTATTTGGAAAAATACATGCACATTGAGATATATATTTGCACATACTTTAGGAACTATATTAAATCATTAAAATATTAAAACCCTTCAAATTAACATTTCTTAAACCAATTTTGAACACATAAAGAAAATTCAAAGTTTCACATTACCAACTATCAAAATATAAAGAACTACATTGCATTCTAGTAGATTAATATAGATCACACATACACATAGCTAAGATAACTACATGAACTTTAATCCCTATTCATATTATTATTTAATAAATTCTCAATCACTCAACAAGGTGTGGTTGGTGCTTAAGTCTTCTTTTTAACCCCTTTTTCAAGGTCAAGTAAGTGTTGAAAGTGGAGCTAGGTTTCAAGGTAAAGAAGGAAAAAAAGTAAACCTATGCATAGGACAAATGTTATTAAATGACTCAAAAAACATCTTGATATGTAAACAATTATCTATGGTGTAAAACACTAGAAAATAATACACAGATATTTTTAGTAGACAATGGATTTTTTATCCCTATCGATAGCATCCTAGTAGATTTTGACGATTAGTGTCCTAGACAAAATGATCGAAAATACATTATAGACTATTTATGATGAATGTGAACAGAAAGAGAATATAATAAAATATAAATAACATAATTACCCTCTCCTCTTATCAATTATATACCTAATAACTCATTACCCATCCACTTTTACATTCATATATATATAATATCTTATGTAACATTGATATTAAATAGTTTGGATTATTTATATCACTCAATATAAATAATTTAAAAATGTTTTGTTGTTTTGGATGTGGAAAACACTAAATTTACCATAGGGTTTCATGCTACCTTCCTAGGGTTTCATATTTCCACATTGAGATTTCAGACCTATTTTTTTCTTTCTCCTTATTCACATAAATAAATCATGGCTAAAATGAATATACATAGTTTATGTTTATGATTCAATCTATTATTATCATAATTACATATTTCTTCCTTGAAATATATAGTATTTTCATAACCTTGTATTGTTGTAAAAATAATTGGGCTAAAATTAATGATGAATAAATCCATAGCTCTCCTTTGAAACTCATGTTATTTGTATATATAATATAATATGATTTTGGTTATTACTTGATGTCAAAGTGAATGTATGACTCATTTGATTCCTCCTACACTAAACATCAACTTAGTGATAGCTATCATCCCTTTCACATTATTCACCTTAGGATTATATTGGATTTTTTCCATGCTATCACAACACAAATGTGTAGGGTGCCCCATCCTATACGACATAACAAAGGTGGTCAAAATATTACTCCTCGTCCCCTTCAAAGTCTTAAGATTTTGAATAATAAAAATAAATAGTATGATATCATTGATCAACTTAAGAATACTCAAGCTAAGATCTCCATAATAAATTTTTCAAGAGGTCCACTATCTACTAGGATATTCTAAAATGTAACTTTGTATGATAAAACCTTGAAATGATGTGGAGCCTTATAACTATGGATTTTTTATCAATACATTATAAAATATTAAATACATGATTTATTTTCATATATAATGGATCAAGATTTAATATTTACAAAATTATATTTATACAAACATTAGATAATAAGATGGAGTCTATTCATAAATAAAATAATAATACAAGAGGTTTTAATAATGTTACTCAATAATTACTATGATCAATTATTTTGGATGTGATAGTTGAACCTAAGACACTATCTATACTACCAAATTATTTTCATTATAACTTATTCTTAGGTAGACCATATATTTATGCAATGAAAACTATACCATATACCTTACATCAATGCTTAATTTTTTTTTAATGGATGTTTAAACACATGATCTATGGATAATAAACCACTCATGTATTAAAAATTAGAAGAACTTAATTATTTATGGAGGTGTGGGTGATCATTATAATAGGTGATAAGAATACATCCTCTCATATTAGGATCAAAATAATATGACCTAGGACATTATTTTAAATTTTTGGATCATAATTGGTTTTAAATGTGAACACAAACTTTACAAGTAAATTCATTTATTTTAACCTAACCATTCAATTCATACCCAAAAACTAACAACAATTTGTATATTTACAATGATTGAATATAATATAAAAACACATCAAAATAAGGGAAAAAGTAATAAAAGATAAGAATATTTAGATTTAAAATTAGTTTTCCTTCGCTAAAACAAATAACACTTGAAATGTATTTAAAAATTACAAAACATTCATTAAAGCCATTATTTACTCAAATTTGAACAAAAACAACACAAGAGTATAATAATAATTAAATTTATGAGAATTTTTTATTGTAATCACTTTGTAAGATAATTTACTATAAAAATAGCATATCATGTTCATCTACAACAATATAACAGAGATCATGATTTATCCATAAAAATTGATAGAATAGGAAACACTCAATGTAACAAACTCATAAACAAAGAATTTAGATTTAAATGATGAAAAACTCTAAAGTAAGAACATACACAACATAAATATGAGAAATAAATTGAAAAACATAAACTCATGAAAAATCCACAGTGATTTCAAAAAATATATAAAAAATCTATAAATAAGAGAGTGTTGATACAAAGTATTTATAATAAATAATGGTACATAGTCTCATCATTAAAGTGATCACATGTGAACATGTTTATTGTAAACAAGCTAAAATTTATAAATTTATATTCATGTTTCTTATAGAAATAGACTACTAATAAGATAAAAACAAAACTTGATTTTCACTTCCAAGTCCTTCCAATCTTATTAGATATATAGACTTGCTAATTTGGGAAAGCATGAAGTGTTTAATGGATATTTAACTAGCCATATGCTTCCCTTTAAACACCTATATGTAGATCTATTTGTCCTCATATATTAATTATATATCAAATATTGGGTTTCTTAAGTGAATTTTAAGCTTCAAAATCAATTATACATGGTGAATTATATAAATTTCTATATACTATTCGACTATAGTGGCCTTTTCAATTATTTTCACTACATGTGTGAAAATAATTAGAATTTACTTGTTTTTTTTATTATTTACAACAACCATTTCGTATTTGAATGTAATTGAGAAATGAGTTAGGATCAACTTTAACTCATCTTGCATTATCAAGACATTATCTTGTTTATACAATTGTGGCATGTTGGCATCCATGAAGAAAGAAAGAATTTTTTTTGTGAATAAATTTATTTATGAAATGGTGATTGTGAATTGTTTTGACAAATCTCCAAGTTTATAATTTATTATTAGTAATTAAACTTTCACATAAACCAATATCAAATAGATACATAATGGGGTTATTGGGAATACAATTATATTCATCAACTGTGTAAATCATGTTCAAATTATTTTTTATCTTATTAACCTTCAATAAGTAATTTTTAATTTTATACTAAAATTTTTAACTCTTGAATTTAGCTTTTTGTATCTCTCTAATTGACCTAAAAAGTGAGTTTGGAGTGACCTCAACATCATTAACAATATTTTCAAGCACATTGACCTTGGATTGAATATATAAATGACGGCCACTCTTTTTCATCCCATGGGTTGCTTATTCTTACATATTATTAGTATATTTTATAATGGACTTAGGATCCTATTCAATTCATCTTCACCATTGGATTAATCCAAGGATTTAAAAATATTTTTCTTTTCCTTTTCCTATTCATTTTCCTAATAAGTGAAAAATAATATTCCTTAATTTCATAAATTAAAGGAGAACCATCCTTGGAAATTATTTTATTAGTGATCCTTTTCAACTTATCCATAGATTTTTAAAACTTTAATTTAACTTCAGACTACTCATGAATGGTCATGTCAAACTATTGGTCCTTCAAAGGTTACATATCATTTATTCAATTATATTGGGAATATCTTCCTTGGATTAATGTAATTACAACGGTTGTATCAATATATGTAGATGATTCTTAAATAACTAGTGGAATGAGAGTGGTCATAGTGGAGCTATAAGAAATAGATGGTGAAATGGGTGTTGAAGTATCCACAATAACATCCAAATATGATGGCATGGAATAAATAAGGACTATACTTGTACTTATAACAATTATAAGTGTTAGAAACATAAAGACATATTGGTAACAATGGAATATTAGGAGAGACAAGGGGCATGACTTTTCTCAATTAAATATAAATATGAGAAATAATTATCATAGTGGTAGGTTGATAAAATGGATAAGATACCTAGGGCATCAAAGTCACTAGTGATGTAGCCAGAGGTAACCCCTATATCATCAGCCTCATTAGTTTTGGATGATTTACCTATAGACATTTTCTTTCATTTATAAATGTCACCAATAACGTGTATTTTTTCCTACACTTATGGTTATGATATATAAACCTATTTCTTGAAGCTCCCTTATTACCTCATTATCATTTTATGGATTTAACTGATATAAATCATCTGGGTTGTCATGATGTGGATAGTTTAAAATTAATTTTCCATGCTTACTTTCAAAATTATTAGCTAATTTCATATGAGGGTACCCATTGCTTTGAATATCTATTTAAAATGTGTTGAAGGTTGACTTGTGTACTCTGAGCTACTATATATAGGGTCAAGTTCTATATAGTGAACCTCCCTATTGTAAGGGAATTAGTGGGTATGATATTTAGATTCTGTTATAACATAATCTACCTATGCCATGAACTAGTTATAAATATAAATCTTTGGTGGATATCGTATTAAGAATATAATAAAGAAACTTAGATAGTGATATTATGATTCACTTAATTCATATCATAGTATAATTCTCACAGTACCAATAAGATCTAGTTCTCTTAAATGAGTATTTCATTTCTTTTTAGGAATGGGATCTATATACACATAATATTTTCAAACTTTATCAATTATCTATGATTTATCTCTTATAGGAACCCATTGAGTCTCAATCTCTCTAAGTGCATACCTTAAGGGGTGCATCAAGAAAGGGGTGGGAAAATCATTTGTGCTTTTTAGGATTGTTGTCCCTTTATTAACACTTGTCATCAGTCAAACCATCTTATATAAACACTTCCCTAATCTTTGCCTCTTCTTTTTCACCCTCTAAAAATTTTATGCCTTCATTATCCCTTCCCTAGCCTAAAAATCCTTTCCCATGCTTTACAATACATTTTTAACCCCATTGAACCTATAATCTAAATGATAAAACTCATTTGGGGTCTATGCCTGCCCCTGGCCAACCTAGACTAAAAACTATTTTGATTTTTTCAATAACAATATAGAGTTAATTGGTCCAACCTTGTCAGCTAACTTTTGGGAAGGTTTAGGGTTATATATAGCTATAGATACACTCATTTAATCATTTATTAAAGAACAAAATAAAAAGAGATATATATTATGTATTTTCTTATCCACCATTCTACTTGAGGAGCATAGTTTAGGGTTTCAATATTTTCTTTGTAGTTATAGATATTGTTTTGTGGATAAGTCATTTATATTCATAGATAGGTTGTGTATCCTAAATTTGACTTATCCATTTTATCCTTACATACCATAATAAACTCTTGAAAAGCACCTTGTCGAAGTGAGAGATTGAGGCTCGATATGTTAGTATCCAAAGGTAAGTATTCTTAACTTTGTCCCTCTTTTGTAAGAGTATATATATTTTCATTTGTACTTCTCTCCCATGCATTAGGATTTTGTATACATTGATGTGAGTATATATCTTATATGCATGTTTAATTTTTATATTTATTACCCCCACTTTATGCCATCAAATTTGGTGAGCATTATATTATAATTTACTTTACTTTTCATTTACTTTTGTGAATATGAAAACATAAAACCTAGCTAGGGTTATTTCATAGTTTTTCTTGACTTCAGGATTTGGAACCCTACCTAGTGATATTATTGTGCTAAGATATCCATTAGATAGGTCAATCAGATCCATCTTGGTCATGACTTTGAATATCTAATGTATCAACAATCAAAAATGTAAGTAGGATTTATCTTCTCTAAGATGGGATTAATTTATAGATCGGTTATATTTCTCTTTGCATCCATTATAGGGAACCTAACATGAATCTAACCCTTGCAGGTTCTTTTCATGATATAATTCTTGTCATCATATTATATTTTTATATATTTGTAGTATTATATCAAACCAATTAGTATAGTTATAGCTTTATGTGCATAGGTTTAACACACATTCCCTTCAAATGACTTTATTCTATCTTTATAGGTCTTCACTAATTACAAGTTAATAGATAAATTAATTTGACATAGTATTATTCTTTGGTTCTATATTGGCACAAATAGTCAAACTAGTTGACTCTATCTTCTATTATATTTTGTCAATATACAAGTCTATAAACACAATAAAATAAGTTGAATATGTTGGTTATCTCTTATTCAACATGTTATCACCAAATTTTACACCTTAAAAGAGGGTGTTCAAGCCTCTTCCAAATTTTGGAAACATGGGAACACTTACAATTATGTGGGTGTACCTATTGTAGAAATGAGCATCTAAATTTAAATGTCTAGTTCCCTGAATATATATCTACAAAGCTTATCACCTATACTAGTATTTATTGGTAGAGGAAAGATTTAGAAACAACTTAAATTAAACCTAATATATAGAGGTGATGCACAAATATTATCTCAACATGACCATCATATTCCAAGCACTATAGAACAAGGCATACAAAGTAGTCTCAAACTCCTAAAAGGTTCTAACATGAGTATTTCAATATAGAGGCAAGATATGTGAAACACCACAAGGAAAATGAACCAAAAGGTAGGTTACACATTCCAAGGATAATTATACACTTGAAAGAGTTTGACACATTCATCTGTACTCTATATGACATGTTAGACTAATACCTATTACTTAGGTATGAAAGGATTAAGGAAAGAAGGATAAAAGATTATCACTTCTTATCAATCACTTACACACTTAGACAATTGTTTAATAACTTAGAAACAAACTTGCATTGATATTCAAAGGAAAAATATGACCTCAATCCAATAGGGCTTTGTTGTACATGGATGTGGTATCTATTACAAAGCCAAAATGGTAGATAATTATAGAAATTCTAAGAGAGAAGAAAATGAATAAGTTTAAGGGTCACTAAAACACATGTCCAAGCATGAAAACCAGTTACATTACAAGTGGAATTAAGTGTGAAATAGATAATTAATACCTTCTAAGCCAAATTTCCATGTAAATCATGACAAGTTCCTTCCAAAATGGTGTAATGACTCTTCTACCAACCTTTGTGAAACTATTTCCATCATAGACCATCCTTTGAGCTTTTTAAACTAAACTAGGAGATTTGACACATAAGCACTATTCAATGGGGTTGAAACATGCTATGATAGTTATAAGATGATCTCCTAACTACTATCTATCTTCTATACACATGTGTTCACCATATGTAATCATATATTGATTTCCTAGACTTTTCTCTTTACATTTGGTAGTCACTATTCATCTCAGACCTTGATTGGGATTTCATGGTGGCATATGAGTTTGAAGAGCTTAATTATCTATGGATCCTTGGTCTTACATATTTATTCATGTGGCATTCCCTTGCCACACTGCTCATTCCTTTCTAAACTATGTTTATGATATTCACCTAATCTAATATAAAATAACTCTTTGGTTTGACATTTGTCCATTAAAGCTGACTCAGACTAGCCACATTTGTTTTTATTTTTTTTGTAGATACTCACTATTAGATCTTAACTTTTTAACCTACTATGTGTTGTAGGATCAAGATGTATAAAATATTATGATTCATAGATTGTGATCTGGTCACTTAACTAGGATTCATCCCTAAGATTTATTAACACATTAACTCTCATTCACTCCATCAGATCTTCCATATCCTAGCTCTCATGTGTCATTATATCTTTGAACTTCCATAAACTTTACCTTAACTTGGTCATTAAACTTTGACACTTTGACTTCATCTCACTACTTATTATATCTTTAGATTGCTTTCTCTCTATCAATCTTGTCAAACTTACTTAGTCTTTTACTCATCACTATGTCAATAAACCTTTAGCACTTTATAGTTAAGTCCATTCACTCCATTGGATATCCAATGTATGATTAAGTTCAAACCATTGATCTTCCAACTAGCTCAAACATTAACTCTAATAAAATTTCACTCATTGGGTCTCTATCTGATAAGCTCTATGAATGTGACACTTGTCACTAACATGTTAACTCAGACGAGCCTTTGATAATTTGACTTTGCTTTACTTCATTGGATTGTCTTTTTATGATGAAGCACAGGCCATTGATCAAATTGGGAAAAATATTAAATCTTAGAATTCAAAACATATAAAGTCATTTGATCATTATTTGGAGATGGTAATCGCTAAGTCAAGGGGCTAGTTTCTTAATGATGATATGGACTTAAGTTGTAATTTAAGTTACTATTACTCAGCTATACCAAGTCAACACTAAAATATAACTTTACTTTTTGACATCATGGCTAAACCCTCAAGATGCACATATTAGTAATAAAATTAGATAATATAACTTATTAGGAATGGTTTATAAAGCATAAATCACCATTCCTCTATAACCAAACATAAAATGGAATATGATTGAGTGTAGAAGACACCTCAAAGATAAATTTGTCTAAAACCTCTCCTGTTGTTCGTAATAAGTATAAACTTGAAGACTATTTTTGCTTGCCAAGCATAGTGAAAGAAGAGAGAAATGATTTTCTTCATTTATTGGAACCTCCTATAAAACTTATCAATGTAAAAAGTGTGTGGAAGACCAAGAGACACTACTAAAGTGTCCTCAATTGTAGGATGCTGTAAAAATCATTTGATGCTCTATTTTGACCCCCAAAATGACTCAAAAGGACATAAATATTTAAAATGACCAAGACTAAGGTTAATTTGACATGAAATGACATCACATTACCTATAATACACCTTATGACATAATAGTATACCCCATAAAACATATAAGGTTCAATGTTTTACCTATTATGTTTAGATTCAAGGAGTTTAGTGAGTTCTAACCTCATGAGTTATTCAACCATGGGATTGATGGGCCTCTATTTTTGTCTAACCAATTTAAATTTAGATTCTAAATCAATATTATGTATTGATATGATAGGATCAAATCCTTTTAGGTCTTTATACTCCCAAGAAAATATGTCATGAAACTCCCTACACAAATTAATGAATGTTTTCTTTTCTAATGTAGAACATACCTTGCCTAGTTCGAGGAGTCTATCTTTGAAGATCAAGAATATTTCATAATTCTCCTCTTTTGTATAAATACTCACCTTTTCCTTATTATTATTATTATCATTCTCATTAAAGATACATTCAAAGGTCACAAGACCCTTATGTATCTTGTTTGTTCTTAGCTTCACAACTTGGTCACCAAACTGATCTTGGAAGCTCTTTTAATTTTTTAAGGAGAACTCAGCTTCATTCTACAAAACACATGTAATGTGATTATCACTATTAAACACTTTATAAGACACCTATTTATCAGTTATATAAGTTATAATAATGATTTTAATGTGAGATTGTTTCCCATATTATTTTATGGCATTTGGAGTATCAAATTGAGCTCATATGGCAGCTAGTCTATCAGCATGATTATTATGTTCCCTTGGGATTGAATATATGCTGAATGCATTAAAATATTAAATAAAATCTCATACAATATGATTTTAGGACTTAATAAAATGGTTCTTGGCATCAAACACATTCCTAACCTGATGAACAACCAATTCACTATCTCCATACACTTGTAAGTTCTTGATTCTTTTTCTCATTGCCCATTGAAGGACATGAATTAAACCTTCATACTCAACTACATTACAAGTAAAATTGAAATTAAATATATATGAAGAATGGTATTTTTTTTTATATGGGTATACTATAATGACACCATATCATGTGCCAATTTTACTTCTTGAACCATCAAAAACATTTTTTACATCTCATCTTCTTCACCTTCTTCCTTGACAAGTAGAGGTGTTGGTATTCTTCCTTCATGTATGTAATATAATCCTAGATCAGTTTCATCCATGAGAGGATAAGGATCATGATAATAAGTGTTAGCACCATATTAATCAATAAAAAAAAAATTAATTCCTTCAATTTTGGAAGAAGTTCCATCATCTACAATAGAATCATTCTCTTCATAAATTACATAGTTCAGATTAGAACCTATCTCAATTTAAGGTTCTATATGAAACCTTGAAAGAGGTTGTGTCCTAATTGTCACCTTATTTCCATAACTTATTATTAAGGCCAAAGAAAACTATTTATCTTAAATATAGCCACCAATCTTAATAGTTAAGTCCCTTGAGAGACAGATTGCAAAGTGGGTTAGGAGATCAACAACAACTATATCTTGAACGATAGGAAAACTTTGACAATCATGCAATAAGAATTTCAAGTTTCTTATTAGTCCTATCATATTTTAATCTATACCATATAATTGGATAAATAATTTACTATGGGGTTCATACTTTACATCTAATTTATTAACTACCACCTTGGGCATGATCAAAGTTGAAGCTCCACTATCAACTATGCAATTATAGACTAGCTTGTCACCCACTATGAGGGTGAGGTAGAATGGTGGAGGTTTCTCAGATTTTGTGGATGGTTTAAAAATATTATTAGGGACAATTTCAAGGAAAACATGAATTTGACCTTGATTTGAAGGAGGGACGCTAATATGGATATCAAAATTGATTTTGTAGGAGTTCTTTCTAACCATGCATATGCAAAACATCCCAAAGGTAAATGGAAGTTTTATTAATTTTCAATGTATTTAAATTTTTTTAAAGAATAAAACCTAATTTTTCCTACATTATTGGATGTAAGTAATTTCTTGGATATTAAGGAGTTGGAGTGTTTTGAACAGTCCTTCTAGCATTCTGATTTGATGGAAGTGTAGGAACCTTTGGAATTGTCCCATTTATAGTTATGCCTGGATACCTTGAAAGAGGATTGGATGAGCCAATACACACTTTTATATCAATTACCAAAGCCTTTATTTTATCTCTAGTTTTATTTTCAACCAAGTTTCCTTGATTAATCACAAAAGCATCCTCAACCAAGAAGTTGGTGAAGACCTCTTCTTGAGGGTGTCCACCTTCACTTGTTTGCATCATAACCTTATCCTTAGTAGATAAGAGAGGAGTAAATTATCCTTGAGAAACAAGAGTCTTCTTTCCACCTTCAATGACATCCATAAATTGGCCTTAATATAAATTTTCACCTTACACCAAATTACTATGAATGGGTACCATATATCTTACATTGGTGACAGAATAAAGATTGTATGCATTAGCAGGCCTACTAGGATAAGGCTACCATTGGCCTCTTCATCTTCCATAATATGGTTGATAAGGATGATAATTATTATAGGCACCTTAATTCACATTATATTTCCTATTTGAGATTCTAATACTAGGAACTTTGCTTTCCAATCAATATTATTTTCTTCCTATCTATGGGTAGCCTTAGACTTGGTACTAAGACTAGGAATTTGAGCCATAGTTGGAGCATAAACATAAGTATGAGACAATGGAGGCATAAATATTTTAGTTCATAATCTTCTATCTTGGATGAGATTATTTTCAATGCTGATAGCAATTTCATATGCTTTAGGGAGGGTGGGACCACCCATGGACTGTAGCATGATAGCAATTTTAGTGCCAATATCTCTAAAATAGGTTAAGAACACAAAGATGGGAGGTGGCCTCATAGGAGGAGGTATTATATTCTAATTATTTTGTAATATCTCATTAAAATAATGTATTATTTCTTTGTCCTCTCTTGATTACATTAATTTGGTGTATAAGAGAGGCATGGCTACTCTCATTTCCAAATCTTGTAGTCAACAACACTCCAAATTCATCCCATGATGTGATGCATCCACCTTCTAGAGTCCTATACCAATCAAGAGCCTTCCCTTTAAGGTACATGGTAAGAATTCTAATATCAATGTTCTCTTGAGTGATATTATAGAAGTTACAGAAGTTAGATACATCTCTAATGTGTTGATTGGGCATAACATGACTTTCACCATTGAATTGAGCCACACCTTTTGTGGTATTGGGAGGAAATACATCATATTCTTGAAGGCAAATAGGATTTTATATATTGAATGTAGGAAAATCATGAGTTTTAGCAATTTATTCTTCAAAATATTTAATTTCTTCAACTTGTTCACTCTCTTGACTTCCCTCACTAGTAAAATCTTCAAATTCTTCCTCTCTATCAAAATCTACTAGTTCTCCAAAGTGTATATTAGGAGGAGTATATTGAACTTTGAGGGGGATTTCAAGCTAAAGGGTGGGTCAATGGGATTTATAACTCTTCCAAAGGCTGACCTAGTGAGAACCCTAAATCATGGAAGCAGTATTATAGAAAAACAATGGTTTTGAACCAAATTAATCTTGGTGGAGTCACCAAATGCTAAGAAACACACCAATCTATAATTGATGTTATCAAGACCAACATTTATCTTAACAGATTATCTTTAATAAAAGGTCCCATCGGGTGTGCTAAAATTTTATCACCAGTTTTTTCAGCCTAAAAGAGGGTATTCAAGCCTCTTCCAAATTTTGACAACATGGGAGCATTTAAAAGTATGTGGGTGTACCTATTATGGAAATGAGCCTCTATATTTAAAGGGATAGCTACCTGAAGATATCTTCGTACATATTATCACCTAAACTAGTATTTTATTTTAGAGGAAAGACATAGAAACATGTAAATTGAACCTAATCTATAGAGGTGATGCACCAAGATTATCTCCACATGACCATCATATTGAAAACACTATGGAACAAGGCATAAAAATTAGTCTCAAAGTCCTAAAAGGTTATAACATGAGTATTTCATTATAGAGCCAAGATATGTGAAACAACACAAACAAATTAACCAAAAGTTTGGTTGCACATTTCAAGGACAATTATACACCTGAAAGAGTTTTATATATTTGACTCCACTCTATATGACCTATTAGACTAAGAAGTCTTGCTCAGGTATAAAGGATAAAGGAAATACAGATAGAATATTATCACTTTTTATCATTATAGATCACATACACACTTAGAAAATTATTTGAGAACTTAGAAACAAACTTGAATTAATATTCAAAGGAAAAATATGATATTAGTCTAGCAGGGCTTCATCTTACATACATGTGGTATCTATTATAAAGCCAAAATGGCAGCTACTTATAGAACTTATGAGAGAAGAAAAGGAAGAAGTTCAAGGGTCACTAGAATACACGTCCAAACATGAAAACCAATTAAATTATAGTTTAAATTGAGTGTAAAATAGATAATGAATACCTTACAAGCCAAATGTCCATGTAAACCATGATAAGTTCCTTCCAAAATGGTGCAATGACTCTTCCACTAAATTTTGTGAAATTGTTTCCATCATAGACCATCCTTTGAGCATTTGAAACTGAACCAAGAGAGTCAACACATAAACACTATTTGAGTGGGTTAAAACATGATATAAAAATTATAATATTCTTTCCTAACTGTTAGCTATCTTCTAAACACTTGTGTTCACTATCTGTAATCATTTGTTGATTTCTTGGACTTTACTCTTTACATTTAGTAGTCACTTTTCATCTTGGACCTTAACTAGGATTTTATGGTGGCATATGAGTTCAAAGAGCTTGATTCACTATAGATCCTTGGTCTTATATATCTTCTCATGTGGCATTCTCTTACCACATTACTCATTCCTTTCTAAACTATATCTATGATATTCACTTACTCTAGTCAAAAATGAGTCTTTAGTTTGATATTTGTCTATTAAAGTTGACTTGAACAAATCACATTTGTATTTATTGGTTTCATATATACTCACTATTATATCTTGATTTTTTCACCTCCTATGCACCATGGGATCAATATGTACAAAGGTACATGAGTCATAGATCATGATCTAGTCACTTGACTATGATTCATCCCCAAGATTGGTTGACACATTGACTCTTGTTCACTCTGTTAGTTCTTCTGGATCCTAACTCCCACATGTCATTATATTTTTGAACTTGCATGAAATTTACCTTGACTTGGTCATTAAACTTTGACACTTTGAATTCATCTCACTACTTCATGTGTCTTTGGATCATTTTCACTCTGTTGATCTTCTCAGACTTGTCCAGTCTTTAACTCATCATTATGTTGATAAACCTTCATCACTTTATATAATTTGATTCCATTCACTCTATTGGATCTCCAATGTCTAATTAAGTTCTAACTATTGATGTTCTAAATTTATTGAACATTAAATCTAATAAGCTTATGCTCATTGGGTCTCTATATGATAAGCTCCATGAATATGACACTTGTCACTAACACGTTAACTTAGAGGAGCCTTTGAAAATTTGATTTTGATTTTAGTTTTTAAATTTTTTGTGTACAATGAAGCATGGACCATTGATCAAATTGGGGAATATATTAAGTCTTAGATTTAGGAAAATATAAAGTCCTTTGATCATTGTTTAGAGCCAATAATTACTAGGTCAAGGTGCCAATTTTTTAATGATGATATAGACTTACATTGTAATTTAAGTTACTAGTTCTAGGCTATACCATGTCAACATTAAAATATAACTTTGCTTTTTGATGTCATGGATAAACCCTTAGGATGCATATATTAATAATCAGATTAGATAGTCTAAATTCTTAAAAATGCTTCATAAATCACCAATCACCATTCCTCTACAACCAAACATCAAATGGAATATGACTGAGTATAGAAGACACCTTGAAGATAGACTTGTCTAAAAATTCTCCTATTGAACATAACAAGTACAAACCTAAAGACTATTTATTCTTGCCAATCCTAGTGAAAGAAGAGAGAAATAATTTTCTTCATTTTTTGGAACCTATGATCAAACTAATCACTTGAAAAAGTGTGTGGAAGACCAAGAGACACTACTTAAGTGTCCTCAATTTTAGGAGGTCGTATAAATCATTTAATGCTCTATTTTGACCCCCAAAATGACTAAAAAGGACATATATATTTAAAATTACTAATACCAAGGCTAATGTGACATTAAATGACATCAAATGACCTATAATATACTTTATGACATAATACTAGACCCCCTAAAACATCTAAGGTTCAAGATTTTACCTATAGGGTTCCCAATTTGACTTGTAGGGTCAAATTTGGTCAACATAACATATAGGGTTTTACAGAATTGGTTGAACCAATTGTTGATGCCTATAAATGTATCACAGGGGTTCTTAGTGTTCAAATAACACTTCTCATTTTATAATTCTAGGAATTTAGAACATGAGTAGCAGGTTATGGCAACATAAAGTTACCTATGGTGAAATAGTAGTAGAGTAATGTTTATATGTTTCATAAAATTTATAAAAATTGATGCTTGGGAGCCATCATGGTCTAATTATTTGTAAATTGTAAGTATATTTGATAATGCTAGTGAATTATGATCAAAACTTAAAAAATATATATTAATATAAATGGATATTTATAATGAAATTTTAACTATAGTAATCTAGTTAAAAGGGGTGAAAAAGGGAAGGGTAAGGTAGAAAGAAAACAAGTGATTGATAATCCTTCACTCAAATATCATGACAAAATTTCAATTACAATTGAACCTGCATTTACCAATATATGATGTAAAATATAAAAACCTTAGATCTCACCACACACTGGGCAAATTATACAAGTAATAACTAGACTTTGTTTTAAATAATTGTTACTAAACTCAAATAGCATAAGCACATCTGAATATAGAATAAATAAAATGAAGCAAATTCAAGATCCTTCAACCAATGTAGCATAAGTATAAATTAGCAACCCTGCATTACAAATTTAAAATCAAAATTCAAATAAAATATTCAAATTCAAGATTTAGAACCAACAACTGAGAGAAAGCTATATTAACAATCAACACATCAAATTTGGACAATCTTTATAGAATTCCTTGATTGTATTAATTTCTCTCAGTATACAAATTTTACTCAAAAATATCTCTCTTTACAAGATGGTAATACATGCCTTTTATATAAAGATTAGGCAATATATCAGTTAGCTATAAGATACAAAATATATAAAAGATAAGGATAGTTATCTTTTTTCATAAAGTTTTAGAATACATTTACTTTTATACACTAGACTAACCTAGAGGGAAATATGCTAATAGATTACCATATGTATTTACAAAAGAATATTCCTATTTCAAATATTACAATGTTTTTATAAAAAAATATTAATTAGGTGGGCCCATTGCTGAAGGGTCCCCTTGTTTCTCCTGCATAAGCTCTATAGCCTTTTGATGTTGTTCTTTGATAAGCTCCAAGTCCATAGTTGGCTTTAGGAGGGAGACATCTTCTTGGTCTGATAATTCTTCAACGTCTCTATCATCCCTTGCCATTGCTTCTTTGATGGTTTTAGCTTCTTCAATCATTTCTTTAGTACTGAAGATCATGCCCAAAACTCTACTATTATCACTACCTAATTTACCTTGGCTTTTTCCCTTTACTTCTTTCATCACTAAAGTGACTTTATGTTTATAATCTACATCATAAATAATCCCCAAGGTTGTAGTCCTAGTAGGATTTTCCAACATGGTAATATTGACACTTGAATTCAAACCCTTGAGGAGATGCTCATCTCTCCTCATCCAAGTGGCATAATGGAAACATCTCTCTTACTGTGGGTGACAATTTTGTTGAGATGAATCTCTAGATAAGGGGCTAGCTCCCCTTGATGCACCTTTAAATCTCTCTCTCTAACTTATGAATTGTGTATGAAAAGGGTTAAGGAAAATAACTAAGAAACCAAGTGGCGATGCATCAATGTATAATGTCCTCCCAATTGACTAAAAACACTACTTAAAGATAAATAAGGTGTTTCTCACACAAGAATCATGACTCAAGATTCATTACGACACCAATGTTTCATATGATAGATTCAAGAAGGTATATGATTATTAATAAGGGAATGAATGATTCCAAAGAGGGATACAATCATGAATCATTTCTATGATATCTATAAACTTAGAAAATAATACTAGCAAAGACTTGCAATAATCTCCTTTTTACAAATTGGTAGACCAAGAGTACAAGTTAGAAAAAGACAATCTTTCACTAGAATATACCAACAAGATTTGATTCATTACTCAATATTACAACATATGAGTGGTAAAAACACTTTTATATTTCTCAAAGAGTTATTCAAGTATAAATCTAGCTAGAGTTTTCCCAATAACTAGCAGAGGTTGTTCAACAAGCCAAAAGAATGTATATATAGCCTTTGGGAGGGACGTCACGCAAAGGGAGTCTAAGGGTCACTTAGACATGTGTCTATATGAGAGAATCAATTACATTTGCATGTGGAAGAGAGTTGGGAAAGCTATTCCATGTCACCAAATGAATCGGTTATAATTGAATAAGTTACAATTGCACCAAATGAATTAGTTACAATTGAGTCAATTATGATTGAACCAAATGCTCAAGAAACTTTACCATTTTCTACCTCTATATTTACCTTTAGGTTCCCATCGAGCCTTTTGACACCAATGACTATTTTCCATAGTTTGAAATTGACTTTTTGTAGGCCATCATCCTTCAAGTATTTTCCTCAAACTTTTATTGCCCTAAAAATTCTTGTTTCCCTCAAAATTTTCTCAAAATAATTCATTCCTCAGACTTTTCCTTTGAACAATTCCATAGATAATTTGTTTCGAAGAATATTTCAGGCTTTTTATGAAAGTGACTTTTTATAAAAATGTGTCTAGGCCATCTCTCTAAGGAATTGAATCTTTTTGGAATCTTGTAAATGACCCCTTCAGCTTGAGAAGTATCCTTTCAGAAATTCTATTTGGTCTACATTCCCATGAAAATAATCTTTTGGAATTTTTGTAAGTGTCCTTTCAGCTTTTTGAAAATACCCCTTTGGGAAAGTTAAAGTGCCCTTCAAAAATTTTGTAAAGTACCTTTTGGCCTTACTGTAAATGCCCTCAAAAAAATTGAAGTGCCTTTTGAGAAAGTTGAAAATGATCCCTTAGCCTGAAGAGGTCCTTCAGGGAAATTGTTTGGATAATTTTCCCAAAGGAATTAGTCTTCATCTTTGAGAAATTTCTCTTGAACAAATTGTCTAAAATAATTTGACACTTTGGTCAAATGAAAAGTCTAAAAAACCAACACTTTAGTAAAAAATAAAAAACCCAAAAGGATTACTATGCAAAGGCTTAGAAAAAGACCAAAACCAAACATTCCAAAATAATTGGACTTGTACACTTGTTATGGTATTTGTATAAAAAACTTCTTCCAAATTAAACCTACATACTAGACCTAGCCTAACGTATAGACTTAGGTGGATAAGTTTTCAAATAGGGGTGCCCAATTTTGGCGTAAAGGGCCAAAATTTGGTTAACAAATTAGTGACTCATAGGGGTAGTATGCCTTCTATACTGATAAGACTAGTAGCCTAAGTAGTCCATTGGGCATGGAGTCATCTAAGGACTGAAATAAACAAGAAACCTTGACCATGACTCAAAACCTTGATCAATAAGACAACTAGTTATCACCTCAACCACACAAAGGGAAAGGACACACACAACAAGCAAACACACTCACAAGACACACACATGTGGATAAACACTTAGGGTAAAAACAAGACACAACTAAAATCAAACTAATATGTACATCTAACATGATATGTTTCTCCTCCTCCTAGATTAAAGGGGAAACTTCTTAGGTCTCCTTCATGGAGAGAAAACTCATGGTGGTAACCAAGTAATTTATTAGAGTGAAAAATTGGTGACTCACCCTTCTTATTTTCCATCTTAATTGGCATTTATAATAATGCATCAGGTTCAAACATATCTTCCACATCTATGTATTCATATTTCTCTTTGAGTTATACTTTATGCTAGTCCTTCATGTTGGTGTAGTCCATCAAGGCATCAATGACTACAATATCATCATTACAGGGCTCATTTGACTCATGGATCTCTTGTTATATATCATGGACCAAATAATTATTTTCTAACTCTTTGAGGATCTTGTCAAACTGATCTCTTGCTTCCTCATGTATCTCTTGGGGAAGGGTGGCTAGTGTGATGTTTGAACTAAGGTAAAATCTTTCTAACTTATTCCAAAAATCATCATTTTCTTGCTCAAGAACTCCTTCCTCAATGCTTCTATCAAACTAATGTGATCCCTCTTCTTCTTGTTCACAAACAAAAGTCTTTAGCTACTCAAAAACATGTTCTTAAACCTTATTCAACTTAGGTCCCATGGCCTGGTCATTATCTTCATCAAAACAACAAGAAGGTTCATCATACAAAGGGAAAGAGAGCTCACCATGCTTACATTCTCCATCTAATGTTGACAAGTGAATTTTATTGATCTAATCTTCATATTTCTATAATATTTGCATGTATGTGTGACCTTAATCTTCTCCTTGAATCATTCCACCTTCAAGAGTCACTTCTTGAACCTTATTCTCATGAAAACCTCCTATTATAGCCACCTCTTGAAATATGATTTGACTACATTGTTCATCTTTTATAATGCCTTACACCTCATGTTCATGATGATGATCACCATGATAATGCTCATGGTGAGTATCTATAATGATTTAATCTTCATCATCACTTATAATAGCCTCTTGATCAACCAAAAAATGCATTTTCTCTTGTTTAATTGTCTCCCTCAAAATAGGTTCCTCTTTAGAAGGGAATGAAGTAAAGGGTGAATGGATAGGTTCATGAGTTTTAAATGCAAGAGTTAGAGTATGGGAGGTAATGGAAGGTGAAGGAAGTGAAAATGGAGTGTGGGATGAAAGAGATGACTTAGGAATGGACTTTGAAAAGAGGCAAGCACTAGTGAGCTCAAACTCAGATTGGGAATGAGAAGTGGGGGGTTATTTGAGAAGCTCTTAAGGAAGTGGAAGTAAACCTTGGGATAAAATCAATTGATTCTATTCCTTCCACTTGAACAACACTTCATCCACATCATATGTATCTTGATAACTCTCTTGAAGGGGTATAGATGGGGTGTGTTTGGACATGGGATCTTTTATTGGGTCTAAACCTTCCATTACACCTTGACTAAGTAACCTCATTCTTGACTCTAATTCTTCAATTTGCTTGGCCAGATTCTCTTGGAAGAGTCTTTCTTGGAGATCATATGCATCATAATGATGAGGAGGAGTATGAGAGGATTCACATGGAAAATAAGAGGTTTCTTGAGGAAGGGTGGGAGGGACTTGAGGAGGACTAGCTTCATTTTCCAATTCACACTCTTAAACAATATTCTTATCTTCTTTCTTAACCCATGATTCCACTATTTCATTATAACTCATGATCTTAGGATTGGAATTATCTTCTTTAGGATAGGCAAAAACTTCAGCTTTCTCAAGGTCTTGAGCTGGTTCATGATAGACATTTCTCCAACTTGGAATCTTGACATCATGTTGAAGGACTTGAGGAGGTTGAGGGAGACTCGGAAGAGTTTACACATGCATATGAAGAGTTTCTTGAGGATAGATGGGTTTTTTTCAAAACGAAATAGGATGTCTTATTTCAAAGGAGGGATCAAAATCTAAGGAATTGAAATAGTTAGTTTCCATAGAAGGTTGTTCTAATATCCTTTGGTGTTGGATTGCTAGGTGAAAATGATTAACAATAAGAATATTTAATGCATTAGATGGGTTAGAATGTTGGTTCATTTTATTTTGGTGAGAAAGTTTTATTTGATAAAAAGGATTTGATTTACAAGAGGAGGGTTTTTTTTTTGAATAGGAGAAGGATGCTTTGGGCTGTAAAAAGGCATACAAGGCTAATTGACTTGAATGGATTGACTCCTCCATCTTACTAGTTTGTCTTTCATGGATTGTATGGCTCGATCTTTCTTAATCAAACACTCTTATTTTTACATTATCTCTTGTTGGTGTTTATTTTACTCATTCAACCTATCTATCTCCAACATTTTCTTTCAAACTCTAACATTATCTCCCTAGCACTTTTGGATTGAATAATAGAAGGACAATTAGGAGATATGCTTGAGGTGATTCCATGAACAACATGAGCTTGATCAAAACTATATGAAGGAACACAATGTCCATAATGATCAACAATGGGATTATACATACCAAATATGATTTATTTATGCACTAGGGTTGCTTAACTAGATGATTCAACTCAAAGGTGCCATTGGTGTTGATTGAAATTCTTCCAAAAGGTTTATTAATTGATGAACACACCAAGAATTATTTAAATCCTTGGACAAATTATCCCATCGAGCATGATGAAAACTATTAACACTTGGATTCACACCATTGAGGAGATACTCAGATCTTCTCATCCAAGTGGCATAATGAAAACGTATCTCTTTTTGTGGGTGATAATTTCATTGAGATGAATATCTAGATAAGGGGCTATCTCCCCTTGATGCACCTTTAAATCTCTCTCTCTCTAACTTATAAATTGTGTATGAAAAGGTTTAAGGAAAAAAACTAAGAAACCAAGTGATGATGCACCAATGTATAATGTCCTCCCAATTGATTAAAACCACTACTTAAAGACAAACAAGGTGTTTTTCACACAAGACTCACAACTTAGGATTCATTACTACACCAATGTTTCATATGCTAGATTCAATAAGGTATATGATTCTTAAGAAGGGAATGAATGATTCCAATGAGGGATAAAATCATAGACCACTTATAGGATATCTATACACTTAGAAAAGAATACTAGAAAAGACCTAGAACAATCTCCTTTCTACGAATTGGAAGACCATCAAGAGTATAAGCTAGAAAAGACAATCTTTCACTAGACTAGACTAACAAGATTCAATTCATTACTCAATATTAAAGCATATGAGTGGAAAAAACACTTGTATATTTATTCAAGAGTTATTCAAGTACAAATCTATCCAAAGTTTTCCCAATAAATAGTAGAGGTTGTTGAACAAGCCAAAAGAATGCATATATATAGCCTTTGGGAGGGAGGTCAAGTAAAGGGAGTCCAAGGGTTACTTGGATATGTGTCTATATGAGAGAATAAATTATATTTACATGTGGTAGATAGGTGGGTGAGCTATTCCATGTCACCAAATGAATCAATTACAATTGAATAATTTAAAATCTCACCAAATAAATTAGTTACACTTGAATCAATTACATTGAACTAAATGCTCGAGACATTTTGCCATTTGTCACCTCTATATTTGACTTCAAGTTCCTATCGATCCTTTTGACACCAAAAACTATTTTCCATATTTTTAAATTGAATTTATGTGGGCCATCATCCTTCAGGGATTTTATTCAGACTTTTTTTCCCTCAAACTTCTTGTTTCCCTCAGACTTCTCCCAAAAGAATTCATTATTCAGACTTTTCCTTTGAACAATTCCATGGATAATTTGTTTAAAACAACATTTTGGATTTTTTTTGAAAATTCATTTTAAAAAAAATGCATTTGGGCCATCTCTTTGAAGAATTGACTCTTTTTTGAATCTTACAAATGACCCCTTTAGCTTGAGAAGTATCCTTTCAGAACTTTTGTTTAGTCAACCTTCCTATTAAAACAATCTTTCAAACTTTTTGTAAGTGTCCTTTTAGCTTTCTAAAAATTCCCCTTCAGGAAAGTTGAAGTGCCCTTCAAAATTTTTGTAAATTACCTTTTAGTCTTCCTACAAATTCCCTTCAAAAAAAACTAAAGTTCCATTTAGAAAAACTAAATTACCCTTCAAAAAAGTTGAAGATGATTTTTTTCCAAAGTGCCCTTTGAGAAAGTTTAAAATGATCCCTTATCTTGAAAAGGTCATTTGGGGAAATTTTTTGGATAATTTTCCAAAAGGAATTAGTCTTTGTCTTTGGGAAATTTGTCTCAAACAACTTGTTTGAAATAATTCGACACTTTGTCTAAATGGAAAGTTTGAAAAAATAACACTTTAGTCAAATATAAAAGACCCAAAAGGATTACTATGTAAAGGCTTAGCAAAAGGCCAAAATCAAAATTTTTAAAAGAATTGGATTTGTAGACTTGTTGTGGGATTTTTATAGAACACTTCTTCTAAATGAAACTTGTATATTGGACCTAGCCAAAGGTATAGACTTAGGTGGCTAAGTTTTCAAATAAGGGTACCCAATTTTGTCCTGAACGACCAAAATTTGGTCAACAGGTACCAAGGAGTTGCTTAATTATATCAATCATCTCTTCATCATCCTTTAAAATCCTATCTAAGCCTACTAACCAAGTACTTAATCTTTGGATCATATCTACCATGATCCCTAGTATGCCATTTAGGTGGGTTAGGCTAATGGTTTTGAACTTAGAAATTTTCTTACTAATCAATATGCTAATAAGGTCCCTTCTTTTAGCCTCTACATCCTACCACTATGTTACCAACCCTTTAGCCCCCTCATTTTGTTGGCTTAATACATATTTCCTCAGCTTTATTGATTTTAAATAATCAAACATATCAAAAAATGATTCTTCAAACATGTTTATAATAGTCTTAGGCTTTGATAAAATGGTCAAGATCTTTAAATTCTCCTTCTTTCTCCAAATTATGAATTTTTATTTATTTCTCCTTATACGTGCTCTAACTTGGGATGAGTGGGCCTTTGTTAGACTCTCAATGTATTCCTCATGGATGGGTTATTCACCAAACTGTTCATCTTCCACTAGAGTTAAGCCTATAAAAGGTTCAACCTTTTGTAATGTGAACACTTTAGTCCCCACTATGGCCTTTCTTGTTGTTACCCTTTCTAATCTAGTTGTCTCTAGATTCAACTGCATAGTGGTATATGACTCTATGTATTTTGGAGGTTTTATGACCTATACCCTTATGTTACTTGATGCTCTTGGATCATTCATATTCTTTTCATCTAACCCTATAGTGGTTATTATTCTTCTTTCCTCTTGTTTTTTCATCAAATCCCTTATCCAAGTCTTGATGTCTTCATGCACATCAATGTTGACAAATTTGGTCAAGGCCCATGAGTGAGAATACAAAGGTATCTTATACAACTTCCCATATACAAACCAATCATGGATGATTTTTCCATGAATAAGGAAGTCTTCACTAAAAAAGTTAATCTCACTTGTGGGATGAGTGAGATTTAACTTTGACCTTTTTTGTCCAATAGGGACAATTTCATGTTCTAATTTTCTCTTCTTTGGTTGTGACACTGGGACCAGATCTAGGGTGGCTTCCTTTCCTTTATCTTCTTTCTCAACTTCC
Source organism: Torreya grandis (assembly GCA_037957365.1). Lineage (NCBI taxonomy): Eukaryota > Viridiplantae > Streptophyta > Pinopsida > Cupressales > Taxaceae > Torreya > Torreya grandis. Next base: position 774,082 of record JARHVA010003284.1, read on the forward strand.
TCTACTTGAACTAGAGCTTCTTCATCTTGTGCTTTTTCTTCTTTGGAGCCATATGCTTTAGCAAGGACCTCGAGGGCATCCTATACTATTTCATTAGGCTTAAGGACAATCATATCCAAGTGCTCAACTAGGGATGGTGGTCTTTGAGGGAGGGATAAGGATAAAGGTCCCTCACCATGTATCTCTTCCAAATTATCCTTATTAGTGCCTTGTATAATTTATGTTGGGGATTGTGGGAGTTCCATTTGATATTTTTCTTAAGGTGGCCTAAAAGGTCCATACAACAAATGATACTGAAGAGGATGCATCTACCATATGTCCCATGGTGGTTTTTCATTGTTGTAAAACCTATACATAAGCTTGAGGTTATTTTTCTATAATTTGGCCAATACTTCCTCAAAATTATGGATCTTGATGTGAAGGGTGTCATAAGGACCCAGTTGATGCTCATAAAGTGGCTTGGAAAACTATTTATTCTTAAAATGTGGTCCCACTACATTATTTGGATCCTAATACCTAAGGTCATCTAATTGAAACATAAATAACTCCCTATGCTTGGCCATAATGTCAACATGCTTCCAATCCTAAAAAAATATTCTTCCAATTATCAAAGGAAAGGGGTGAAGGAGGTTCTTCCTTTTCTCCTTGTAGACTCCATCAATACCATTAAGGAGTTCAGATGCAATTTCCTATTCTGCCAGCTTGTTGGGAAATAGGTAACCTATAGGGTTGGGTCATAATTCCCTCAATTTTGATTATAATGCAATCTAGGTAAAACCCTATATCTCCCATCAGATCCACATATTTCTTAATAAAAGGGCTAACCCTGGGCATATGAGACCCTATAATATATTAGACCAAAGTAGGATAGACACAAGCATAGGTGAATTGCATGTGGTGTCTATACTTGAAGATGTGTATCTTTGAGTAGTGGTGGGAGATGGTTATTCTTCCCTCTGAAGATAAATTTTTGATATTGGGGACCTTGGTGGAAGCTAGCAGGGAATCAAATAAATAAGGCATCATGAAGAATTATTTGCTAATCTTCCTCTTTATGTCACTAAATTATTTCCCAAAGTGGATACTAATCATATCCCCAATTGGAGGAATGAGCTCTTTCTCTACCATAAAGTATACATAAGACACCCAACTTTTATTAACATAAGTGGTTGTAGGGGCTCTAGATATTCTATTTAATAGGGTCATGATTACCCTAATTCCCTCCCTAAACTAGATAATTGGGATTCTTCCCTCAAAGTCCTAGAATACATGGTTCCCTTGTAAGAACCATGGCCTGAGGATGGTATCTAAGTCATTCTTACTAGCCCATTCCTTTATTATGGGTAAATCCACATGGGGCTTTGGTAGTTTATAATACCTTTCAAAGGCTAATGGGGCAATGCAAGTGACTCTCCTAGATATTTTATCATGGATAATCCAATCATTATCAATTCTATAGTCTATAAAAATAGGAGCTAAGATATTAGTGCAATGGAGTAACTCTATTTTGGTAGTAGCATGATGGAGGTTAGCCATTTGAATGGAAACTAGGTCATAGTACCTCTTAATAATAGTGGCAATCCTTTGCTCCTCCTTGGTAATGGGTTTCATCTCCTCTATGGTCTAGAAGAGCTTGGACCAATTCGTGTTGCCATTATTTAGGGATACAATGTCCAGTTCTATACTTTGAAAACCCTTCCTTCATTATATATAGATAGGTACAACTCCATGTAATCTCTTAATTATGTCTACAAGATGTCATGGATTTTTCACTTTAAATTATTCACAACTATATTAAAAATGGTCTTTGGTTAGCTATTTCATACTCAAAACACAATTGAACTTCTTCTGAATTCAATGTAATCAATCCAAGTTTACGTAGGGTCTTTCATGCAAGTTTAGGGCTTCATAGCTTTAATGGTGGTAGCTCATTTGGAGTTTGGCTCATATATGCTTCAGATTTGATTTGGATCTTTCCCTTTATATGTTTGCATTTTTAGTCACACAAGATCTCCTCTATTATCATTTTCTACTTGCATGGTGCTTATGTGGCATCAATTTGAGACTTTTTATGGCATTTTTCATAAATACCTCTCAAGCACTAGCCATTAGCATTTTTAAAATGCCTAATTGTTTTAGTTCATTGGATCAATATACAAGGATCAACATGGGTCATTTATTGTAATCTATGCCCTTATTTTCCATTCATCCTTTTTGGTACCAAGCCCCATGGTTATGCCACTTGGCACCTCTATGGGCCTTCTAAGCTATAGAACTTTTGTCAGTCGTACCTTGAACATGAATTTTCCATGCATCGAGCCTATGGGCTCTTGAATTTCCATTTAAAATTAATCAACATCTTCATGATACTAAATTACCCTTCTATGAAGAAGCACAAGTTGTAGGATCTACAAAGGTGCACAGGTTTTAAGTTAGTGCATAGATGTAAGAGAATTTAGGCTAAAATACTTTTACCTAAGTTAATTTAATATTAATAAACTCAAATAGACTTAGGTTAAGGTATTTTACATTAATTTTTTAAATCAAAAGACTTAGGGACTTAGGTATAAATATCTTAGGCTAAGGTTTATCTCATGTTTACCAAACATGAAATAAACTTTAGGCTAAAATGTTCATGCCTAAGTTTTTTGGGGAATATAAAAAAGGGACCATGGATAAATATTTTAGGCCAAAGTATATTATGTTATGTTTAATAAACACAAAAAATACTTTAGGCTAAAATACTTATGTAAGCTTTAGAATATGTACAAAGGGGATCTAAGTGATATAAGGATCAAATGTTAAAATTTGACATAGGGATTTATTGTATTAATAAACATAATAAAACTTTTAGTTATAAGCATTTGGGATAAGTTTCATGTCATAAAGATCCTCTTAAAATAAGACTTAGTATAAGTATCTAGCCTAAGGTTCATGACATTCAAATAAATGTAATGGGGACCTTAGGGTATAGGCTTAGACTAAATCCATTTTTGAAAATATTTAGATCTATAAGACCATTTCAATATTTTTATTTCAAATATTTTTAGTATTTAAACATCCTCTAAAGGGTTTTAGTCATCTGTAAACAAATGTATTAGCTTTTTAGCAAAATTTTGGAGTTTATCTTAGTCTTAGGCAAAATAATCTATTGGCTTAAATTTGATAGTCTCGTTGATGTCAAATACATCCTCATGGGCATCAAATGATGGTTATGGGAATGAAAAAGTTAATATAATTAATCTCTTAGTTTTGATGGACTTAAAGTTAATAGTCACATAGACATCAAATACATCGTCGTAGATGTCAAATGATGATCATGTGAATGTCAAATTTAAACTCATCACACTCCTATTTTCCAATGTCAGAGTGGCACTTGGCACTTCTATGGGGCTTCCCAAGATCTCAAACTTAATTCACTCCATCTGATTGAAAATCATGATGAAGTGAGAGTCATCTGAGTGTGATCTAGAAGCTTACTCATGATCGATCCCTTCTAACATGTAGGACCCTTTTATTTTAACCATATAATGTGGGAATGACATGTGGTAACTTTGTAGACCTTATAAGGATTTGAATTTTCAATGGTTTCCTCATTCCATCTGATCTTTGATCCATGATGAAGTGAGAACCACTGATAGTGATCCAAGTTCTTGAACATGATTGGTTGGAAGGCTTAAGTGTTAGATTTTGTTGGGATTTCTTTATTTCACTAAATCAAAGGACATGAGGAAGTATGGATAATTGGATCCTACAAGATGTGAGGTATTTAAGTTAGACCTGATATGAAATAGTAAATACTTAGGTGAAAGTCTTAATTATAAAGTCTCGGTCATGCTAAAAAATATGAACGAGGCCTTAGAGCTAAAATTTTAGGCTATGTAAACAACAAAGGGACCATGATAGAAAATATAAGAGATATTATGGACATGAATATTAGGCTCGAGAGATAAAAATATAGCCTAAATAATTAATACTAAGGTCACGTTCATGTTAAAAAACATTAACGGGGCCTTAGGGTTAAGACTTTAGGCTAAAGTTACAACAAAGAAGATCATGCTAAAATAAATGGGACCCCACCAGACATAAAAATATCATGTTAGAATTAAAAAAGGAACAATAGGAAAATAAAAGTGGACCAAGCGTAATTTTTAAGTTAAGGTTTGATCATGTTAGAAAACATGATCAAGCCTTAACATAAAAATTAGGCTTAAGTCCAAAACATATTTAAAATGATCCTGCCAAATGCTCCCACCAAATTTGAATTCAAACTTGAACCAAGGGTTTATGCTAGAATTGTAGAACATGAATCTACCAGTAAGGGATCCATAAAACATGTAACTTGAAGACATGAAGACCAATCATTAGCAATGTTAGGCCATGATAAGATAACATAACATAACATAGTAAGCTAATCTTATAAAAAATGGATGATATTCAAATTCTAATAATGTTCAAAATAGGCCATGATTTCAAGGCTAAGCTTAAAAATATCTCAAGCGTTCTAATTTTCAAAAAATGAGGGTATGTTGTTCTCAATAAATGATGACTTATGGCAGAATCATATCAATATGTTAGAATCTAGAGACTTTGGTTTAGACAAACAACTAAGTCATCTCCTCCATTTGATCCATGACATTATCTAGATTATTTTATGGTTGAAACAAAGCTTTCACTTACAGAATTGGGATCAAATATTAAGACAGCCATGTTGTGTGTGTGTTTTGATTCCACTTAATATTTTTCATGGGATTTAGGGGACAACTATCAGGTTTCTTATCTTTAATCATTAACACTGACTTGGAGAATGCTTAGATATTTATTAAGAACCATGTTTTTATTTTAGGGAAGGCTTGGGAATTTCTCTACTACCATCCAGGCATCCATAGCCTTGATAGAGATGCCTTTGTCTCCATTTATGGCCTTGATCCATTTCCAACCAGGCATCCATAGCCCTGATGGAAATAACCAAAATCAACTATGCCTGAAAGATTTTGATTTTGCATTGTATTCTTATTTTCTTATTTTTTGATATTTTATGCTTTCAACAAGGTTGTGAACTAGGCTTTCCAATTTTAAGGATTTGGTCAAGTGTTTGATCCTCATAAAATCACCTATGGCTGTAACCATTGTCCTAGGCAAGGATGTTTATTAAGGGCAATCATGATTGCGTATTGATATATTATGCTTTCATCCTACAAGTGAAAATTTTATTAAAACCAAAATTAGGCCAAGACAATGTTCAAGTTATCATAAAATAGTTAACATATTCATCAATCTTTACCAGTTTCTTCAAATCACAACATTAGGCTCATATTTCAGATCCATGGTTAGCACATATCTTAGGTTTATACCCACTTTCATAGATTTTGGAATTTCAAGTAAGATACTAAACTTTGAGCTCAAGATTGTCCAAAAGGAATTATTGTAATTAAGGAACAAGGCAAAAAAATAAGAACACAATAGAAAGTAGGAAAGCAAGAAAATAAAGGAAATGAAACAAACATATACATGTTTATATGCAAACAAGGAACAAGAAGTAAAGAACTAACTAACCTACCTATACTAAATCTAACCATATTATAGTTTACTACATAAATACCTCAGGTACAATAGTAGAGAAGTAATGTTTGAGGTATTTCCCATTGGTAGGCAGTGTGAACTCTACTCCTTGTATATCTTTGAGCTTGAAGGTGTTGTTCCCCAGTGTTTTTGCAATCTAATATGGGCTAATCCACAAAGGTGTGAACTTACCATGCTTTCCCTTAGGCTTAGATGATTATTACCAAATGATAACTAGATCTCCTTATCTAAACACCTTGATATTTTGTCAAACCACCTCTTCACTATGATCTAATGCATGCTTAAATTAGAAAAGGATTTTTCCTTTTTATCTTCCATCTGAATGATATATAACAATCTCAAATTTTTAAGATCTATCTTTCTTCCATGTATTATTGCATGAATTTGTATGTGGGAAACTTGAGAGTGATAGGAAATATTGGTTCCTAGACATACACTAATAGAAAAGGTGATGCCTTCAAGGATTGTTTGATATTGATCTCATCTACCCATAATGTATACTTGAGCATCTTGTGCTAAGTCTTAGGCTTATTTATAATAGAGTTCTTGATTGATTTCATTAAGTTATTATTGGTATATTAAGATACTTCATTCCCTTGGGGATAATGTTTGGATGAAAACTTCAAACAAATGCCACTATCATAAGCTCATTTACTCATCTCCATGGATGTAAATACAAACCCATTGTCACACACTAGAGAGAATAGATTTTCAAATTGAGTACAAATGTTCTCCTCCAATAAACGTATCACTTCCTTCATCCTACATTGTTTGGTGGTTACAGCTTCAGTCCACTTTGTGAAATAATCTATAATAGTCAAGATGAATTTATGACCTTCAAATGAATTGAGATTGATCACCCCCATAAAGTCCAACCCCCATTATGCAAATGGTTTATCAACCATGACTGGTTGTAGAGGTATTAATACCTAAGGCTCCTTGGTGCTAAAAATTTGGCAAGAATGACACTCCTTCACATGATCGTGAGCATCTTTGAAAATAGTTAGCTAATAGTAGTTAGCTTTAAGGATCTTATGGGTAGTAATCTTCCCAGATGGGTGTCCATTTCCAAACTTCTCATGAAAGTTGCTCATGATCTGGGTAGTTTCTTATTTTGAGACACACCTTAGGTAGACTCCCTCAAATTTTTTCCTATATAAGACCCCATTCTTGATCAAATAAGGGGATTTTTTTAGCCTTAGATCCCTCTTTTTCTCCCTTATTAGTATTTCAAGACAAGTACCATTGAACAGTAAATGAATGATGGAATCATACCACTCACTAGCTTGAAATATTTGTTAATCCACTTGCATAATACTTAACCTAAGACTAATATTAGCTAACATTTAGATCAGATCTTGGCACTTTACCAGTTTTTCCCTTTTCATTTATATGTCATACTCTTGAAAAAATGACATGCATTTTCCTCTACATTCTCCCAACTCATTCTAGCTCAACATAAGTTTGTTGGTAGGATCAGGTAGAATAACATGTACCTTATTTCTAAGGATTTAATAACTAAATTTCTTTACTTCCTTAAATAATGCATATGATTGTGTATAAATCAATAAATAATTCAATTCAACATTTTTGAAGTTAGTACTCAAAAAATATATTGGGTGATCACATCCATCAACTTTGTGAGTTAAAACTATAGCTATAGTATGATCAGAGGTAAAAGAATAGAGATAAAAGTCCTTTGAAAATTTAGGACTTATCAGGATTGGAGATTGGCTAATTGTTTCTTTTATCTCATTAAATTCCTTTCTGTATCCTTCATTCCAAGAGACCTTGGAATCCTTTTTTAGCATGTCATTTAATGACTTGATAATCTTTGCAAATACAAAAATGAACTTTCTTACAATGTTTATCTTACCAAAAAATGATTTTAGCTCTTTTATACTATTTGGGGGCTCTATTCTAGATATGGCCTCTACTCTTTCAAGACCTATGGAGATCCCATCCTTAGTTATGACATGACCCAAAAAATTGCCTTCAGTAACATAAAATATGCTTTTCTTGGGATTTAAGGAGATTTCATACCTTCTGCATCTCTCAAAAAAACTTGTGGTAAATTCATAAAGTGATCTTCCCTATTTTTAGAAAAATTATTTGATCATCCATATATATATATATATATAATGATGCACTTACCTATCAGATCTTGGAAGTCATGGTCCATGGCCCTTTGAAAGGTAGATCCTTTGATTATTATCCCAAAGGGCATTTTCTTGTAAGAAAAGGTTCCCCATTTTATTATGAAGGTTGTCTTCATCCTATCTGCCTTGCCAACCAACACTTGGTTGTAACTTGAAAAGCCATCAAGAAAAGACATCATAGCTAAACTTGAGATAAATTGAATCACTTGGTCAAGAGAAATAAGAGGATAGTTCTCCTTCTCAGATGCTTTGTTTAGATTCATAAAGTCAATACATATCCTAATCTCACCAATTTTATTCCTAACTAGTACCAAATTAGCCACCCAAGTAGAATTATTGATGAGAAACATAGTCCTAGCATATATTAGTCTCTTAACCTCTTTAAAGATCATTGATTTTAAGACATGGTTTACAGGCATTTGCTTTTGACTAAATGTTTTATAGTTTTCTTTAAGGGGGATGGTGTGAGTGATGACTCTTGGATCAAAGATATTTAAGTCATCATAAGACCAAGCAATGACATCCTTGTATTATGTTAGCAACTCCTTAGCCTTCTTGTTCTCAATGTTTATATAGGATTTTCACATGTTGACCAGTTGGGACTGATCTTGGGGACCAATATCCATTTCATTATAGTCTTTCCCACTTACTTTGGGAATCTTAGAAACCTTAGTTATATTTTCCTAATCAAACAATATCTAAATCAATTATCCCCTTAGGGATATTATTATCATTCAACTAAATGACTTTACTATAAAATTTGTCTTTATTATATGCATTTTCATCAGTCTCATCAATAATATGAGCATCAAATACTCTAAAATTGGTCATAAAATATAGTATCTACTGATCATCACTAAAGACTTAAAAATGATTAACATTTTTAGGCACTGAAGGACAAGGGATAAGCTCAATGTTAAAATTGGGGGAGTCTTGGTTGGGCATGAGGTTGGATACAACATATGCCAACTCATTAGTAGCTTAGTTTGCTTCCCTTGGGATGGAGACAATGCTAAAATCATCAAAAGACTCAATGATATTCTAGACCCTAAACTTATACCTCTTAAATTATGAGAGTTTGCATTGATATTTACTTCTTACCTAGTTGACCACTAGTTTAGAGTCACCATAGACTAGTGGTTATTTGACTTTATTCTTTATAAAAAATTCAAACCTAGGATAAGGGCCTCATACTCAGCAAGATTATTAGTGTAAGGTAATTGGAGTTTGTAGGAAGCATGGTATTTCTTACCAATAGGATCATTAAGGACAACACCAACTCCAAATTGAGCCTTACACCTAGCACCATCAAAATGTAACTTCCATAGTTTAGGAACAACATGAGTACTTATGGGATCGCATACCTTTTTAGTATATAGGGTGAAAACCCCTTATGTTTGATTCAATTATGTTAACCCTTTCATTGATATCATTTTACTTAGTGATCATGTGTTTGATCTTTGGTTCTCTCTCAACCCTGATCTAATTGGGAACTCCCTTCCAAGGTAGCCATAAATGTGAGAAATATATAGACATGTAGCCATTCAAAGCCTTGGTCCATTCCCTATTTAACAAGATCCCATAAACATCAGGAATATCAAAAACTTGAATATCAATAAACTATTTTACCCTAGGCTTAGAATATAATTAAATATGAACATTTAATAACCCTCCAACTACCTTGACTCTAGATTTATCTAATTGGGTGACAACCTTATCAGACTTAATTAGTGTTAAGAAAAGTTATTTTCATATATCTATATGCATGATATTTGTGGATGCCCTAGAATCCAATAAATAATTTTTCAAATTCTTACCAAACATCTTGACAGTGAACAAGAAAGGAAGAGACTCTACCTTAGCTTTATGTACAGTCACATTAGCATGGTCAACCTTGGGTAGCTTGTTGGACTTCTTTGACAATGATTCTAGTAGGAGGTTCCTTTGTTCTATAATATACATCAATTCATGAAAAGTGATGTTATATTTTATCTTCTTCATATTCTCATCAATGTTATATCTAATTTTATTAGAAGAATTAGGAATATCAACATTAAGTTTAGAGGTACTCCCTTTGGGTAGCTCTAGATTATTTATTGAAAAAGTGTTTGGAGGAGTTATAAAGTTATTTTGAGGTATTGAGGTAGTCAAGGGACGCCTTTGATCTCTATTACTCAAGGGATATGTCTTCTTCGAGAATTTTTAGAAGGCATGGATCTCAGGGATCTCATCAGGTTCATTCTCCTCTTGAAAAGGGAAATCAAAGGTCTCCACCATGAAATCTTGATTAGATGATTTGGATCCTGAGGTACCTGTACCACTTTCCTTATTAGGAACCACTTCAAAGGTGTCCAAATCCTCTTTTAAAGCTTCAAAATCATTACAAAACTTTATACAATGAATCTCTCCATGTTTGGACATACAATGCACTCTATAATAATCAAACAAAGCAATGTTAGTAAGATTAATATCAATAGTCTTATTGCTAGAAGGTGGTTCATTATTCTTATTATTATGAAAAATATCATTCTAAAAATTATTTTTTGGCCTATTAAACCTTTGAAATGATAATTTCCTACCAAATTTTCCCCCAATATTACCTACTTATTTCTACAACTAAAGGAAATCAATGCTCAATTTTTGGACCATTTTCAAGATAGACTCATTCTCATTATTGGGGGTTTTTAAATTATGTACCTAGTTAAGTACTATCATTTGGTAATAAATATATTTGATCATTTATGTTGAAGCCTTTAGTATGATGACTCAAGAACACTAATTTATAATTAGGAACAACATGACTCAAGGGCGATTGATTTTGATTTGGGAGTTGGTTCAATGTTGGAATATTCTAGTTATTGTTGGGGAAGATGTTCAGAATGGGTATGTGTGGGTTGATATTTGGGACTAAGTAGGCCATTTTTAATTGGGGTTGTATTTGATTATTGATGATCACTAATTTAGAATAATCCCTGGCTAATAAATTTATAGTTGGAATAGATCTCTTCAAGAATACAAAAGTCATGGGATCCACCACATCATTATAGATTTTTAGAGCAAAACATCATCAGGTTTATAAGGTTATATGGTCCTACTATACATTTTTTAGAATACATAATTAAAGTATATTATGGGCACACTTGTATCCCTCTTAATTGTGGTGAACTAATGGTATGTGACATAGGGACTAATAATTTTACCAAATTGGTCTATAAAAACATTAGTGAAACCATCAAGCTAGTGATATAATTGTTCAAAAAATTAAAAAACCATTTGTAGGCATCATATTTAAAATTAAAAGGGAAAAAACTAAATGATACATCCTCATGCACAACATTTAGCAACCTTTAGGTAATTTTAAAATATTTAATGTGCTCTTTAGCAGTCACTATACTAGTTGGACTAAATATAGGCAAATACTTTTTAGGGTTATGTGGGAGATCATGCACCATTCTTAGCACATTGATTGAAGAGTCTCCCAACCAAGCCATACTTGGACAAAGGTTGAAGGCAAAGATACCTTGAAGAGGTGAAGTTGGAAAATATTTAGATCTCTTGCATCTACTTTTGTCATGTTTGGCTCTCCTATAAACCTCAAGCTCAAGCAAAGGCTCCCTTGTCTCTAAGTGTGATCTCATTCAAATCCTTGGAAACTATATATTGTATATTGAAGATACTATTTATAATATGATGTATCAAGTTAATATTTATAAATAAAAAGGATTAAACCTACACGTTAAGCTCATTTTATAAATATAAAGGATGTCAACCTTTCACTAAGATAGTTGAAAGATGTGTCCAACTATATAAATATAGTTTATCTTTCTAAGTTTAAGCTCAAATAAACTTAGATATATGAAATATATACCAACATTAAAACAAAAAAATCCATCCTAACCTCAAATACTATGGATTCTCAAGCCTCATTCTATCTTTACCAAAAAAAAGCATCAAACCTCAAAGAATTGTGATCTTTGTGTAATGAAGCATAGAGATAGGTCAAAGACCATAAAGATCAATTATCTTTACAATTTTAAGCAAAATATTACTCAAAATCATAAATATAGAATCAATATTAGATCAAAAAATTCTAAGACTAACATAGATTCAAGGAATTCACAAATATAGACCTCCTTATAGTGCTAACAAAATGCTCTCCTATTGATGCCTCTAAATTTATTATAGGGGTTCTTAGTGTTCAAAGAATACTTATTATTTTAGAATTCTAGGAATTAAGAGCATGAGTAGTAGGTTGTGGAAACTTAATATTACCTATGGTGAAATAGAAATAGAGCAATGTTTATATGTTCCACAAAATTTATAACAATTTATGGTTGGGAGCCATCATGGTCTAATTATTTGTAAATTGTACGTATCTTTGCTGATGCTAGTGAATTATGATCAAAACTTAAAGTATAGATTAATCTAAATGGATATTTATCATGAAATTTAAACTACCGTGATCTACTTAAAAAGAGGGAAAAAGGGAAGGGTAAGGCAAAAAGAAAATAAGTGATTACTGATCCTTGACTAAAATATCATGACAAAGTTTCAATTACAACTGAACCTACATTTACTAGTATATGATTAAAAATAGAAAAAGCTCATATATCACCACATACCAAGAAATTTTTTAAGGATAATATGGAATTATACAATTAAGAACTAGACTTTTCTTAAAATAATTGTTACTAAACTCAAATAACATAAGCACATCTAAATATAGAACAAATGAAATGAAGCAAATTAAATATCCTTCAACCAATTTAGCATAAGCACAAATTAATAACCATGTATGACAAATTCAAATTCATAATTAAAAAAAATATTCAAATTCAAGATTTAGAACCAACAATTGAGAGAAAGCTATGTTAAAAATTGACACATCAAATTTTGACAATCTTTGTAAAATTCCTTGATTGTATTAATTGTTCTAAGTATACAAATTTTGATAAAAAATATCTCTTTACAAGATGTTAATACATGAATTTTATAGAAAGATCAAGCAGTATATATGTTAGCTACAAGATATAAATTATACAAAAGATAAGGATAACTATCTCTTTTTAGAAAGTTCTAGAATACATTTACTTTTATGCACTAGACTAACCTAGAGGCAAATATGCTAATAGACTAGCATATGCCTTTGTAAAAGAATATTCATATTTCAAAGATTACAATGTTTTTACAAAAAAGGAATATTAGTTAGGTGGGCCCATTACTGAAGGGTCCCCTTGTTGTTCCTACAGAAGCTCCATTAATTTTTGATGTTATTCTTTGATAATCTCCAAGTCGATAGTTGGCTTCAAGAGGGAGACATCTTCTTGGTCTACTAAGTCCTCAAAGTCTCTATCATCCCTTACCATTACTTCTTTGATGATTCTACCTTTTTCAATCTTTTCTTCAGTAATGAAGATCATGCCCAAAATTCTACTATTGTCACTACCTAATTTACCTTAGCTTTTACCTTTTACTTATTTCATCACTAAAGTGAATCTATGTTTATACTCTACATCATCAATAATCCCTAAGGATTTAGTCTTGGTAGGATTTGACAACATGGTTCCAAAGAGCTACTTAATTCTAGCAATCAACTCTTCATCATCCTTTAAAAGCCTATATATGCTTGTTGACCAAGTACTTAAGCTTTGGATCTTATATACCATGATCCCTAATATAGAATTTAGGTGGGTTAGGATAATGGTTTTGACCTTAAGAATTTTATTCCTAATCAATATGTTGATAAGGTCCCTTGTTTTGGCCTCTACATCCTACCACTTTGTTACTAGCCCTTTAGCCACCTCACTTTATTGGCTTAATGCAACTTGCCTTAGCTTTATTGATTTTAAATAATAAAAAATATCAAAAAAGGATGCTTCAAACATGTTTATAATAGCCTAAAGCATTGATAAAATGGCATGGGTCTCTAAATTCTCTTTCTTTTCATCCAAATTGTGAATTCTTTTCTTTCATTCCCCTTATGCCTACTTTGACTTGGGTTGAGTGGGCCTCTGTTAGACTCTCAATGTCTTCCTCATGTATGGGTTATTCACTAGGCTAATACCATTCCACTAGAGTTAAGACTATAAAAGGTTCAAATTTTTAGAATGTGAACACTTTAGTCCCCACCATGGCCTTTCTTGTTATTACCCTTTCTAATCTAGATGTCTCTAGATTGAACTGCATGGTGGTAGATGACTCTGTGTATTTTGAAGGCTTTGGGACCACTACCATTCTGATGCTTGATGATCTTGGAGCATCTATCTTCTTTCCATCTAACCCTATAGTGGTTGTTATTCTTACTTCCTCTTGTTATTTCATCAAATCCTTTATCCAAGGCTTGATGTCTTCATGCACATCAATGTTGACAACCTTGGTCAATGCCCATGAGTGAGAATAGGAAGGGATCTTCTATAGCTTCCAATAAATAAACCAATTAGGGATTATTGGTCCATGAATAGGTAAGTCCTCACTAAATAAGTTGATCTCACTTTTGGGATGAGTGAGAGTCAACTTTGGCATTTTTTGTCTAACAGGGAAAATTACCAGTTCTACTTTTCTCTTCATTGTTTGTGCCATTGGTACCAAATCCAGGGCAACTTCTTTTCCCTTATCTTCTTACTTAGCTTCCTCTGGTCAAACTAGAGCTTCTTCAGCTTGTGCTTCTTTTTCCTTAGAGCCATATGCCTCAACAAGGACCTTAAGGGTATCCTCTAGTATTTCATTAGGCTTAAGGGCATTCATATCCAAGTGATCAATTGGGGATAGTGGTCTTTGACGGAGGGATGAGGATGAAGGTCCCTCACAAAGTTTCCCTTCTAACTTCTCCTTACTAGTTCCTTGTGCAATTTGTGTTAGATGTTGTGGGAGATCCATCTAAGGTTTTTCCTAAGGTGGCCAAGAAGTAAATGATACTGAATAAGATGCATCTACCATATTTCCCCTTGTGGTTTGTCATCATTGGTGAATCTATGTACAATTTTGAGGTTAGATTTCTAGAATTTGGCCAATACTTCCTCAGAATTATGGGCCTTGATGTGGAGGGTGTCATAAGGACCTAGATGATGCTCATAGACTAGCTTATGCAACTATTTATTATTTAGATTTGGGCCCAATACATTCTTGGGATCCTAATTCATAAGGTCATCTAATTAAAATACAAAGGACTCCATGTGCCTGACCATAATGTCTACTTGATTCCAATCCTACAAAATTGTTCTTCCAATAATCAAAGGAAAGGGGTAGAGGAGGCCCTTATTTTTCTCCTCATAGACTCCATCAACACCATCAAGGAGTTGGGATGTAATTTCCTATTCTACCAACTTTTTGGGAACATAAACAGGCAACTAGTATGTCTGGGTCAAAAAAATTTCAATTCTAATTATAGTGCAATCTAGGTAAAACTAGATATCTCCCATCAATTCCACATATTTCTTAATCAAAGGGATCACCCTAGGCATAAGAGACCCTATAATGGATTTTACCAAAGTAGTATAGACAATGTCATAGATGAATTGTATGTGGTGTCTATACTTAAAGATGTGTAGCTTTGAGTAGTGTTAGGAGATGGTGGTTCTTCCCTTTGGAGACTAGTTTTTTATATTGGGGATCTTGGTGGAAGCTAGTAGGGCATCAAGCAAATAAGACATCATGAAGAATTATTTGCTAGTCTTCCTATTTATGGTAGTAAATTATTTACTAAAGTGGATACTAATCATATCCCCAATTGGAGGAATGATCTCTTTCTCTACCATAAAGTAGACATAAGACACCCAACTTTTCTTAACATAAATGGTTGTAAGGGCTCTAGATATTCTATTTAATAGGGTCATGATTACCCTAATTCCCTCTTTAAACTAGACAATTGGGATTATTCCATCAAAGTCCAAAAATACATGGTTTCCTTGTAGTAACCATGGCCTAAGGATGGTATCTAAGTCATTTTTACTAGTCCATTCTTTTATTGTAGGTAAATCAACATGGGGATTTGGTAGTTTATAATACCTTTCAAAGGTTACTGGGGAAATGTAAGCAAATCTCCTAGATCTTCCCTCATGGATAATCTAATCATTTTCAATTCTATAGTTTACAAAAATAAGATCTAGGATATCAATGCAATGGAGTACCTATGGTTTGGTAGCATCATGATGGAGGCCAACCATTTGAATGGAAACCAGGTCATAGTACCTCCTGCTAACATTAGTAATCTTCTGCTCCTCCTTAGTAGTGGGTTTCATCTCCTTTATGGTTTAGAAGATCTTGGATGATTTCGTGTTTCCATTATTTAGGGCTATAGTTTACAATTATGTATCTTTGATAACCCTTCCTTCATTGTCTATAGATAGTTAAAACTTCATCTCATCTCTTCATTATTGTCTTCAAGCTACCATGGCTTATACACTTATAAATTATTCACAACTAAATTGTGAATGGTCTTTGGTTAGCTCTTTTGTGATCAAAACACAATTAAACTTATTCTAAATTCACTATAATCAATTCGAGTTTACTTAGGGTCTTTTATGCAAGTTTAAGGATTTGTATCTTTAATGGTGGCATCTCATTTGGATTTTGGCTCATACGTGCTTTAGATTTTATTTAGACCTTTGAATTTATATTTTTGCATTCTTAATCACACAACATCTCCTATTTTTTCATTTTATACTTGCTTGGTGCTTATGTGGCATCAATTTGGGAGTTTTCATGGAATTTTTCATAAATTCCTTTGAATCACTAGCCATTGGCATTTAAAAAATGCATTTTGTTTCATTTCATTAGATCAAGATTTGAGGATCTATGTGGGGTATTGATTGTAATCTAGGTCCTTATTTTTCATTGGTCCTTTTTGTTATTGATCCCTATGGTTTTGCCACTTGGCACCTTTACAAGCCTTTTAAGCTCTAGCACATTTGGTAGTCATACCTTAAATGCACATTTGCCACACATCAAGCCCATAGGCTCTCAGAGTTCTATTGAAAATTCATTAGTGTCCTTGCACCATTGGATCATCCTTCCATGATGAAGCATGATTTTTAGGATCTATAAAGGTGCACATACTTTAAGTTAGTGCATAGATGTAAGAGAACTTAGGCTAAAAGGTTTTTACCTGAGTCTATTTCATATTAATAAGCACACACAAACTTAGGTTAAAGTATTTTATTTTATTATTTTAAATCAAAGGACTTATGGACTTAGGTCTACATATCTTAGGCTAAGGTTTATCTCATGTTTACCAAACATGAAATAAACTTTAGGCTAAAATTTTTATGCCTAATTTTTTGAGGTTTATACAAAGGGGACCATGACTATATATTTTTGGCCAAAGTCTACATTGTGTTTAATAAACACAATGCATACTTTGGGCTAAAATACTTATGTTAATGTTTAGAATGTGACCAAAGGGGATCTAAGTGATATAAGGATCAAATGTTGAAATTTGACATAGGGATTTATTGTATGAATAAAAATAATGAAACTTTTATTTATAAGTATTTGGGTTAAGTTTTATGTCACAAATATCCTTTTAAAATAAGACTTAGTATAAGTCTCTAACCTAAAGCTCATAGCATTCAAATAAATGGAATGGGGACCTTAGGGTATAGACTTACAATAAATCCATTTTTGAAAATATTTATACCTATAAGACCATTTCAATATTTTTAGTTCAAATATTTCAAGTGTTTGAACATCCTCCAAAGGATTCTAGTCATTGGCAAAGTAATTTATAGGCTTTTAGTAACATTTTAGAGTCTATCTTAGTCCTGAGCAAAATAATTCATTAGATTAAATTTTATAGTATTACAGACATCAAATACATCCTTGTGGACATCAAATGATGATCATGTGAATGCCAAATTTAAGTTAGTGAAGATCTTACTTTTGATGGGCTTAAAGTTGACGGTCATGTAGATGTCAAATATATCCTCGTAGATGTCAAATGACTATCATGCAAACATGAAATTTAATCTCTTCACACTCTTTTTTTTTCAATGAGAGAGTGCTACTTGGCACTTCTGCAGGGCTTCCCAGGATCTTAGACTCAATTCACTCTATCTGATTGAAAATCATGATGAAGTGAGAG
Source organism: Torreya grandis (assembly GCA_037957365.1). Lineage (NCBI taxonomy): Eukaryota > Viridiplantae > Streptophyta > Pinopsida > Cupressales > Taxaceae > Torreya > Torreya grandis. The sequence continues at coordinate 791,902 of JARHVA010003284.1, forward strand.
TCATCTAACTGTGATCTGGGAGCTTGCGATTGGTCCCTTCTGACATACAAGTGTTGGAAATATTGTCATTGATGTCAAAGGTTTAGTAGTATTGGTGATAAAAGCCCCATTGCATTTAATGTTGTTTATCTTGGCTAATATGAGTTAATATTTATTTAATATTAATGAATATATTTTTGGTTGCATATGAGACAAAATAAGGGCCCATGGAGAAGTCTAAGAGTCACGGGATAAAGACAAAAGAAGGATGGGATGCATTTTCCCATGAAGAGTCATCTTAGGGAATACCAAGAGTCACCAAGTGAAGACAAAAAGAGTAAGGGAGAATTTCTCATGAAGGGGCACTTTAAGGAATATGAAAAGTCACCAAAGATAAGGACAAAATTGGGAAAGACATTTTTGGTCATGAAGGGTCACCACATGACTTTTCAAATGCTTGGATATGAAGGGTCATCCAAGATTGGTGCCATTTCCATAAGAATTGAAAGGTCACAAAGGGGGAAGGCCAAAGGTCATTTGGAAAGCCATAAATAAAGGCTTGAGTAGCCATTTATTATATGGAAGTGAGAGGTTAATTTGATATTGTAATATCTAGCTTAGAAGAGCAATTGTGAGAGATGAATATGATTTGAATTTGTTATATCTAGCTTAGAAGAGTAAAAGTGAGAGAGAGGAAGAAGATGTTATATTGATCTATCATTTGTTGAGATAGCAACATTGAGAGATAGGTGTGTGGTATACACAAAGGGGTTGGTGCTTCTATGGGTTGGTGCTCACGAATTGTTGCTGAGTTGGTGCTTGGTAAAGGGGTTGGTGCTCCTGTGGGTTGGTGCTCATGAATTGTTGCTAGGTTGGTGCTCGACAAAGGGGTTGGTGCTCCTGTGGATTGGTTCTCATGAATAGGTGCTGGGTTGGTGCTTAGCAAAGGGGTTTGAAGCTCCTGTGGGTTGGTGCTCATGAATTATAGCTGAGGTTTGTACTTGAAAAAGGGGTATGGTGCTCTTGTGGGGTTTTTATCATGAATATATTTGAGATTGATTCACCGTGGTTTTTCCCACATTGGGTTTCCACGTTATATCTGGTGTCTCTCTCTGTCTTGTGTGGATGTTTATTGTTTGAATTTTTATTACATATCTTGAATGTTTGATTAAGTGGAACTTGGTTAAAGGAAAAGTTTTATAAGATATATAATATACTAATTCACCCCCCTCTCAGTATATTCTATGCTTAATAATTGGTATCAGAGCAAGTTCCTTCAGAAAGGGTTTAATAGCTTGAAGGTAGATCAAAGGAAAAGCACAAATGGCCAAGTAACTAAAGAAGGAGAATCAAGAATTGAAATCTGTGGTTGAAGCTCTTAAGGAAAAGGTGTGTATCTTGGATTCTAAGTTGGCTATGGAATTAAAAGAAAATAAGATATTTATTCAAGATCTTAAGAATTATTTAGAGGTTGTAACTTCAATTTTAACATCGAAAGAAGAAGAGTGTAATCAGTTAAAGGTTGAGTTAGATTCTTTAAAGGATAATCATGAGAAGTTTATAATCAAGGTTGAGAAAGATCATGAAATATTAGCCTAAGGAAAGAAGAATTCAGGTTTTGCAAGCAAATCAAAGAAGCCAATTAGGCAACCCAATGCTTTCAAGTTTTCAAATTCTTTTCATGGCTGTTATTTTGTTTTTCATCATGTTGGTCATAGGGCAAGAGATTGTATGAGGAGAAGCAATCAGTCAAAGGGAGATCTCAGTCACATTCAAGGAAAAGGTATGAGAAATATTGTTTGCTTTTGTTGTCATGAGGTTGGACATATTGCTAGATTATGCCAAAATAAAATAAAGAGATATTCAAAGTATGTCAAAGGTTACAGAGCCCCTAAAAGATACGAGAAGAGTCAAATTAAGATTTGGAGACCTAAAATAGCAAAGGTTGATCAGGTTGAGTTTAAGAATGAAAATTAATTACTTGTTATAGTAGATAAAGAATCAGATAAGAAGGAATCTCTTGTTACATTTGAGCATGAGCTTTGTCAAGAGAAGATAGTTGCAAAAGTTGAGAAAAAGAAGAACATCATAAATGATAAGGTTAGTAAGTCAAAAAGGTTAGACATGATTAAATGGATTCTAAAATAAAAACACAAGAAGATCAAGGAAGAAACAGAGGAGATGTGGGAATCTCTTGAGATTTATTTCTAGAACCCTTCTGTGTGGGGGTGTCTCTTCTAGGCTTCAAGGAGACACTTTTAAGAAAATTGAAGCATGGTGGATGCTATTAGGTCTTGGATATTTTACATGACAAGAAGTGTTTCAAATTTTTATGGTCATAAGATATTAGAATGTTGAAAAAGAGCTAACAGTTTTAGAGAGAAAGAAAAAGGATACTTATGTAAATTCAATCAATAAGGATCAAAGTTTCAAAGCTCCATTCATCAGGAAGAAGGTTCAGTCGTGTTCATGGCAGAAGAAACAACCTAAAGATTATATGTTGGTGCAAACAGATTTGCATGTAAGAGATAAATATCAACCATGGTTCGTTGATAGCAGATGTTTGAGGCATATGAAAGGAGATAATAGTAAAGAAGATCAATGGTGGTACAGTGAGATTCAAAGATAAAACCACTGCCAGGATAGCCAAAAAAGGTACTTTATTTTTGGTAATGGTAGAACCAAGACTAAGAATGTTTTATAAGCATAATCTATTGAGTTTAAGGCAAATATGTGATCAAGGATACACCTTAAAGTTTCATATAGAAGGAAATATTGAAATGAGTTGATTGCATATTCTCAAAGGACAGGTAAAATCAGATATCTTCTCAAAGATCGGCAAGAGGAGTTGGGAGTAATTTCTATTACTTCTTGCTATTGATGTTCATCATCAAGTGAGGGGGAGCTAAGTTTTAGCTCCAGGTAGGCCCTTTTCCATTGATGTCAAAGGGGGAGAATAATAGGTATAGGTATAGGTGCAAAAAATAGGTATAGGGAACAGGTATAGGTTGCTACAGTAAGGGGGAATTACTGTATGTTTTTAGATGATAGGATGTGTAGGTGACAGGATGTGGCAGTTTCAGGATTGAGGTTGCCATCAATGACAAAGGGGGAGATTGTTGTAAATATTGCCATTGATGTCAAAGGTTTAGTATTATTGGTGATAAAGGCCCCATTGCATTTAATGTTGTTTATCTTGGCTAATATGAGTTAATATTTATTTAATATTGACGAATATATTTTTGGTTGCATATGAGACAAAATAAGGGCCCATGGAAAACTCAAAGAATCACGTGATAAATAAAAAAGAAGGATGGGACACATTTTCCCATGAAGAGTCATCTTGGGGAATACCAAGAGTCACCAAGTGAAGACAAAAAGAGTAAGGGCAAATTTCTCATGAAGGGACACTTTAATATAATATGAAAAGTCACCAAAGATAAGGACAAAATTGGGAAAGACATTTTTGGTCATGAAGGGTCACCACATGACTTTTCAAATGCTTGGATATGAAGGGTCATCCAAGATTGGTGCCATTTTCCATAAGAATTGAAAGGTCACAAAGGGGGAAGGCCAAAGGTCATTTGGAAAGCTATAAATAAAGGCTTGACTAACCTTTTGTTATATGGAAGTGAGAGGTTGTTTTGATATTATAATATCTAGCTTAGAAGAGAAATTGTGAGAGATGAATATGATTTTTATTTGTTATATCTAGCTTAGAAGAGCAAAAGTGTGAGAGAGGAAGAAGATGTTGTATTGATCTATCATTTTTGAGATATCAACATTGAGAGATAGGTGTGTGGTATACACAAAGGGGTTGGTTCTCTTGTGGGTTGGTGCTCATGAATTGTTGATGAGTTGGTGCTTGGCAAAGGGTTTGGTGCTCTTGTGGGTTGGTGCTCACAAATTATTTCTGGGTTGGTGCTCGGCAAAGGGGTTGGTGCTCCTGTGGGTTGGTGCTCACAAATTATTTCTGGGTTGGTGCTCGGCAAAGGGGTTGGTGCTCCTGTGGGTTGGTGCTCATGAATAGGTGTTGGGTTGGTGCTCGGAAAAGGGGTTTGAAGCTCTTGTGGGTTGGTGCTCATGAATTATAGCTAATTTTTGTACTTCGCAAAGGGGTATGGTGCTCCTGTGGGGTTGCTCTCATGAATATATTTGAGATTGATTCTCTGTGGTTTTTCCCACATTGGGTTTCCACATTATATCTAGTGTCTCTCTCTGTCTTATGTGGATGTTTATTATTTGAAGTTTTATTTTATGTCTTGAATATTTGATTAAGTGGAATTTGGTTAAAGGGAATGTTTTATAAGATATATAATATACTGATTCACCCCCCCTCTCAATATATTCCATGCTTAACAACAAGACCCTTTTATTTTAACCTTTGAATGTGGGAATATCATGTGGTAACTCTATAATCCTTTTGAGGCTTTGAATTTTTAATGGTGTCCTTGTTCTATCTGATCTTTGGTCCATGATGAAGTGAAAACCATTGATCATGACCCAAGTGCTTGAGCATGATTGGTCTAAAGGATTAAGTCATGGATTTTATTATGATTTATTCACTTTATTGGATCAAAGGGCATGAGGAATCATGGATCATTATATCCTAAAAGATATCAGGTATTTAAATTAGACCTAAAATTAAATAATAAAGACTTAGGGTAAAGTATAAAGTTTAAAGTCTTGATCGTGTTAAAAAACATGAATGGGGACTTAGAGATAAAAATTTAGGCTATGTAAATAATAAATGGACCATGGTAAAAAATAAAATGGATCTTATGAATATGAATATTAAGATCAGGAGATAAAAACCTAGTCTAAATCATTAAGACTAAGGTTTCATTCATGTTAAAAAAACATGAACGGTGCCTTAGGGTCAAGGATTTAGGCTAAATTTAAAACAAAGAAGATCATGTTAAAATAAAAGGGACCAAAAAATACATAAAAATATCATGTTATAAATAAAAAATGAACAATAATAAAATAAAAGTGGACCAAGCGTAATTTTCTAGTTAAGGTTTGGTCATGTTAAAAAATATGATCAAGCTTTAATATAAAAATTAGGCTTAAGTCCAAAACATATTTAAAATGTTCCCACCAAATTATCCTTCCAATTTTCAATTCAAAATTTAAATAAGGGTTTATGTCAACATTTTATAACATGAATCTACCAACAAGGGCTCCATGAAACATGTAACTTGAAGACATGAAGACCAATCATTAACAATGTTAGATCAGCTTAAAACAAAACATAACATAGTAAGATAATCCTATCTAAAGTGAATGATCTTAAAATTTTAATAATTTTCAAAATTTTCCATGATTTCAAGGATAAGCTTCAAAATATCTCAAGGGTCTCAATTCTCAAAAAATGGGGGTATGTTGTCCTCAACACTAGTCGACCTAGTTAGTAAAATTTGGAAGCAGCATTTGAGAATCACAACATAAAAATTTGAAATATAAAAATATTTAAGACCATCAAGGTTCCTTCATTTATCTCTCTATCATTTCAATTCGTATTTCATTACTATTTTTCATAAATTTACAGTCTATAAAACTTGGCCCTACAACTAACTAGGTCAACCTAGTCGACACAATTTTGTATTATGCTTTTTGTCTAAAAGACATAGTTAACATGTTCAACTATGTTCTTATAGACCTTAATTCTACTAGAATAATAGAAACCTAATTGATTATATTTTAAATTATTTTCATATAGTGTTTCTTGAATTGACCCTATACTATTCTTAATCAATGAATTGATATATGTTTGCTAGTAATTAATTCACATTTCCTTTTTAGTTATTTATATTCTAAGAGTAACCCAAATAGATTAAATACACACTACTAAATCACTTTACATTAAAAAAGCATTAAACATTTGCTTTGCCAAGGCCTACTTGGATTTCATCACCAAGGTGGAAGCCAACTTGGTTTCCTATCCAAGTATAAATATGTGGTTGATGGTATATATTAACAAATCCAAAAACACCCTTATCACTAAAAAATTATGAATTGAGGGGGTGTACCCCAATACCAATCTAGTACCATCACCAATATAGATCCCTTTCATCCCAAATGTCCTAAAACCAACCTTAGATTGCTTTTTGGTTCCTTATTTTTTAGCCAAATTTATTATCACATTAAAACTAAACTTTTTTATAACTTAATAACACTTAAGATGACCAACTAGTTATCATTTAATTTTTAATTATTTCTTTCTCTTTAATCATTATGTGTTGTATTGTAAAACTTGTATTGGCCAACATTGGTATAAGGTGTGTGATGTGTGTTTTAATTGGATCAATCACATTGATCCAATTGTTTGTTTGCTTGGTTAATTTTGATTTTAATTATCTTTCAAAAAATTTCCTTGTTTTAGAACACTATCATCTTGGTCAAAAATATCTCTTGCATACTATTTATCCTTCATTCCTGTAATAGACAGTTAACCTACATGACTGTGTAGTCTTATCTCCCTGTTTAGTTCTCTATTCAATAGTACATAGTTGACCTACATGATTATGTATCCTTATCATGTTGTTTATCCTTATTGCCTATAATACATAGTCAACCTACATGATTGTGCATCCTTATCTTCCTATTTTTTTTATGGTTTATAGAACACAATTGATGAGTTCAAATCTGTATCCTATTTTTTGATTTTGTCTTTACATCATCTCCTTTTAGCTTCCTTATTTCATCATGAACATAATATTTAAGGACAACACAAAGTTGAACTAAACATATATGATGAGATTTACCAATAAAAATAGGCTTTCCCATAAATATCTTATGTCTTCCACTTTAGATGAAATAAATGTGCATGTCACCACTTGCACTATTAATTCTGGTATTCCTCCTCATTCATATTCAATTCATAATCCTATTTTCTCCTTAGAATATTAGTTATAATTAGATTACATGCCTGTAATGCTTTTCTTCATTAATGTATTTCCATAAAATAGGGGAAAATACCCTTCAAATATTTACAATCTCATGATAAGTGGTAAAGCAGAAGAACCCCAATCACCCTCCCCTACATTCTCTCACAAATTTGGGGGTGATACCTTATTTTATTCTCAACCTCTCCTTTATATTTTGACTCATTCTCATACTATGACCTATTCTTCTTTAATTTATTCAACCTTCATGCCAAGTATCTCCACTAACATGGCAGGTTCAACATTTAGTGGGTCTTTCCAAGACCCCTCCTTAATCACTCCACTAGTGAACCATTTTTTACTAATGGTAATCATTCCAATAGTGCTTCTTTTTCTTGTCATGCCAATCGTTCTACTAGTGCATCTTTTGATACACATGCTAATCATGATATTAGTGCCTCCTTTTCTACCAATTCCTCTTAAGCCACTAGTGCCATGCATGCCACTACTCATAGTGAAACCGAAGCCACTAATACTAATGTTAATGCCTTGCATGCTTCACAACTTAGTCATAATACCACCCAAACCCATCAAATCTTATTGTAAACTCTTAATCACATGAATTTTTTTCAAGATAATAATGCCAATCAAATGATGCAAATTCAAAATCATATTATTTTACTTCAAAATAAACCTAAATATGTTCTATGAGGAGCACAAAATAAAATTTCCTCCTCACCCCCCTTAGGGATTCCCATGGCAACCTCATTCCCCAACCACTACTTTAAAAAAAAAATTAAACATATTAAAAATGAACCTTTTACACCTTAAATTTACAATATATACATAAGATGCATAACACCTACCATTATTTATAATGGGTCAATTGATCCTAACATATATTTAAAAACATTTGGTAGTCTCTACAAAGACTGGTTCAAATTATACACTTTTACTATTACCAAGCTATTAGTGAAAACCCTCTCCAAAGATGCTTTAGTTGGTATAATCAACTCAAGTCCCATTATATCACTATATTATAAGATAAAATTAACTCCCTAGTACAAGAGTTTAAAACTAATGACCTCCCTAAGAATACCTTGGCTCACTTTATCAATTATAAGTAACTTGAAACTGAAATGGCATAAGCTTTCATCAAATAGTGGAAGACCTTGTCTAATAAGTGTGAGCACAATATGGTGGATGATAATATATTTAATCTATTCACTAATTATATATATCTCTAACACTTCAAAACCCTAATCTAGGGTTTTTCTCTCCATGCACAGGCCTGAGAGCCTAATTAATTCACTTCCTTGAGTTATAAAGAATTTAAAAGGAAAAAAATTCCTTTTTTGGGTTTTTTAATTTAAATTACCTTATAAAATAGGTTATAATCCTCATTTCACCCATTCCATGCTTAAAATAATAAAAACTCAGTTAGTTTTACACTCTTTTGATGTTTGTGCAAGATTTTAGGTAGTCAATATACAGTCAAAGAAGTTTCTTGGTTTCAAAAGGTTTTATTACACATTATACATATCCAAAAACATGATAAAACCTTAGAAAAACCTTAATAATTATATCCTTATGCATTAATACTTCTTTCTCATGGATTAGGTGTCAAAATAGGGTACATATTGTTGTAACTATTTACAACTTGTTTATTTTCAAAACATTCTCTCTCTTCTTATAAACTATTACTAGACCTTAATATTTATATATAAAATTTAATTATTAATTTACACGGTTATATTTATTTTCTAAAAACACATTTACTCATAACTTGGTGTTAGACTAGGGTATATTTGACTATGCAACATGGTTTATACTTATGCTAATAGGGTGTCCTCAAGGATGACTATGTTTAATTCAATGTCTATCACTCCTAATGCATTCAAATCATGTAACTTAAAATTAATTAAAATTTATTCCATATAATTACTATCACCACCAACCACTACAACAAACTATGCTTCAAGCAACATGAACTTCCCTTCATACCTAATTGTTGAAAGGTCTACAAGGTTCTCTTTTTCTATGAACATTCCTTAAGATCCTTTCTTTGGGGGAATATACTACCTAATTAATAAAAATATTATTTCTTAAATATTTCATATATATTACTATTCATCCTTCCTCTTTCCTCAATTTAACAACTTTACCACTCTCTCCAAATTATCCTTGACAATGTTGATCTTGCCAAAGATCTCATTCAGTGTTATGTTTTGCCTTCAAGGTTCCATCTCCAATCCTATCTTTATATAGGTTCTTAGGATTAATAGAATCCTTCACTATATACTTATTATTTATATATTATAATCACTTATTGATATAATTTACCATTCTCATGACACTTACATTCATTTTCAAACTTACACCATTCATTCCATTCCCAAACTTCCTCTCTTACTTTCACTAACTTCTTGTTAGGCTATTCTCTTAGATCTTAAATACCAAATATTTTTATATGTCTTAATGAGTCAATATCCATGCATAAATTATATTAAGTCATATTAACACATCTATTATAAGCTCTTTCAACCTTTGGATCACACTTCCCCCTTTAATTCCATAATGAAGGCTCATAATGGTCTCTTAACGCTTGTAGCCTTTTTTGTGACTTTTCCATTTATTTGATAAAATTAAAAACTAATTTGAATATGTAAATACATTTATATCCACCCTATATCTCATTTTATGTGTGTTTCAAGTTTCATGCCCTAACTCCTCTTCTAGATCACACTTCTTTTGTTAATGTCCTCGAAATTAGGCCTATTTAACCCTTACAAATCCATAGGTATAAAAACCATATTGTACAGCCCCATTTTAGTATAAATCATTTTTATTCACCTTAATCACCTAAAATTATTAAATATCACAAGTTTTCATAATTTTCTAAGGGTTGAAACTCTCTAAAACTTTAAAACCCTAATATAGGTTTTTCTCTCCCTACATAGGCCCAAGCGCCTAATTAATTAATTTCCTTGAGATATAAATAGTTTAAAAGGAAAAAAAATGGAATTTATTATTATTTTTTAAATATCCATCACCTTATAAAATAGGTTATAATCCTAATTTCATCCATTCTAAACTTAAAACAATAAATACTTGGCCAGTTGTGCATTCTTTTGGTGATTGCACAATATTTAAGGTAGTCAGTATACACTCAAAGGATATTCTTTGTTTAAAAAGGTTTTATTACACATTACCTCATAAAAACATTACTCACACTTTGATTATGCATGAATACTTCTTTCTCATGGATTAGGTGTCAAAATAGGGTACGTATTACTGTAAATATTTGTAACTTATTTGTTTTCAAAACATTCTCTCTCTTATAAAATGTTACCATACCTACCTCTTTATCTAAAAAAATTAAGGAGTCATTGAAATTGTGATATTTATTTTCTCCAAAATACATTTACTCATACCTTGGAGTTAGACTATTAACCAAGGGTATCTTTGATTATGCAATATGGTTTATACTTATGCCAATAGGGTGTCCTTAAGGATGATTATGTTTCACTCAATGTCTATCACTCATAACACATTCTAATAATTCAACTTATCATTCCTTCAAGTTTATTTCATTTATATACTATCACCACCAACCACTACTACAAACTATGCTTCAAATAATATGAACTTCCCTTCACACCTGACTGTTGAAAGGTCTACAGGGTTCTCCTTTTCTATGAACATTCCTTAAGATCCTTTCTTTGGGGTGATATAATAGCTAATTAATCAAATTATTACTGATTAAATATTTCTTATGGATGAATAATCATCATTCCTCTTACCTCAACATAAAAAATTCACCACTATCTCCAAATTAACCTCAACAATTTTGATCCTACCAAAGATCTCATTCAATGTTATGTTTTGACTTTAAGGTTCCATCTCCAATACTATATTTATATAATTTCTTGGGATTAATATAATCATTCACTATATACCTATTATTTTCATCTTATAATCACTTCTTGATATCATTTACCTCTCTCATGACACTTATATTCATTTCCAAACTCACACCATTCTTTCCATTCTCAAACTTCTTCTCTTACTTTCACTAGCTTCTTGTTATGATATTATCTTAGATATTAAATACCAAATATTGGTATAATTATTAAGGATTTAATATCCATGCATAAATTATCTTAATTAATTGGGTATAACCTCTTCCAACCTCTGGATCACACTTCCCCCTTCAATTCCACACTAAAGGCTCATAATGGTCTCTTAAGGCTTGTAGCATTTTCCATTTGTTTGATAAAACTAGGCACTAATTTAAATATGTAAATAAATTTATATCCAAAATATATCTCTTTCTAGGTGTGTGTCAAGTTTCATTCCCTAACTCCTCTCCTAGATCACACTTCCTTTGTTAATGTCCTCCAAATTAGGCCTATTTAGCCCTTACACACATCAATAGGTCTAAAAACCATAATTTATGGCCCCCTTTTATTTTAAAACATTTTTATTCACATTTACCACCTCAAATTATTAAATATCACAAGTTTATAAAAATTTCTAAGGGTTGGAACTCTCTAAAACTTCAAAACCTTAATCTAGGGTTTTCTCTTCCTGCACAGGCCTAAGAACCTAATTAATTCACTTATTTCAATTATAAATTGTTTAAAAGGACCCAATGACCTTTATTAGGTCTATTTTAATTTACATAGCCTTATACAATAGGTTAGAATACTTATTTCACCCATTCCATGCTCAAAACAATAAAAACTCAATCAGTTATACACTCTTTTGGTGACTGTGCAAGATTTTAGGTAGTCAGTATACACTCAAAAGATTTTCTTGGTTTTAAAAGGTCATATTACACATTATTAATATTACCAAAAATTATAAAACTCAAAAAACACCTTAATAATTCTCTCTTTATGCATGCATACTTCTTTCTCATGGATCAAGTATCAAAATAGGGTACATATTATTATAACTATTTGCAACCTATTTATTTTCAGAGCATTCTCTCTCTTATTATAAACCATTACCAAACCTTAATATTTATATAAAAATATTAAGGATCCATTTACATTATTTTATTATTTTCTCCAAACATATTTAGTCATAAACTAGCATTAGACTATTAACCACGGGTATCTTTGATTGTGCATAGGGTTTATACTTATGCCAACAAGGTGTACTCAAAGATGATTATGTTTAATTCAATTTATATCACCCATAACACCCACCAATCATGTAACTTATAATTTATTCAAATTTATTTCATCTACAGACTATCACCACCAACCACTATTACAAGCTATGCTTCAAGCAACATGAACTTCCATTCACACCTAATTGTTGAAAGGTCTATAGGGTTCTCCTTTTATATGAACATTCCTTAGGATCCTTTATTTATGGGAATATAATAACTAATTACTCAACTTGTTAGTGATTCAGTATTTCTTATGGATGACTGATCATCTTTACTCTTGCCTTGATGTAACAACTTCACTATTATTAATGTAGATGCTAGTTTTATATACCCTTGTGTATTAACGAGGTACATCATCGTGTTTATCCTTAATGTCTAACATAATGGTCCCATTCATAATTATTTGAAATATTTACATTAAAATCACCCATTTACCTTTACCACATGAGTTAATATAGTTAATTACTTCATTCAAATGGTAATTAACCCTATTTTACTACTCTTAACCATAAATTCATAAAAAAAAATTAAAAAACAAAAACCCTCCCAACCTCCCAACAAACCCATCCCATTGTTTAAACAACCCAACAAATTAAAATTGCGTTAAACCCATATTTAATGTATAAACAACCCTTTTAAATGGCCTAAAGATCACCTCCACCCATTTTGGGTAAATAAAAATCGATTCTTCATGATCGATGATGATCAGCCTAGAAAAACATCAATCTATAAATATACAGTGAGCCTCCTCGACTCGAGAGGACATGCACAATTCTTTTTGACTTTGAACCTCTACTAGAATTTTCTTAGAACCTATGTATATACATTGTCAACACTTTTCCACCTTGTGTAACCTCTGTTCATGCAACTATCAAGGGATTTCAAAGGTTTTTGAGCATAATTTTATAGTCTTCTTTATTTGCATGTTTTCAAGCCATTCAAGGTTAGTATTTTATGTTAATTCATTCATATTTAAATATTTTTGTATTTTTTACCTTTGTGTCAACATTTCCATTTGGTTTTCATCATTTTATCATTTTTACAAGTTGTTATTATCACCTAATTTCATAGTTTAGAAGTTTACTTAGAATTGATGCCAATATATCTGAATCGACGTTGATCCTATAGGATCATCATCGATCCTTGATAAACTATTAAAATAGCCTTGAAGTCTATTTTCATAACATTCATAGTCCTAAAAAACTATTAAATCCTACATGTTATTTTTAAAAAATATGTCTTTCACATGTAGATGACTCTACCTAGATTAGTGTATGGTATTGTTAGCATATTTGATCTCCCCACTGTCCCACAACATTTATTCACTGATCAAAGAAAAATTACATTCAAATTAGGTCTTTTTACTATGGTTTTCAAACCTAATCAAAAGGATGTTGATATATCTACTAAATTTTGGGATGATTACTTTGATTGCATTAATCTTATTTTATATTAGACATCTTTATTGTTATCTATTTACATCCTATCCTTATATATCTTTATAATTTCATGTTTATTTATAAAATTGAGTGTTAAATGTGGGATGACATCCACCTAAGGAATCAAATCACTTCTTGGGACTGGTTCTTAGCATGCAACCCATTCATATTTCTATTAATTAATTTTTTATGAGTTAGTGTGATTTGTAGGTCATTCCTTCCCAACCAAATAGGAGTTCCCACAAGCTTGATCAATGATGCACAACCAATTTACTTCTCCAGGTAATATTTAAAACTTTGCATTTACTTTGTTTTTAGTATCTAATTAGATCACATTGAAAAAGCAAAAAACAAATACTAAAACATTTTGGCATGCCTGGCGGGACCTAGGTCTCATCTTTTGTTTTAAAATTTAAAATTCTTTAATTTGATCTCCTTCCCTTTCTTTGTTTGAATTCATCTAAAGAACATTAAGTTTTCATTTTATTTATTTATTAAGGTTAAAATAAATTTCACTTATTTTTTTCCTATTTAAGTAATTCACATAAAATAATCTAAATGACAAATTCATCATAGTCATCATTCTTTCACACATAAGCCAAATCACAGTTACAACAAACTCATCTATACACTTGACATAGGGAAACCGATGGGGATTTCATCACCTCATGGAAACCTTCTTCTCAATGACCCCACTTATATTTCACCACCAAGGGGAAAACTAACTAAGTTCTCTAGCTGAGTATAATCTCTTGACTATTGATATATCTTGGCTAAACACCCACACTAGATGTGGGATTATGATGTGAGGGTAGCAAGCCCTAGATATCAATCCACGTACTAGTACTAATATATATTTCCTTTGAGTACCAAAATTAAACACCTGAAACCATCCTTAGATTACCATTTCTTAGGACCCTCATTATCCTTTTTCTTTATTTCTTTTCACATTTTTAAGTTAAAAAAAAGAGATAAAAACTTTTTGGAATGAATTTAGTTTCTGCATATTTCATCCACAATTAAGAGCAAGATAATTCACAAATAAATTATTTTTTTGTTTTTGCTTTTCTTTTCCATCTCATGGTTTTAACTAGGTAGCAATCAAGGAAAGAATCTGAAGTAGGTTTCACATTCTCTCCTATAGAACATACACCTAGTCCCTCCTCTACCCCTGAGTCCTTGAGAATCCTGTGTTCTCACACTTTTATTCTCAAGGAGATCCTTCCTTTATATAATTATTGGAAAATAACCCTATTTATCTCAATTACTACCTTAGTAATCAAGTAATATACACTCTTCCTTCCCCCTCATAGCCAAGATTCATGATATTTATATAGGATGCCTTTTGAAGGAACTAAGAAAACCAAAGGATTTACCATGGCCATGGTATCCTTTTCCATAGGATCTATTCCATCTAGTTCTAATACTTATGGGAATCAAACTTTATAAAACCAACCACCCATAGTATCTACCAATTCTTTAACCTCCATTACTCAAGATCAAAGTGCTTATACCACTTAGCCTCTATCCACAATTCCTCCCCAAATGTTAGTAATGGAAATCCTTATAAGTCTTCCACCTATCAAAATGAATATATCATATATTTCTCAATATCTGAAACATACATAACAAATCCCACATACACAATAAATCCCACATATGCAACAAATCCCATATACACAACAAATCCCTTCAACACAACACATCCCTCCAATGCAACATCCCTAACAATATGTCTCTATGGATACTCAATATATGGCTCCATCATATTCATTGGGGACCACTTACTTCCAATATTCCATAGTATAATATTCTACTATAGGTCCCATAGTACGTGATGACATACTAGCCCATTATGTCCACTACAGTTGGATATCCTTCCTCATAACCCATGTGTACCCCCTTTCAAAGTTATCAACCTCTTCAGCAAAATGTCTTAAGGAATGTGACTTAGAGTAACACCCAAATATACCTCATAAATATCCTTATGAATAGGATGGCTGATTTGGAAGCCTCTGCCTCTAGACACAATACTATGATCATATATGAGCAAATTTGTAATGAGCCTATCCACCCATATATTCTTATCCAACTGTATCCCTCGCAATGGGAACTTCCCAAGTTTATTAAGTTTCAAAATAAGAAATATCCTTAGCAGCATCTTAAAGTATTTCAAAATGCATGTTACCTTATATCACATGATGATGCATGACTACTCAGGACATTTCCCATGTCACTAGCAAGAGTTGCATTAGATTGGTATAGTTCCATCCCTCAACATTCACTCTTTTCCTTTTGATAATTAGCCTAAATTTTATTAAAAAACTTATCGATCAACATTAATTGAAAAGTGAGTATCATGAATTTATATGCCATTTGATAATTTGAAGATGAATCTCTATTAGAATTTGTAGCTCATAGGGTTAGCTTGATCAACTAGTTAGCCTTTTCTTTGCCACAACCTAAACTAATTGAATTGTTTTCATGATCTTGTGCAAAATATATCTCATCCATATTACAAATTCAAACCTTCAAAACTTTTTATGAAGCCTTTACCATGGCACGTAAACTCAAAATTTGTGGCATTAAAGAGGGAAAAGTTAAGTTACACAATAAAAACATCAAACTTGACACCTCAAAAGGCAATATCAATAATCCTAAACCAAAAGGGGAAACAAATGCTATTATTTTAAAAAATTATTCCCCTCCAAAACCTAATCATTTAGGACCATCCACTTCTCAAACACAACCACCTAAGGGCCTTACATGTTTCCCCCTAAGAAATATACCCCTTTAGGAGAAACTTAGACTTATGTATTGGATAAACTCTTACAAACAAACATTATTGAGTTCCTTTCAATTATACTATTTGATGATATGTGTCCTAAACTTATTTGGTATAAATAGGATGAATTTTTTACCTATCATAAGGTAATAGAACATGACATAGAATGATGTCAATCCTTTAAAAAATTGGTACAAGACCTCATCGACAAGGGGGACCTTCATTTGGAAAATCCAAATGTTCCTCCCAAGTAATATTTATATATTTTTAGACATCTATTTCCAAACCATCCATACACATCAAACATAATCCAAACTAACCCTAGAGAAACACAAAATTAGGCTACACATATGATTGATACAATCTATGACCAATTATTGCCTAAATAAACTCCAGAGAAATTACTAGTCTTATATCTCCTCACGGGAGACGATTTCAATGTAATTCAACCTAAAATTATTGAGATAAATCCCAAAACCTTCATATATCTCCTTGATTTAATTACATGGGAACGTTCATGTGAGCCATCCCCTTCATCTTCCCAAACTTAATCTCCTAAAAAGGAAAATGAAACCACTCCTTGGAATGTCATAGATAAACATCCTAATAATTCTAGAGTCAAACATTCTACCTATTTGGTCATTGATGAACCTATTCATAATATGAATCAAGATCACAATATAATGGGATCCTATCTATTCACTCAATACCAAGACCCTTCAAAATCATCCTCTATTGCAACACCTCCTTACCCCAAACCTACTAAATGAAAGGGAAAAGATACTATCATCGATAGCTATGACAATTGTCTTGGTATTACATCAAAGAAAGCCTTAACCCATCCTCAAGTCAAAGTTGATATTTTTTAGACATCAAAAGACAAAAACCTTAGTCTGAATGCCCCTCTATTCTCAACACATGAAATAACAAAGGACCAACCCTTTTTATATCATCTCTGTCATTTATTTTAGGTCCTCATCCATCTTCCAAAGTGACTGTCCCTATCATAAGTTGTTCCATTCAAATGCATGGGAATATACAAAGTTTCTCTCCATTATTAACCATGCCTCCATCTTGATATCCACTATCTTCTGCTAAAGGCCCATTAGATAAAATTAAAGAAAATGTCTCTAAGGTCATCCCTACCATGAAAGCTAAACGTCAAAACCAAATGATCAATACTCTACCAAAATAGATGGTACAACCTATTCTAAGACAAAAAATGACACTTGTAAAGGATCTTACATTGTAATCTAAAAATTATTATTGGATACATCCCTTATCTGTTACCACCTATATGACCCATTAACCCTCACCTCCAAAGACTACTTGGCATAAGAGTTGGGAGATATTCACATATCATAGAGTAGTTAGATATGATACAAAAACTTATAATGCCCTTAAGGTCATAATCTAAGAGCTAATCCAGGATGATGATCTATTAATTGATGATCTAAATGATAAAAATCTTAAGCAAAAAAGTCCCCATCTTAAATATTCCACCCACCCATAATCCTACTAGTCATATAAGTGATAAAGAGTCAATGGCTTTTTCAAACCCTCCATTATTACACATTGATGTTGTTCATGTAGCCACCCACTTTCAAAATCAAAACCCTAATAAATCTAAAGTTTTAATTATAGGTTCCTCTACCCATAATACGCTTAAACTATCTTGACAAAATCCTAAAGTCTTTATTATAGGAACTACCCTAGTCAAATCTAAGGAGTTGGTACAAATATCCATATTAAAATAACTCCACCAAATGCTTGTAAAATTTTTATTATATGAACTTATCTAAAACTTTCCACACCATTGACAAGCAACGATAGAAGCTCTTTAGGCTATTGAGGTCTGACCATATGAGTTTTAACCATTGTTAGCATTTATAGGGGCCCTCTAAATGGTATCAATTATTAGTTTTACTGATTTTGAAGTCATTCCCCTATCACTTGAATACCAATGTCCCCCAATTTTCATCATAGCTCAAATAAATCAAGTTTAGATTAAAAGAGTTATGATCGATAATGGATCTGGTATCAACATTATTTCTTCACATGCTTTTCAATAGTTATAACTATAAGAAACCATTATTTATAAATCCCCAATAATTCTTTATGTGTTAAATGACATAGTAGCAGCCACATTAGGGATAAGTGTCCCTCCTATTTGCATAAGTCCTCACAGCCTCCATGAACTCTTTTATGTCATAGAAGGGAAATTTTAATATTACATTTTATTAGGACATCTATGGATTCATGTGATGTGATTTATCCCTTACACTATCCATCAATGCCTTAAGTTTGATTATGAAGGCTAGGTCTATATCATCCCCACTGATCCTCATCCCTTCAAATCATGCAACTACACTTTTTGACCAAGAGATGTCATAATACCATTGCCTAATACAATCCCATGTTCATCCTCTAATTAGGCGTCAATTAGAATAACTATTCCTACTTCAAAATTACTAGCTCATGAGTCCATTAATACTATGATGTAGCATATTTTAATGGGGGAATATTAACTATTGACCCTTAACACATTACCCACTCCTAAGGAATATGACCCTCTAGATAAACAACCCATGTATCTACCCAACCTAGGCGAGCTCAACCCATTTGGGCCACCATTCTTACGCACTCACTTGACATATGGTAGAATGGATCAAACCATCTTGGGGCCTGACAAAAACACCTATGCTAAACCCTTTACATCTAATTTCTCATTTCATATTAAACCCCAATTCATAGAAACCTATATTTATCATTATGCCTAGAAGGGCTTTATCATGGGTAGATATGAGCAGGGTCCTCATGACATCACATTAGGATATTTCAAAAAACCACACAAAAATCATGGATGAGACTTTGATAAGGATCCTAAATTCTCTCTCAAACCCAATATTCTACCATTTTTGAAAGAAGAAGAGCAATTCTCATCATCCAATACCTCTTCCTCAATTAGTGACACTATATCCATACCTTCTAACTTTTTTTAGTCAATTCAATCTTTATATAACCCCTCACCTTTCAACATGGTGGTGAGACCCAAATTATCCCTTTAGTATATCCTAAGTTAATAGGACATGATATGATAACTATCCTTGTTCTTTAGTGTCAAGATGATGAGTCAATCTTGACTCATCTAGGCACTAAAAACTCTTATCTGCGCACTTCTCTTCCATACACAACATCTAACTTATTAAATGAATCCATTAATGATATTAATATTAGGTCTTAGGAAACCCCAAGGATTTTTAAAGTTATAAAATCCTTAGATCCTCAAGAAAACTAGGATTGTACCAATTTTTTATTACATCATAATGAGGCATTTGCCTAGTCTTATAGTGTTATGCCTGGTATTGATCCCATAATTATTATCCATAATATCATCACCTTTCTTGATGTTAAAATGATAAAAATAAACCTTTTTAAAATTTATCCCCACATCACACTCCTAGTAAAAGAGGAGTTTCAACACCTCTTATATGCTAACTTTATTTAACCCATTGATTATCCTCAATGGATTTCTAACATTATTCCAGTCACTAAGCCTATATAGGGACTTCACATTTGTATTGAATTTCATGATTTAAATTTTACTTACCCAAAATATGATTTCCCTCTCCCTAAAATCAACCCATTATTGGACAAAACAATTGGTGATGAAATGTTATCCCTTATAGATTATTTTTCTAGTTGTAATGAAATACTTATTACACCAAAAGATCAACATAAAACTACATTTGTTACTCCTTGGGTGACCTTTTGCTATTGTGTTATGCCCTTTGGCCTAAAGAACACAAGATCCACCTATCATCAGGTTATGACTTATATATTTCATGACATAATCCAAAAAATTGTTGAATACTATGTAGATGACCTGCTTGAGAAGTCAAAATTATATGAGGATCACTTATCCATACATAAGGTTATCTTTAATCATTTGTTCTAGTATTGTGTGTGTCTAAATCTAAAAAAGTGTATTTTTGGTGTCTTGATGGATAAACTTATGGGTTTCATTATTTCTATTCGAGGATTAGAATTGGATCCCACTAAAATTAGGGTCATTATAGAAATTCCTCCTCTATCCAACCTTAATTTTTCATAGTTTACAAGGCAAAATCCAATCTATCCATCATTTTATATCCCAGATCTCTGATTTGTGTCAACCTTTCCATTATTTATTAAATAAGGATAGTCAATTTATATAGGATTCTAATTGTTAAGAAGCCTTTAACGCAATCAAATACTATATTTTATCACCTCCAGTCCTCACTCTACCTAAGGAGGGATACATTTTCTTCCTTTATATCTCCTCTAAAGACCATGCTCTAGGTGTTATGCTTTCCCATCGGGATAAGAATCATAAGGAACAAGTTGTTTATTATATAAGTCATACCCTCATAGAATATGAAACATGTTATCTGCATGTCAAAAAACTATGCCTAGCATTAGTCCTTGTAGCCTCTAATATTCATCACTACCTACTTAACCACAAGATGTACATCATTATGACTATCGATCCCCTTAAATTTATGCATTATAAGCCTTATAAAAATCATTGAATGGCTAGATGGATCATGATTCTAGCTATGTTTGATCTAGAATTTCTCCATCAAAAGTCTGTTAAAGTATATATTATTATTGATTAGTTGGCCGAAGCACCTCTTAGTGACAACTGACCAAACAATTGTGAATTTATTGATGAATTTATCACATCCACTTCCCAATTAGTCCTAAAATATCAAATGAATATATTATTTGATGGATCCAAATGTGAATGAGGAGGTGGTATATGAATTATACTAATCCCTTCTCAAGGTATTCCCATGCTTTTATCCTTTAAATTAGACTTTGATTACACCAATAACATGGCTGAATATGAAGTACTGATTATAGGCCTCCAAATTGACCTTACACTAGGAGTTATATCCCTTAATATCTATGGTGATTCTTAGTTATTGGTCAATAAAATTACTAGTATATATCAATGCAAGAATAATATCTTCCAAATATATAAGACCTTATCCGATTAGCTTCTATCCACTTTTAAATGTTACACTATCCAAACTACTCCGAAATCAACTAATAAGTTCATCGATACTATGTCATCTCTTGCATCTTTTATCCCATGCTCATCTTAGGATTCCAATTTATTTTTCCTTATCCATTGAGTTAACCAGCCTTCCTACATAAGAATTGATCTTTCGTCTATCAATAATATCAAGGAAAACCTAGAGGAGCCATGGTATGCACAAATATTTATTTATTTATCTACAGGAATATCTCCTCCCCATCTATACAAAGGTTTTAGGTGTGTCTTTCAATATAAAGCTACCCATTATACTATACTGGGGGGTGTTCTTGTTTCTCTCATTTTTTTTTTCTTTTCTCAATTTTTTGGGAAAAAAAGAAACTAGGAATAGGGTGTGTAAAAAAACCTATTGAATGTGCATGCATTAAATCTATATGATTGTGGATAAATCCTCTTTAGCTTAGGAGGATGACCTAAAAATAAGAAAACACTAAAAGAAACTTGTTTGTTAGACAAGTAGATGGGTGGATTTCCTAGAGAAAGCTTTTTAGGAGGCTTTCAATCCACCTACTTTTAACACTTAAGTTTGATAGATAAAAATGAAGAAAAAATGTATCTAAAATAGAAAACTAAAATTAAATACAAAAAACCCAAATTTAATTAATTAAAACTAAATGCTTTTCTAAGATGATTAAACTAAAGTAAATAGTCTAAATAATTAAAATTGTTGATAATTAGTTAACAATCAAGGTTTTAGTTCTTGGTTTGGTGAAATGGTAAGGGTCAAAAGAGTGATGTGGTTGGGGTTGGAAAATGTTTTATATGGCAAAGGTTTAAGGGTTTAAGGTTGAAAATGATAAGTAAACAAATGATTAAGGTGGAAAAATGGTAAGGAGATAAAGAGAGTGAAGATGATAAAGAGCAAAATAGGAGAAGAGGTAAATGGATAAAGGGGAAAGGAAAATGAAGAGGCTAAGGGGAAAAGATATGGAGGCTAAGAGAAGAAGAAGGCAAAAGGGTTAGTTTGTAAGTCAAGAAATAATAGGCTAAGAGGGATAAGAAACTAAATTGCAACAAATAAAACCAAGGTTACCTTCTAAGCTTGAAGAATAATGTTCATGAAAATGTTGGTGTTGATGTTGTCAAAGCAATTTCAGTAGAAATTAGGTGCTTTGGCTCTTTCTTCTTCCAATATGATTATGACCTCTAAAATTATGATTACCTCCAAGGTGACAACCTTCTTCACAAACTTGCAACAAAATATTGATAACCAAATACTAACTTCTAACTTAACCTTGGGTGAAGGAGAGGGGGCGTATTTATAGCATTTGATGTGAAAAAACATGCAAAAATAGAGGAATAGTGAAGCAATTAAAATTTATCCAAGTGGTCTCATGAATGAGTCAAGGATGGGGTTGGTAGAGATTCCCACTTGGATCATAAGTCTCCTATTTGGGGTTGGTGTGTCTCTCACCTTGCACATGAGTCCAATTTTGAATACGAATCATGCAAATGGGTTTAAATGAGACCAAAAACTTCTCCCCACCATTTCTTGATTTCACACAAGCACTTAAAGGGGTGGCACACCAAATTTGGTTCCATTTTCCATGTAGGGGATGAAAATTCTAAGGTGAGGTTGTGGAATATTCCCATTTGGGTTGAAAAGTCTCTCATTTTAGCTACGAAGTCAAAAATGGGTGCCCTTTGTCTTTCCTAAAGTCTTAAAGGGGTATGTATCTCTTTTAAAGTCTAATTTCATGTGGGGAAGACAAAATATATGTTTAATAATTATCCCTTAAGGGAAAATTAACTATATTTCAAGGGAGGAACTTTGTGATGCTGAAATGAAGTCATTATGCACTTTGGGAAAGGGTCTTAAGTGGGATATAGTGTCCCACATCAAGCCATGTCATTTCTAAGCCATGTCACTTGCCATATCACCTTCCATGTCACTTTCCATGTCATCATGCCATGTCACTTCTCATGTTATCATGAATAGTGATAGTGGGGCCCATAATGAATAGTGATGGTGAATAGTACTTTTGAATAATACTTTCAAATAGTGATTTTGAATGATATTATGTGACTAGGATAATAGTTATTTGGTTTGGTTAAGGGGGTTTTGGGAATGTTTAAGAATTTTTAGGGGATCCTGAGGCATTCAGTCATTAAAAACTATAAATGTGTAGTTTTTTAGTGTCTATAGTTCTCTATAATCATGGTTTTAATGTCATTCTTCTTTGTTGTCTCCAAAAGCATGAATCTACCTTAGCTATCCATAAAGTACATAATGGATTAATGGCCATGTAATCACTAAAAAATATCATGTCTAGGATATTAATTGCGCACTCTAAATCAAGATTGTTGCACATATGTTAAGAGGTGTGTAAAATGTCAGAAGCATGCAAACTTATCCCATGTCCCTAGTAAAGCCTTGCAGGCAGCAAGAAACTTTTGGTGATTATCCCAATGGGGGCTTAATATTATATGTAAAATCAACCCTAAGTCCTCTCAACATCATAGCTTCATCATTACCACTATAGAATACTTCACCAAGTGTGTGGAAGTTGAGCTACTTATCTCGACCAAGGCATAAAATATTGTGGAATTTATCTACCATCACATTATTTGTTATTTTATAATTCCATATAAAATAATAATAAATAATGGAAAATATTTCAATAATAAGAAAGTCCAGGCATTATGTGACCCATTTAAAATCAAATTAATTTTTTCCTTTCCTTATTATCGTCAAGCCAATGGTTAAGCAGAAGCATCTAATAAAACCATAGTCAAAATCCTAACCAAAGTCATCAATGAATCTAGGAAGGATTGGCATATTCATATACATTTTGCCTTATGGGCATATCGAACTAGTATTCAAACCCCTACAGGTGTTACTCCTTTTTCCCTAGTCTATGGTATTGAAGTTGTACTTCCTTTAGAAGTCTAAATTCCCTCTCTTCATGTCTCTTTTAAAGACATAAAATTTGATGAGTATTTTCATCAGGAGTGTTTATCCCAACTAGAATTATTAGATGAGAATTATATGGTAGCCCTCTATCACCTTCGTATATATCAAGAATGACTAAAATAAGCATATAATCAACATATAAGAGAATGAGAATAGCATTGGAGACCTTGTACTTAAATAAAATCAACATGTCACTAATATGGAATGAAGTAAAAGGGGTAAATTTTCTCTTAGTTGGCTTGGACCATACATCATAACCCGTAAGTATGGATCTGGGGCATATCATTTGGCCTCTCTTAATGGTAAACCAAAATAAGAACCTCTTAATGCATTATATTTGCATCCATTATATAGTTAAAATATCTTGGCTCATCTTGGTTAGCTTATCTTAAATATTATCATATCCTCCTATCTTAAAATATCAAATAATAATATGAGATTTAAGTGGTTATCTGGTAGTCACTATAACCACAACCTTAAATATGAATACCCTAGCTCTATTCATAGCATTCTCTCATGGATACATTTTCACCTGTAATGGGAGAAACCCTAGATCATTATTTCCCTTATTTTTAAAGGTCGTTAATTTTCCAAAGATAACATAATCACCTCATGTAATGAACTCATGGAAACTATCCTAAGGTATCTTCTTATGCCAACTTGCATTAATATCTTTGGGATCCAAAGTCAAGTAAGTAGTGAAAATCAAAAGTATCAAAATGGGCTAAATAAATAGACTGATCCCTCAAAGGATAGTTGTAATCTAAGGCAAATAATAGACTAATCCCTTGAAGGATGGATACCAAGAAAAAAAATTCTCGCATTGATCAGTTTTCAAATTATGTCACTTAAAAGACTTAAAAAGCAAGAAAACCATAAAATAAATCATCAAAAGTAATGTCCCAAGAAATCTTCCCATATCAATCAACTTTCTAATTGTAGGCTTCTCGTATTGATCAGTCTACCCATTGGCATAAAATTGATCCTTGAAAGATAAATATTGATTTCAAGACATGGTATAAAGAGGTTATCTCTAATTCAATCCATCCCCCATCCAACCAAAAGCATATAATCTTAATAAATGACTAAGGTCAAAGCTCTAGCTAACCTAGGTTGTGTCAAAATCTACTATCATCTAGCTAAGGATGCATAGGCCATGTGTATGAGAGATTCTCTTTTTGGTTATGGTCCAAGTCAATGCCAAGCAAATACATAATATATAATCACTAAAACCCATAAAATCATAACCATTAAACATTAAAATCTATCAATAATCCATAATCATAATCCATTTACTAAAAAACACAACTCATGATATAACATAATCCATAATCATCATTAAGCATAATCCATAATCATAATCCATTTATTTATAACATATCTCATGATATAACATTCATAATCCATAACATGTAAAATCCATAATCAATAATCCATAAACATCCACAACATATATAATAACAATGATCAAAATCAAAATACATAATATCTAATCTATAATCCATCACATCACATCATCAATAAAAACATAACATATCCATAGACATTAGTAAATCAATAAATAAATACACATGAGCCATCCATAAACAATGTATGAATATATATACATCAAATATCTGTACAAATGTCATAATAGAAATAAAATAGGGCTCTCAACCCATACAATGTGATCTACACTATGAACTCAATCCTGTTGAGGTGAACGTTATCACCTCCCTCATCATCTCCTTGATTATCTACACTCCCTCTCCTGGTAGTACCCCTACGAGTCCTCTGAGATCTACTATGGCTAGCCACATATGAAGCGAATCAAGGAGAATTTAAAACTACCTCTATACTATTCTCTCATAATATGACATCTCTGCAATTAGATCCTTGTATTTCCATAGTGGTATCATATCTAGAGGAGTAGTACTATATCGTATAATATCCAAATATGTCCTCTCTACTATAGTAGATCTCATCTTCTCTAGCTCTGCATGGTATCTATCCTGCTCATGTATAGCTTGGTCACATTGGCCTCTCATAATATTTAGATCACCCTATATTGTTGCAATCTAATCCTATAAAGCATTATAGGCTGCCTGAGCCTCCTATAACTTAGCCTATCCCTCTTAGAAATAACTACAACCACACACACACACACACGTACACACACACACACACATGCACATATACACGTGCATGCACGAACACACACACACACATGCATGCGCACGCACACACATGATTAGGTGTGGGGGCATACTACAATGGTAGATCTCCCATGGGTGCATCAGGGGAATCCTACCCAACCTTTCCTCTATCCTCACCCTCCTCCCTTATTTGCTCAATCACCATCTCCTATTGAGGTCTCACTATTCTATATTGTCTCCTCCCCATCTCTACTACAAACCCCACTACATAATCATCCATATAACCAATATCATCTAGGTCAATAGTGGTAGGATCCTCCTATGGCCCCATCAAGACCATTATAGTATCTAGAGTAGGCCAATCGATCTCTATATCATCCCACCTATACATGTATCAAGCTAATGATATTTCCTTTAGCAACCCAAACTAATGATGGACCTTGTCAAAATACAATAGCTCCAGATGCTTTATCCATCATCCATGTACTAACTCTCAGGAAACATCCTTTTTCTCTACAACTAAACTAGGGCACACTGGGAAGTGTACATACGGCCTCTAGATAACATCTCTTATCTGTAAGTCACTAAAAACTTGTCTATAATATGTTAGATCATGTACTACCCTATATTTTTATAAAACCACTAGGTCTTCCTTCCATTGAACAAAGCCTACACTATAAACCATTTCTCCAAAACCAATCCATGGGGTCCCTATGGTTGAATCACATGATTGTGCTCATATGCCTAGTAATGTAATGCAAAAGTGATGTGAAGTCTTGATATGTGCTTAGTGTACCAGCCCCATAACTCCTTGTAGATCTACCCCAATAGTGTGGGTAACCAAGAAAAAATAGTCCTAAACTCCACCATGCCTTCTATGATACCAATGAAGCTCCATGGTAGTCATCCTGCCATAGAATTAGGTAAAACATAATAGGTCAATGCCAACATCATCATAGTTAGCACTAGTCTCTCCACATGGTCCTAGTCTTATAAGGGATGGAACAATAACCCCCCAATAAAATATCTAATATCCATAGCATCCTCACCATATAATCATACCATCACCATCACTTGTCTATCCTTTTCTATAGTATAAACAAGGGATCCTTGGATAGATACTCATAGAATTAGATGGATGTCCTTGGTGGTGATGGTCATCTCACTAGTCAATAGCCCAAAATGTGTTGGTGGTATAATCCTATCACTCTAGCAAAGCCACCATCATTAAAATGTCTTGATGGATAAAATGATGATGGTAGATCCCTACAAATCCAATAGCATCAAGATGGGCACAATCCTCATTGCCCATGAAATTTCATAATTATGTTAATAGTGGAGGGATCCTATCCCTCATCATCAATATCTCTTATGCCTCTCAAAACATGTTTTTAGTTAATCAAGAGCCTAACTTTCCTAATTTTATTGATTCCATAAGGATTGATGCTGATTTACCCAATTGACATCAATCCTTATGGATCATGGTTGATCTGCATGGGGAATGTTGATCCATATGGATTGATGTCGATTCCTTCCCCCCAAAGAATCCTCCCCTACATTGTACATTCCTAAAATACCTTAAAAAATCACAACCTACTTACCCTCCCCACCCAAAAAAAATTCAAACCAAAGAATCTCCTAAATAACACCAAAAAACAAATTTCTTAAGCAAAAAATAATAAAATAACTAAAATAATAAATTTCTCCAAAAGTGCATTTTGTCTACCTCATAGTGAATTCATCATCATCATCATCCACTCCCACTTACTTCCATCATCTCTCACATAAGCTTGAAAGGTAGAAAAATGTTAAATTTTGCTCTCGAATACTTATTCACATCAATAGCTAAATGAGTGTTATGCCATGTTAGATGCCTATTTATAACATTTCCCACAATCAATGTTGATTACTCCAATCATTGTCGATCTCCTAAATTGACATCAATTCCTTATGGATTGATGTCGATTGTCTTTGCTTGTTAAAATTTTTGCACTTATGGACCATTTTTCAGGCTCGTATTCTGGCTCCCATACCCCGTCTTGTTGCCTTTACTACCACTATCCCATTTTTATGTCATATTAACCTTTATATTTGAGGATTTTGACCCTTTGTTAGTTTTTTAGTCTCCTTAAGGTGTACCCATATTTTTTAGAATCTTTCCATTGTAAGATACCAAGGGTATGTTTTTTCCTGAGAACATTCATCTATAGGTAATTCATACACCATACGCACACTAGATGCGATGGTATACCATTCCTATCTTTTATTCTCTTGGTAGCCTTTTATAAATCCTAGCTATTTTAGCTCTAGCATTTTGTTACTTGATTAGGTCTTTAGGGCATTATTTCCTACATCACTTTTTATCCCATTAAGTGTAGCCTTGGAGCTTATTTGAGCCATCCACACTTTTATTTATCCATTGATATCTTCCACTTGTCCATTTTCACTCATCCACATTTGTTTTTACCTTCCATCTTTTTCAAACCCATCATCTATTCCATCTTACTTATCGGTACCCATTTTAAGGGGGATATCTCCTCATAGTAAACTTGGGGCATTATGCACCTTATAGTTTTTGTCTCATGGCATGCTATTGCGTACTACTTCACAAAAAGTTACAAATATAGATGCTAGTTTTATACACCCTTGTGTATTAACATGGTGCATCTTCTCATTTATGCTTCATCTCCAACATAATGGTCCCATTCATAATTATTTGAAATAATTACATTAACCTCACTCATTTACCTTTACCACATGAGTTAATAGAGTTAATTAGTAAAATTAAATGTTAATTAACCTTATTTTACTACCCTTAACCATAAATTCATAAAAACAAACTAAAAAACAAAAACCCTCCCAACCTCCCAATAAACACATCCCATGGTTTAAACAACTTAGAAGCTAGTTAAACCCATATTTACCCCATAAATAACCCTTTTGAATAGCCTAAAGATCACTTCCACCCATTTTGGGCAAATTGACATCGATTCTCTATGATCAATATCGATCAGCCTGGAATGACATCAATCCATAAATATACAATGAGCCTCCTCAATTTGATAGGACACACATAGTGCTTTTTGACATCAAACCTCTACTAGATTTTTCTTGGAACCTATGTATGGAAATTGTCAACACTTTGCCACCTTATGGAACCTCTGTTCATGTAACTACCAAGGGAATTTTAAGGTTTATAAGCATACTTTTATAGTTTTCTTTATTTATGTGTTTTCAATCCATTCAAGGTTAGTATTTTACATTAATTCATTCATATTTAAAGCTTGTTGTCTTCTGCATCTTTGTGTTAGCATTTCCATTTGGTTTTCATCATTTTATCAATTTTACAAGTCATTATTATTACCTATTTTCATAGTTTAGAATTTTACTCAAAATCAACACCAATCCATTTGAATCAATGCCGATCTTGTAGGATCATTTTCAATCCATTCTAAAATATTAAAAAAGCCTTGAAGTCTATTTTCATAGCATTCACAATCCTAAAAACCTATTAAATCTTGCATGTTATTTTCTAAAAATATGTCTTTCACATGTAGATGACTCTACCTAGATTAGCGCATGATATTTTTAACATATATGATCTCCTCATTGGACCATAACCTTTTTTCATTGATCGAAGCAACATTTTATTCAAATTAGGTCTTTGTACTTTGGTTTTCACACCTAATTAGGAAAGCATTAATGAACAATTGGTTGTAACTCAAGAGGATGTTAATATAGCTACTAAATTTTGGGATGATTACTTTGATCACATTAATCCTATTATAGATTAGACATCTTTGTTGTTATCAATTTGCATCCTATCCCTATATATATTTGTAATTTCATGTTTATTTATAAACTTGAGTGTTAAACATGATTTGGCATCCACCTAAGGAAGTATATCACTTCTTGGGATAGGTTTCTTACTAGGCAACCCTGCGTCTTTCTATTTATCAAATTTTCGTGAGTTAGTGTGATTTGTAGGTCATTCCTCCCTAGCCAAAGATGATTTCCTAAAAGTTTGATCAATGTTGCACAACTAGTCTACATCTATAGGTAATCTTTAAAATCCTACATTTACTTTTTTTTTATTAGCTAATTAGTTCACATTGAAAAAGCATAAAAAAATATTAAAACAATTCCTTTGCTTGACTATAAACAAAAATCCTCTATTCCAAACCTGGATCTTTACAAAACATCAACAAGATTCCTATCCTCTATAGACTCTCAAGAATAAAATTAAACTTGATGCATAAATACAAACTAAATGGAGAATATATATCAATTAAACTTTAATTTATTCATTTTAAAATCAAGAAACAATAAATTGTAGTCCAAACCTAGACTTCTCATTTTCCATGAGGGGTTTTTTTAGACATTTCTATTCTCTAATTTTCCTACCTCCTCTTGGATATCTATCTCTCCCTATTATCCCTTATCCACCTTAGATTGACATACCAATTCTCATTTTCACTAACTTCAATGTTGGTTCCTTGAGTAGTTACATCAACCTCTTTTCTATAACTAACTTAGTGTGAGGTTTAGGAGTGCATGATCAAAATATGACTTTTAATTGGATGTCCCAGACTTATGTGCCTTCAAAACACCTTTTGAAAGGTTTATTATACTTTCTACACCAACATGTTCTCATTTACCACCTTTTATCATAATTTTTTCATTTTCAACTTAAGGATAATATTTGAATTTTCAAATTATTGGTTTTAGAGGGAAAATGTATACACATAATATTTTTAACTTTTATCAAATACTGATGCTTTACATCTTATAATAACCCATTATTAATAGAGGTTCTTGGTTTCCCAAAACTTGTTAATTATAAGGACAACTGTGGGAGAGATAATGATCTCTATAGTAGTGGAATTACTGGTTCCTAAGGGCCTATACAAAATTTACTTAGGTCATGGATATTCATGTGGGTGTGATTCTCATATAATTTCATTCTAATTAAAATATAGATTCATCATTTAATCTATAGCTTGAATAACCATATGCATAGAAAATATTTATATCTACTGCTAC
This sequence comes from Torreya grandis, assembly GCA_037957365.1. Taxonomy (NCBI): domain Eukaryota; kingdom Viridiplantae; phylum Streptophyta; class Pinopsida; order Cupressales; family Taxaceae; genus Torreya; species Torreya grandis. Next base: position 823,367 of record JARHVA010003284.1, read on the forward strand.
ATTATCATAGACAATACAAAAGTTTATAGAAATATTTTAAAACTAGTTTGATAACTCAATCATAGTGATTTATAATCACACAGAGATAAATTCATTACATAGCATCGATAAACATTTTTTCTCATACATGGTCTAGAATCAACTATTTAATGTCTAACCTCTTCTCATTCTTTGCAACTTACATATATACCCACTCTATTATCTCTATCTTAGGTGCATGGTTACAACAGACTGCATTGGGAATATTCAATAACTCTAACCTCAATATAGACTTCCTTAGTTAGAAAAATCGAGATCCACACAATATTTAAAAATGAAATACAATTGCTGACTAAGTAGATGACTGACATATCTTTATGTTTTGATGGCACCTTGTAGATTGATGACATGTAATTATGTTATGATAACTCTTTTTCAGCATACTATCTTTCTAACACTTTCCCATATTTAATGAGTTATCTCATCTTGAGACAATGTAGAGAAAAATAACAAGAAAAGAGAAAAATTTACCATCACCTAGCCATAATAAAGAAAATCTCAAGGTAACCTACCACCCTTTTGTTTTTCCAGTCAGCTATCAAGATCAATGGGCCATCTTTTTAGGTGTTTAACTAATTGACATCTATGAACCAAAATAAAAGAGAAATCAAAATATACCAACAAAAATATAACCAATAGAGCACCTAAACCTAAGCAAAATATGGTAGAGGAATAGTGGAAGACTGTGTCACTAAAGAGATGACCTTTTTCTTTTGCCATAAAACCACCAAGAGCTAACTAAATGGAATAAAAATAGGATTAGGAACTATTAGATCAATGGAAACATCTATTGTAGCTAAGTCCTATTTATAAGTATGCCACTCCAAGAGGACTTCTTGAACTACTTGAACCAAGGCACACATGGGATTTTGATCATATAACAAGCGCTGTAGATCATCATCATAGGAAGTAAAATTAGCCTTGGTTGTTGTAGCCTTAGCATCAAAATCACCTAAAATAAATGTAAGATAGTCTATAAATTGATTCACTTACACTGTATCAAAGGCATTATGCTTCACCTAAGTCTACCACCATTCCAACTGATCAATAACTACATCTCATACACTAATCAAGGCATTTAATGTAACATCCATAGATTATAGGGTAGCTAGGGGATTCAAAAATTCTATGAAAGTAGTCTTTATGGTAGCAAAATTAGACTATAGACTAGTCCAAACATCTTAAAGTTGTTGTCACCAATCCAATAGATGATGGGTAATTTTTCTAGCTTGATATATCATCACACCAATTTTCATGTGATACTTAGCAAGTAACTTGTAAAGTTTTATAGTCTCAACTCTAATCACTTGGCCTTATTGAGCATACTATGTGTGTAATTTCTTACACTGCCAATCTTAGACCAATTGATCAATAAGTAAAATAAGGTGATTCATAAAAGATTGATTGGGATCAATAGTGACTTCTAAAATAATGTCTAAGTAAGCAAACTAAAGAGTATCACATGCCTGCTATAAGGTGTGCCATAACATAGAATTCTCAACATATAGTCATGAAACATTTTGAACCAAAGATTGAGCCTATTGACATAAGGATTCTTGAAATGAAATTACACCTTAAATTTATTTTCTCAATGGTAGTTGAGTAGCATCAAGAGAAAGGTCTATGAAGTCTAATGCATTATCTAATGAAGTGACCAAAATAGGGTTTAGGGCATGATAAAGCGGAGTAAGAAAGATTAAAAATATGGTATTACAAATTGGTGATAGAAGAAAATATAGCATGGAAAACATGGATAAATTGGTCAAAGTGGATGGAATTTATGCAATCAACTGGTCTGTACTACATGGTAAAGGAACAAAAGACAAGTTTATGGTAGGGAAAAATGAAGTCTCATCAGTAGTCAATTTCGGTTGTTCCATAGATGGAATGTTCAATTGAGAAGTTTGGGGATTAGCCAAAGGAAAAACATCAATAATAACACTTGGAACTTCTTGAGAGTTAGTTGTGATATCTTCCCTCTATGGATGTTGGACTCCCTACTCCATGTCAAGGTTGTACTACCATGTTGTCTTTAGAGCAACTTATTAAGGAGAGTCCTCATGCATAGCTTATTGGTTAGTAGTGAGAGAAATATGAATCATGGTGGCCGTATTTATGGAATTTGGGAGGTTAGGAGATTGAAATCATACCTACTTATCCTAAATATTTGGTGTAACTTCACCCTTAGCCCTTTTTTTCCTTTATGATGTCATAAAGTAGTATTGAAGCCAACCTCCTCTTGAGCAGCTTGATTCTATTCATCTATTGAAGAATCAGGTAGGATGGCCTTAATATCTAAAAATGGTTCATTAGATTGAAAAAATGAAGAAGATAATGTAGCTATCTAAATCTATGAGTGTAAAATAGAACACTTGCTTAATTATCCCTAGGAAATATCCCACATAGCCACCTATGGAAATATCATCTTGATCCAAGCACTAGATGACATTAGAGGTTGAGAAGTGGATGTAGTAGATCTAGGGGCTTCCATTTTAGTAATGTCAAAGTCTTTAGGGTCCTATTTAACCATGCAAAACCTATGCATTGACTATTTTCACCTTAGTGTAGATTCATGTAAACTTTCCAATAGAACATCCAGTGGTTATATTTGAGGTGCACCTGTAAATAAAATACTATGGGCCTAGTCTATTTGATCTTTTTTCACCTAGTTACCTCCCTTAATGGGTCCACCACAATGGAAGGTGGGAAAGGTGGAAGATAACCCAAAATTTTAGTGGAAACTAATTATGAATCTATATAGTTTGCATAACCTTCCAAAAGAAGAACTCTTTTTCACTTTCATCCTCATATAAGTCACCCACCATATCTTTAGGCATAAGTTAGTGCACTTAATTTGCATTGGTCTAAAACTTGGGCCAATCACATTAAGAAGTATTTTTTGGAACATGAGGATCAGTGTACCAAAAATCCTAGCTCCTTATTTTCTGGTGGGGTGGGGAAGGTGGGTTGTAGTCAATTGGCCACTTACTCTTTTTGCATTGTGGAAGCTCCATGATGGAATAGATGAACTCAAAGGTTTTATGGTAGGAGGAACAACCTGAAAGGGTGTAGCCCATTGTACATCTTGAGCTTTTTTCAAGGCCACCTCTCACTGTGTAGTAGCCATATCTAAGAAAAATCCCAATGGAATAGTAGTCATTGGAGGGAGCTCATGTATTTAGATAGATGTACCCTCTAGAAGGCATTAAACTACAACATATTATCCCTGGAATTTATTAACATCTGATGGAATCCATAGATTTGTAGAGACCATTTTTAGAAGCTCATTTTCCCAATTTTTGAATAAAGGGACTTGATCCTAATAATGATTTGTAGAAGATGTGACCAAATTGGAAAATTTTTCATCAAGCCAATAATCAATGTCATGATGAACTTGGTGTAACCAGTGATTTTAATTATGTCAAGAAAAGGAGGAATACTATAAACTAGTACTAGAAAGTATTCTTGGTAGTGACCAAATTTTTTTAATGTTTTATTCCAACTCTGGAAGAAGGAATTATGGCATGTTGAACTCCTTGCCACCATGAATCATTCTATGAACAATATCAACAACACCCTTTTTGGCCTCAGTCGAGGCTTTAGTTATCCACTATAATTTTGGTACACATTCAACCCACAATCACATCAGTTCATCAGGTAAAGTTGTTAGTAGAATACATGAGTTCCCTCTAACCATAGTGTCTTTGATTTCAATAGAGATAGGTGGCACTTTAGGCTTATATTTCATGAAGTATTTGCCTTTGATAGGCATCCTGACTACTTGAGCCTTTGCTTCTGTAGTACACTATAATATCTTGCAACAAATGAATAACATGCTAGTTATATTTTAATAATAATAGTTGCATGATGTTTGATCAATCCCTAAAAGTGGGACATCTCATGAGACACTTGGTGTAAAAGCTAGCTAGATGCGTACTAGGCTAGTTGGTGCAAATAATTAGTTGCATGCATTATATTCAATGATACTACCATGAGGATCAAAGAACTTGGTTTGTTGGAATGAAAATCCTATTGTTAAATCCTCCTTTAATGTAGAGAGTCACTTTTTGAAATTATACTTGAATTCAAGAGGAGTATGGGAGGTAGCCATGATTATTGACATAATTTTTTTTGGAAGCTCATAACAATGAGACAATAAACCCAAAATAGTAATTTATATATAACAATTAGCAACATTTAGTGGTTTAAAAAGCCATGAAATTACTTATTTATATATTTTTTGGTTCACTTTGCCCTTTGAGCTTATGCATTTAATGTTTGGGATTTTAAATGCTTCACTTGTGTGACTAGATTTAAATTTGAAATGATGTTACACCTCTATTATTTTGTGCATGAAAATAAAATTGATCTTGATGGATGTGGCATTCCATATAGTCTATGTGGCATTAATATAGATATGAAAGAATGTTTTATGGGACATTCTACCATATTTTCATTGGCCATATCCATTAAATAGGTGATCTTGATTGTGACATACAACTCTGACAGTGATGTTATAACTACTTACCTATATGATTTGGCCATAAATCCACTTTTTGGAAACTATTATTCATAATCATAACCCTCTATCTTTATCAAGTATGGTTCCTAAACTTAATAGATGACCCACACTTAGCTTTGTTTACTTCCATTGCTTAGAAACATGTCTACCTAAAATGATTCGACAACTAGTATGTGCTAGTCTAGCTAGACCATACTTATCATGCATTTTGACAAAATTGGCATTGATCTTGTGCTTAATAAAAAGAAACTTATGAAAACACATGTCACATAGAAAACTCAAACCAAAATCAAAGCACTTGCATGAATGAAAGTTTCCTAACTATGTTAGATGTGTGGGTCCGCACTTACTACAAAGTTGATCTAATGGTGGTATAATTTAAGTCTACATCCATTAACCTTTATAAAAAAAAACATTACCTTCAATATCTCACAAAATTATAGACCCATTTTATAAAATCTCATGGACAACATAAGGACCTTTCCACTGAATGGCAAGTTTTCTAGGAAATGCACAGAACCGACTATCATATAACAACACCAATTGGTCATAATGGAATTCTTTTGTGCATAGATTATTCTCATGCCATGCTTTTTAACTCTTTTTATTAATTTTCTACACCTATACCTATATGAGCCTATCTTCATCCATATGGTTGAGATCTATCAGGTGATTTTTAAGTGATTTTTTGTCACCTAGACACATTGCATTAGCAACTCATAGAATAGGCACTATGTATTCCATAAGCATGACAACTTCCATCCCATAAACCAAATGGAGTAGAGTAAATCTTGATGCATGTTTATAATGAGTGCAGTAAGCCCAAATTACTATAGTAATTTTGTCCTCCCAATCATATTTCTTAACATCACAAACCTTTGTCAGGATCTTACCTAAAACTTTATTCACAACCTCTGCTTATTCATTCATTTGTGGATGATATGCTATGATTTTATGATGTGAAATCATAAATTTTTATTTTAGTATTTTAATGTTTTTATTTAAAAAATGTGTACCCCTATCACTTACCAATTATAGTGGACACTCGTATTGATTAATAATGTTATTATACAAAAACTTAAAAGTGTTTTTGGCTCCACAACTTGGTATAGTATAAACCTCTACCCTTTAGGTAAATTAATTAGTCACAGTAATTATGTATCTAGAATTACTAAACTTACTTTCTATATTAATGGGGCCAAAAAAGTCAATCACCCATTACTCAAATGGTTACTAATGGGATGAAGAGGCATCTAGTCCCTCTAAATGGGTTTACCCATTCTTTAGCAGATATCACACTATTTAGCAACCTGCTATGTATCCTCAAAAATATGTGGCCACCAAATACCACTTTGTAATATTTTTCTTGCAGTATATTCTCCCATGAAATGTCCACAATAATGCCCTGATGTGCCTCTTTTAAAACTTGTAGTCATTCATGCTTTATTGTGACTAATTACAAAGACTCATCTTTCCCCATATGATATAGAAATCCATTTATAATGTTAAAAGGAAGAGCCCTAGTTAAGAGGTGCTTATTTTATTTTTTAGTATCATGTGTGGGTAATATCCCCTATTCCAATAACTATGTGATTTTAGCCAACTATTCAGGAATCAGAGAAACTCTAAAAAAATGAGCATCAAAAAACTCATTAGGGATATCCTTGAAATCCTCACCATTATATAATTTATTGAGATGATCAGGGCCAACATTTTCCCTCCTAGGTTTAACATTGATTCTAAAATGAAACTTTTGGAAAAGCATCAACCAACAAGATATCATTTTGCCTAATAATATCTTGTTTAGGAGATATCTTAGAATTTCATGATTTGTGAACAATTTGAATGGGGTAGCCATCAAATAATGTTGATAGTTTTATAGGGTAAACACAATTTCTAAAGTTTCCCTTTTAGTTGTATTGTATTTCATCTCGATTGTAGATAGTTTTTGACATGCAAAATGGATTGGGTGGTTCAAGCCTCCCTCACCCAGTTGTGTCAACACTACGCCATCTTCGATGCTAGATGCATCCACATGTACATGGAAAGGTTTACCCTAATCAATAAAAATAAGGATTGGTGCAGTAACCAACTATTGTTTTAGATCAACAAAAGCTATTTGACAATCTTTTATCCATATAAAAGGAACACCATTATGTAGTAATTTATCCATGGGGGCTAAAATAGTTACATATCCTTTTATGCATTTCTAGTAATACCTCATATGTCCTAAAAAATAACACACTTATTTTGATGAATTAGGTGGTGGGATACTCATTATTATTGTAATAATCACTTGGTCCACTAGGATTCCCTTGTTACACACTACATGACCCAAAAGAACACCAAACAGTGTGAAAAATAAACATTTTTAAAATTAAGTTCAATCCTAAGCACTCTACATCTTTACAACATGAGTCTTAATTTTTACAAATGTTCTTGAAATAATGAGAATACTAACCAATCATCCAAATATACCTAAAAAAAATCATGAATAAAGTCCTTGAATGCAGTTACTATGGCCCTAGAGAAAACTGTAGGTGCATTCTTTAGACCAAATGGCATTACCTTGTATGTGAATGAATCTCATTTAGTAAAAAATGTCATCTTAGTTTTATCCTTAGTTTTAATGGGTCTCTGGTGGTATACACTAAATCCATCAATAAAATAATACACCTCATGTCGAGCTATAGCTTCCAACACTTCATCAATGAATGGTATTGGAAAAGGGTCATTAACACAAGAATCATTGAGGATGTGATATTCTTTGTAGATATGAATCTCACCTATTTTATTTAGTTGTTAGACCATAGGACTTACCTAATGTACTTTTTCAATAAGAAATATTATTCTTGCATTATGAATATGATTTATTTTAGCTTTAAACTTCATCTTCATGTCAGGATTGAGATGATAAGGCCTTTTCTTAATACATCATGCATTTTATTTGAGTTCTATATGTATTTACCCTAAATAAGGATCCACCCCTTTGAATTTTAAAAAATTATCTAGAAATACATCTACCTAGAGAATTTTTAATGCTTCAGAAATGTCCTACTATTCCCAATAGTTGCCAACATGTGCCAATTTTAGAGATGTTTCAGATCCTCTTTTCACAATTTATTCCTTTAGAGGTTCCTAATATATTTATCATTCATCCTCTAGAATGGATTTTATAATGACCCACTCACCTTATTATTCTAGGAAATGTATCTGTTGTAATTAGTCTTCTTAAGCTTCATCATCTAAAGGTTTAAGTAATATTTCATAGTTTAGCTCAGGTTTGAAAAAATCTAAGTTCTAAAGAATCCTCACTAATCGAATTAGGATCATCACTGAGATATTCTTGAATATGATGGTAAGGTTGGATTTTCATCTTATCTTTTACTTTACATAGAGTCTCCATAGTCATGATGTCAATAAGATCTTGAGCATCTTGTTGAATATGCTTGAATTTAGGGGTGACAACATCAATGAGTTCTTGATCCTCCATTTCCTCTAGCTATGAAGCTTGGTCATTATATAGATATTCCACTCTTCCATGACATATAAATGTTTTCATCTTTTGTAACACACTAATCACAAGTAGATTATCACTTTCAAATATAAAGGTTTGAATATAATCATTTTGCAATTGGATCCAGTGTTGTGTCTCTCTATGACATTCTTGATGAATGTACCAAGTAACAGGCAAAACCCCCAATGTGTAAATAAAAAAATGCATTCAATATTTTGAATTAATATCTTTGGTAATCCACATTTTAATAAACTATTGAACATGAGTTTTAGGACATTCTCCTTCATGAAACATGGGCCATTCATTTTTCATTTCCTCAGGTAATTGAAACCATGCCATCAGTAACTTGTACACTTCTACCCATGTTTTACTACCACTACAATGTGTTTTCTACTAGTTAGTTTCTACTACTTTCAATGAATAATTAAGGGCACTTACCTTTTGATTATCCTCTAGTATATGCACTTGAAACCTCATTATAAAATTAGTAATGTCTTTAGTGGCAAAGTACTTAGGAATTTGTCAATCAGTCTCATAGACCATGTGCAAAGGTTTAAGCTCATGATCATTTTGAGCCTAATTAAGCATATAAGTATTATATCACCACTGATATAATAAGCTCAATCCCATGGATTTATAACTTCAGAAGTAGGCTCAATATAGTCACACTCCATATAACTAATTTGATATATTTTTTTTTATATTAGACTATGTAGGTGAGTGAATAGACAGAGATAACACTTCATCTTCTTCTTCTTCTACAAAATTATTTAAATATTTTAAGGAATACTTACAAAACAATTCATTAGCTATTGGATATTCTAAAAAAAACTCTATATTAGATCATTAATATATGGTGTTGTATATTAGGTACACTCTGCATTATAATTTGCATCCAGTTATCACCTTTTGCTACATAGGGAGAATCATGTTCCCTAGGAATTATATAAGATTTGACATCTTTACTAAGAGGAATGATGATTATATGATCATTTTTTTGTGACTCTATTTGATTCATGACCATGTTGATGGTAATATATCCATCACATGCCCACTTTTTCCTTAGTAAATTTGGGTAATGTGGTTCAATTGTCTTCATGTCTATTACTTCAAAATTACCATGTAGATTTAGCTCTATGACTTTAATCTTTACATATTATAATATTACTATAGGCTCTACCCTACCATAGTACACTAGACTAAGGGTTATGGGGCTATAACTTAAATTTGGTTTGCCAATCACCTCCCAAGTAGATCATGGGATCATATTTACTATGCTTCCAAAATCAAACACAACATTTGGTATCTCATACCCTACTATCTCAATATCAACCCTGGTATCAACATCCCATGGTTTCTTTGTCTTAACATACCAAACCATCTTTTTGGGCCTTTCCTTTCCATTCTATGAACATTATATTAAGTTGTGCAAGAGATTAGTTATATTTTATGATATATCCTCATTTTTTAGAGTATTAATCAATTTCATCTAATTTATCAATGATGTTATGACCCCTTCTTGTTTTATGATTCACATAATCTATCCATTCATATGTTTATGAAATGTAGATTCATCTTATACAACTAAATTTTATTGTTGAATATTATTTAGAATTTTCATGGCTTCATTCATGAGTCCCTTCTCCTTTATTGGTTTTGGATAGGTATCTACTTTAGCTTTTCATATGTCAAAATCTGTTGGCATTTATAAAGGAGGTCAGCCTTTATGTGCATATTGTGTTCTTATTACTACTTATATAAATGCATTATGGTTGGTCTTAGAACCAATTCAATTTACATTCCACATAACTCAATCTCTATGTTGTATTTCTAAAATAGGGTAGTCATGAGTATCATATTATTTAGATACTCAAAAATACACATAATAAGCTTGCCATTGTGGATTGGTGGGGTAATTCCATTGTACATGATTAGGTTCCCCACACAAGTAACATCTAATAGGGCCTCTAGGACTATTATCATGTCCTCACTATGTACCATTATGGTATCCGCCTCTAAATCCACCTCTATTCCCTTGATATCCCTAGCCATCTACCTATTGTGCCCAAAAATTTGTTGTGGTTTGTGGTACATTCTACCCCTATTGTTTCTACTGATTATCATGACCACCATATTAGGGTTTATTTATATGTGGATTCTAGCTAGATTTTTGTGACTAAGCAATGACATGATTCTAGGTGAATTGATAATCATATTTTAGTGGTTTTGAAACTTTAACTCCACTAGCTAATCTTTGTGGTTAAAATGGTTGTGCATTTTTCTCCCATGCTAACCCAACCTATGCTACACTGGTGGGATTGGTTTATACTCTTGTATTATTTTGAGACATCATTGGTGATTTTTGTGTATCTACTATGAAGACAATATTAGTAATTTCTTCCTTTAATTCTTGTAGAGCCTTGTAATCCTTGTCTTCATGATTAGTAGATTTACAAAATTTATAGTGCATACTCTATGGGTTTTTTTACATGCTATTGTAATAAGTGAAAATGAGTTGTTCATTGTCCCATTATGAAAAAAATGTCACAAAAATATATACATACTTTTGGACATTCATTCCTAGGTGGTATTCCTTACCACACTCTATACACCATAAACCAATTCTATATTATTCAGTAGTATTCTATGGAGCCTCCAAGCTCTATAATATAGCTTAAAGTGTGATTTCTAGATATGTTTTACTCTTTATTGGATTACCATAGTCTTTTACCTTCTCCACTCTTACTATAACTATTTTGGATTCTACTTTATTAGTGAACTCAATGTATTCCATCACAAACTAGATCTCTGGTCATAGTCCTTCAGTGAACCAATTGGCCTTATCTTTATCTTCTAGAGAAAAATTGACATTGTTAACCACATCAAAAAATCTACATTCATAATCATGAATGGTTTCCTTTAGACCTTGATTGATTTCTTTGAGGTCTTTTATGGTTTGGCCTATACTTTTCTTAACCTTAAACTCTACGACCAACCATTTTTACACATCATCTAAACTTTTTATTCTTGATCCTCTATGGAACATGAAATATAATGATCTTCAAAACAAGGCACCAATAAGCTCATACTTCTTAATATTTTAATCTATAATGCCTTTAGATTGATATTTCATGTCACACAAGCAATTATTGCTTTGGATCCATAGTTCCATCATAGGTAGCTAGTGTGATAAAGGCCCATAGTTGTAAATCCATACTACCTAAGGTTGATTATAGAGGAAGCATTATTTGTGCTCCTCCAGATGGTGGTAATGATATCTTAATTTTTAGAATTGATACCTGAGAGCTTCTTAGTGTTATAATTGGTGTTTTCACTTGAGGAGGAGTGATCACTGGTGGTTTTTGTGGTGATGATCTTATAGACCTAGTGAGACTATACCTAAGTACTAGTGTGTTTGTTGAAAATGGGAAAACTTAGAAAAATAATAAATATTCCTAAGATCATAGAGGTGATGAAGATCACTTAAGTGATGAAAATGCCTCTAACTCATCTTTGGTCTCTGTAATAGTGTCTGATCATGTTTTATTCTCCTCAATGAAAGTTTTAATCTATTATACCCAATCATCAACATGTCCAATCAACAAGGGGTTAGTCAAATTAGTCACTACCTCTCTTAAATAATTATTTTATGATTTGATGAATCCTTATGTGGTCTTTTCAAAATTATAATCTACTAATTCTTTGATACTTCTTCTTGAGTCCTCAATCTCCTTCTCTCTTTGATTTTCAAATCTTTGAGGATGAATGTAAATAGGGGTATTTATATAAAATATGGGCTTAGGGGATGTGTGTTGTGGTGGTGAAAATTCTCTTTGTTAGATTCATCCTGTGCAAAAATTTGAGCTAGTACTATGCCTTTTGTTAATTGGACCTTCAAAATCAGGCAACTCTTCTGTGAAGAAGAAAGGTGTCTCCTTGAGAAACTGTGATCTACTACCATATAATAATCTACCTTCCTTTATTCTCTTTCCTTTATTGACATCCTCTAGCTGCATCCATACTTGCTTCTCAATATCATTAATCTTGGGTCCTTCTTTCTCATTGACTCTTTCATTTCCTATCCTTTCATCAACTTATTCTTCCTCCTTTTGATCTCCTAAAATTATTTAGCCTCTACTCTTACATCTTCCTCCACCTCTACTCATATTAGCTCGTAAAGTCCCTAATATATTCCACATCTTCTGATATCATAGTTCTTGCTCTGTATACACAAGTTTCTTCCAATCCCTTTCATCTATCCTCCTCATCTGATTGCTACCAGTCAAATTTCTTGATCAACTCTACACCATCTCACATCTTGATCACACACATACCCAAAGTGCTTGAAAGACTACTCCATCATGAATGGGTAGGGCACTATGGATTTTTTAATGACAAACATCTTAATAAGAAATGGTATTTGATATAGAAAATTTCCTCTAGTACCTTATAAAAATAAGTCTTATGTGGATTCAAAATCTATATACCCGTGAGATGCAAATTTTATTATATATCCTTATATAATAGTTTATATCTAGTGATCAATCACATAGGTCCAAGCAACCTCTAAGTTTTGTAATATTTCAATTAGAGCACTAGTTTACTAAATTTCTAATGTAGATCTAGTTTGGAAACAAAAATGTTCTAACCTCACCAGCCATGTCGCAAGTAGGCTCAAAACTTCACACTAGAAGATTTCATGTACATCACCATACAAATGATGCTCTATGAATTCCTTTTTATTTCAACCTGTCCTTCTCACCTCTTTTTGTGTGAAATTAGATATTTTTTATCCCACCATTCTTCCAAATCCCTCTTTTTTGGTAACCACTAGAACATATCCTTTATTTATCAACAACTTACTGCATTATTGTTAGCAGAGGTTCCTAGTTTCCTAGAACTTGCTAATTATGAGGATAACTTTGGGAGAGATGATGATCTATATATTAGTGGAATTACTAGTTCTTAAGGGTCTATAGAAAAGTTACCTATCCCATAGATATTTGGGTGGGTATAATTCTCATATGATCTCCTGCCAATTAACAATAAAGATTCATCATTCACTCTATAATTTAAATAACCATATGAATATAAAATATTTATATCTACTGCTACATTATCATATACAATACATAAATATGCAAAAATATTTTAGAACTAGTTTAATAACTCAATCACAGACATTTATAATCACATAAAGATCAATTAATTACATAGCATCAATACACACTTTCTATCATACATGGTCCAGAATCAACTATTCAATGTCTAACCTCTTTTCATTCTTCATAGCTTACATATATACCCACTTTACTATCTCTATCTTAAGTGCATGGCTATAATAGAATGCATTGGGAATATTCAAAAACTCTAACCTCAATATAGAATTCCTTAGCTATAATAACATAAATCCACACAATCTATTCAAAATTAAATACAGTTGTTGATTAAGTACATGACATATATCTTTATGTTATGATGGCACCTTATAGACTACTAACATGTCATTATATTATGATAACTCCTTTTCAGCATAGTATCCTACTAACACCCATTGAGACTCAATCTCTATGAGTGCACACCCTAAGGGGTATACCGAGAAAGGGGTGGGGAGACCATTGGTCCTTCATAAGATTATTTTCCCTTATTACCATATATTACCAATCCAACTAGGTCTTGAAAACCATTCCCTAAGCTATTACTCCTCCTTTGCACACTCTTCAAGTCTTTTTCTCTTTCCATCCTTAATTTCCTAACCTAAATTGATTTTTTTCATTTTATTATATCAACCCTATATAGTTTTGACATAGCTCATGACCTAGTGAATAATTATCCAAAATTATACAGGGTTGAATGGGTTGACCTTGTTGGATGATATTTTTAGAAGGGTTTAAGGAAATATCTACCTATAAATACAAGATCATTTTGTCATTATTTCAATATGAAATCAATAGTTATGATTCACTCACACTTATTTACAATCTATTCTTCCACCATTCTACTTGAAAAGTCTTAGCTTAGGGTTATTACTTGGACAATCTAGCCTTGTGGATAAGTCTTGGATGTTTTTGCCTTTCTTAGTGATCCTTAAAAACCACAAGAACCTCTTGATAAGACCCATTATCCAAGGGATATATTGAGTCTCGATGGGTTGACATTCATGTAAGTATTATCTAACTTTGCTCCTCTTTTTAGTAGATAAAAGTAACATAAGTATTAGCTTTGAATAATATTACTCTTTATATTCCATGTATTAGGGTCTTACTCATACTTAGCTTAATTTATATTCTATTATACATGTTTTGATTATTTACTAACCCCTTACTTTTCTCTACATGATTTGGTGAGCACTATATTGCATTTACTTTACTTTTTATTAGATTAGGTGAAATATCAAAACCTTAGGACCCCTTAGGATTATTATGTGATTGTGTTAGATTAGAGGCTTTGGAACCCTCCTTAGTATGGTTTATTGTGATAAAATATCCCCTAATCAGGTCTAGTAGATCCCCACATTCATCATGCTTCCACTTAACAAATGTGTTCCTAATTAGAAGGGTAGGTATGATCTATCTTCTTCAAACTAGAATTGATTTATAGACATGATATATTTCTGATTGCATACATTCTGGTGAACCCAACATGAACTAACCCTTGAAATATTTTTTTACTTATTTTCCATTATTTTATCATATATTTTCCATACTAGGTTGATTGCATCAACAAAGTTCTAACTTATGTGCATATGTTTAACACATAATCACATCTAAATGACTTTGTTCTTTCTATGCAAGCTCTTTTTTAGGTACAAGCTTTTGGATCAACCCATTTGACCTAGTATAGTGTTTTAGACTTTCAAACACCCAATCAATACCACTAGGTCAACCCAATCAACCCTGTACATTTTAGGTACTCAATAATAGGCTTTTGCAAAGTTAGATTGACCTAGTTGACCTTGTTAGCAGGATTTATATGCATTTATCAATGTTATTTGATAGCAATCTCATTTCTCTACATCTTTAGACTCACCAAGGTTCCTTTATATCCTTTCTGTCTTTTTTTACAATCTTTCCTTTCATAGTTTGCAGTCTTCAAAACTACCCATGCATAGTCAACTGGATTGACCCTATCAACCCAGTTCTATATTATGTGTGTTGTCTAGATAACTAGGTCAACTTTATTGAACCTATTCATTTTTTAGACCTTTACTTCCATAGTAAAAAAGGTGACACTATTGACCTTATTGTATATTATATGCATACATTATTGACTACATTAATAGTACCATGTTTTAAAGTTGAAATTAACCCTTATATGCTATTAATTATCTCACACTTTCATTTTTTGTGGATTTCATGCTTAGAATAGATCACATAGTCTAATTAAGTGGTTTTTAATTTACAATTTAGTTTCACTATTTTCTATTTTATGCACACATGACCAAATCACAAAATCTTAAACAAGCATTTTAACAATTTTCTAACCAAGGCCTACCTAATTGGATTTCATCACCAAGGGGGAAGTCAACTTGGTTTTTTGGCCAAGTATAAACACATGGTTAATGGTATACTCTAGCTAAATACCCGACACCCTTATCACTATGGTGTGTGAAGTGAGGGGGTAGATAATGAAACCATCCTTAGATTGCTTTATAGTTCCTTGCTTACACCCAACTTCCTATCACATTTAAATTATATTCTAATAATATAATAACATTCAGGTTGACCATCTAGTTAGCTTTTACTTTCCAAGTTGATTGCTTATTATTTTCTCAATTATATCTTGTATTAAAAGAACTTCAATTAGCTAGTGTTGTTATAAGGTTTTGTACTATGTGCCTTAATTGGATCACCCTCATTGATCTAATTGATTGTTTACTTCCATTTAGTTCTTACTTTTCTAAATACTTTAAAAATTGTTCTTGTCTTAGTGCGTGGTCATTTTAGTCAACACAGTCTATTATAGGCTATCTAATTTTCCCTTTTTGTTGTAATTAGTCAATCTAGTCAACCATGTAAACTTTTTTATCCTTTATTTAATATGCTAGGTCAACCCAATAGACACTACACTATTTTCTACCTTCCTTATTTTATGATCTAGTTCACTATCTTTCATTATTAGAATTTTGTTTTTTTCTTTTCAGTCATAATGAAGTTTCCTATCAGAATCTTCTTAGATAGCTTAAATCCATTAGATACTATATAGGATGTTCATTCCTCCCTCTCTTTTCCTCCCAAGATCACCATCACTCTTGGGGAACCTCTTACCATTATTCATCCATCACATGTAACATGGTGCAAATCACACCTCAAGATGAAGTTGATAGGTCTGATCCTTTCTATACGTACCAAGATACTTTCATCCCCAAAATTTTCAAACTAATGTGGGAGAAATTTACAAAAATTTAATAAATAATCCCACTAATAATCCATTCTCTAGCAATCCTCCCCCTAATACTAATTTGAGGAATGCTCCTACTAACACCAACCCACCTCCTAATACAACTCAACTTCTTGCCCAAATTAATCAGCAAATAAACATGATGAAAAACTCTAACACCAATCAAATGATGCAAATTCAACAACATTTGATTAATATGGCTAATCAACCTCTAAATATAATCCTCAAGATAATCCTAATTACATTCCTCTTCCTCTTATAGATGCCTTAGACAATGTTATTCCTCAACCCATAATGAATAATAAGATGCTTCAAACTATTCAAAATGAGCTTTTCCCCCCTTTATTTTATCCATTAATATTGGTAACATATCTCCAAATATCAAGTATGATGGGACTAAATACTCTACCTCATTTCTTAAAGCCTTTAGAAATCTTTACAAAGAGTGAATCTAAACTAATACCTTCACCACAAATAAATTCTTAGTTAAAACCTTTACTGGAGATGTATTAGAATGTTATAACCAATTACCCCAACATTATATTTGACAACTTGATGATTTGGTTAATCCCTTAGTTAAAATTTTTTTAACACAATGATCTTCCTAAAAATTCTCTTAGCCACTTCATCAATGCTAAGAAATCTCCCACTGAATTAACACATGACTTTATCAAAATATGGAAATCATTGAACCATAAAGTTGACCATAACATGACTGATGGTAACTTGTTTAAACTCTTTATAGCTTATTTGAATCCTTTTCTTTAATACAATATTTGAATCTTTTCTCCACAAACACTTAAATAAGCTCTTGAACAAGCTAAACATGAAGACTTTCTCATGAAGCAATTTGAACCCAATCCTAAAATTCTCAAAGGATATTTCCAAACATCTACCAATGCTATCACTAATAATACTTTGAAAACCAAACCAGGAGTTGCCAAGAATAATATTACTTTGTTTTCTCACACACCTCTCTCAATTCAGTAAATGAAACAAATCTTACCACCCTCTAGACCTTTCACCTATCCTAACAATCCTCCCAAGTGGTATGACCCTAATCTATTTTATTGGTTCCATACTGACATTGGTTATTCCTATGAATCTTTTAAAGTGATCAATAAATTTGTTATCTCTTATATTCTTGGTGATTCATTTAATTAAGAATCCATGATCAATCTTCATCATCAAGAGTACATCACTACTTTTCAAAAGTTACAAGCTTCCAAAGATTCTAACTCAAATAATCAAAAATATTTTTATACAACCAATAATCAACCAAACATTAAGGATGTTTATGCCATTGATGCTGATTGTGATTAACATTACAATAATTTTCAATATCTTAACACTGCTAAGGTCAATTATTATCACAATTCAGCTCACAAATATCCCATTACCAAACCTAAGAAGCCATATTTAGAAGAACAACTTCTCAAAGATACTAAAACTATTAATCTAACTTCGAAAGCTCATGAAGAACTAATTCCTCATTTGAAACCTCCAACCAAATCTATTCCTTCAAAATATACTTTACCTCCTAAACCTCATTCATGTTGGTTCTTCTAAATCTAATTAGAATTTTTTTGAAGAACCTAACTCTATGCCTTGTAATATTCCACTTATGGAGTTGGTTCATAGTTATCCATATCATCATAAGTTCCTTATGCAACAAATATAATAAACTGAAGATCCATCTTATATTGATGAATAACCACCTTCTATTTAATCTTAACCTACCAACATCAATACCATTAAAACTATGTATCCTTCTTCAAAGAATTTTATTGAATTTTTTGAAGAGGACATGATCAATGATGAAATTATTTTTCATGCTAATTATCCACCAATTTTCATTAAAAGAGCCATTAATACTACCCTTATCCATAAAGTTTTAGTTAATGAAGGCTCTGGTATTAATGCAACATCTTTTTGTCTTATCCAACAGCTTGGTTATAATAAGGATCATCTCAAACAAACCCATCTTACCTATCATTTGATAAGACAAATCAAAATCCACTTGGTTATATTTGGCTTCCATTAACCATCAAACCTAA
The DNA here is from genome assembly GCA_037957365.1 of Torreya grandis. NCBI lineage: Eukaryota > Viridiplantae > Streptophyta > Pinopsida > Cupressales > Taxaceae > Torreya > Torreya grandis. The sequence goes on from JARHVA010003284.1 coordinate 841,902, forward strand.
AAGTATTAAAACTAAGATTATGGTCCTTGAATTACCCCTATATTATAAGATACTCCTTGGTCACCCATAGACTCATCGAATAAGGGACATTGCTTCTTCCATTATCCAATGTATTAAATTATTACATAATGGAAAATGATATAAGAATGACACTAATCCAAACCCATGGAGCATTCAACTTACTAATCCCAAATCCTAATATTATATTCCTATAATTCTTAAGATCAATAGTGTTCCTTTAGCTGAGTTCATCAACATGAACCATGATTTACAAGTTACTCTTACGAATTCCAATGATGATGAACCTAATGATTTTCAACATACTTATAATACTACCAAGCTACCTTCCTATATTTAATAGTGGATTCCTCCTTCTCTATTACCAAGAGATTACTATTCCTCTTATTGATGAGATTACTGATTTTCCCCTTCCATGCAATGCTCAAGATCCTTATTTACTAGAAGATGCCTTTACTTGCAATTATTTTTGGGTGGCCAAATTATTTCAAGATCCTCTCATCATGTATCTTCGTATATTTAGTAATATTAGGATTTCACCTTTTAAAATTCCCCCTAACTCTCAAGCTTATACAATTTCTCTAGTATATGATGATAATTATATAATGGCTCAAGCTCAATCTCAAGACTTGGATGTCCAACACTATTAGAAAACATTAGCCCAAATTCATGATTTTAACCAAGATATCCATACCATTTCTATAGATCATGACTTAGACCTTGAGGGTTATATACCTCTTACCAATTATCCACTTATTGATACTCCTTCAGTGGTAGATTAAATTATACCTTTTGAATCTATGTAAAATTCATGCATCTCCTTTATCACCTATTAATCCAATCATTATATCCAATTCTTCTCCTATCATCAAAACCAATGACACTCCAATCCATTCTAATCCATCTATTTATCCTACTCCTGAGATTACACTAGATGCCAAGGCAACTGATGTCTATCAAATACATTTTGAGTATGATCACCATGGTAATAAAATTCTAGATCTTAAACTAGATGTTAAGTATTATGGTCCTCTTCCCACCTTGCTTAGTGATGAAACTATTCTTGAAATACTTAATGCTTGAGAACCTCAAATTCCTCTAAAACATCATAAACTTGGGAATTTTAAAAATAAAACCCCTTATTTTAACAACTTCATTGCTAGCATTGATCCTAAAGTTAATCCTATTTCTGCCTTACGTAATACACCATATCACTTTTAAGATGTCAATGCCATTCTTATTGAATAAACCACTCATATTGAATATGTTAATACATGTTATCCTTAACCAATTAATATCTATCATGAACTTTCACCTATTGAAAATGATAATTTTAGTGTATTCTTTGATAAATATTGTGAGGTTTTTGCTTGGTCTTATGAAGACATGTGTGGTATTGACCTTAGCATTGTGGTGCATAATATCATTACTTATATTGATGTGAAGCCTATACATCAAAAGCAAAGGAAATTTTGACCCAAGGTTTCCACCTTATGTCATAAGGAAATCATCAAATTACTTGATGATAAATTTATTAAACCAATGGACTATTCCAAATGGGTTTCTAAAATTATTCCTATTCAAAAAAGGTCACTATGGTCATTCACATTTGTATTGATTTCTACAATATTAACCTTTATTGTCCCAAGGAAAACTTTCCCTTTACCTTTAATATATGCCATCATCAATTCCACTTTTGGTTATAAAATATTATCTCTAATGAATGGATTCTAAAGATACAATTAGATTCACATTTCCCTTAAGGACCAACATAAGACCACTTTCACCATAGAATAGGGCACATATTGCTATGTCAAAATGCCCTTTATCCTCAAAAATGTTAAATCCACTTACCAACGAGTAATGACTCACATATTTCATGATATTATCCACAAAATTGTTGAAACCTATGTGCATGACCTCATTTCTAAATCCAAAATTTGTACAACTCATCTATCAAATCTTAATATTATCTTTGATCATCTTATTAAATACTAGGTTAGACTCAATCCTTACAAATGTGTCTTTTGTGTCACATCTAGAAAATTATTAGGATTCCTAGTCTCTCTATGCAACATCGATGTTGACCCTACTAGGATTAGTGCTATCATCAACATGCCCATTCCTCAATCCATTCCCAACATTCACACTTACATAGGTAAACTTGGGTCAATTAGATGATTTGTCCCTAAAATGGCTTATTGTATTCATTCCATCAATTATCTTCTCAAGAAAGGTACTTCTTGAGAATGGATGGACCCATGTCAAAAATATTTTGTTAACATGAAAGTGTCATTGATTCACCCGCCTACACTTCATCTTCCTTCTAATGATCAAACCTTGATCCTCTATACTTCTTTTATACCTATATCAATTGGGGAAATTCTTGCCCAACAAGATGATATCAAAAGAGAGTATGTTATCTACTATGTTATCCAAGGACTCATTAATTATGAAACACATTATACCAAAATTGAATCTGATTGCATTGACATCTATTTCATAGCTAAAATTATTTACCATTACATGGTTTATCAAACTACTTATGCCATCATTCATTTTGACCCCCTTCGTCACTTCTTCTCCAAAGCTTTTCTTCTTGGAGATAGAATTGGCAAGTGGATGGTCCCCCTTATGGAATTTTATCTCCTCATCATCACTCAAAAATCTATCAAAGGGAAAGTCATAGCTAATCAATTTTCCATAGCTCCCATTCCAACTACTTCTCCCCTTCAAGATAGTCTTATAAATGATATTATCCTCTATATTGAAGGTCTTAATCAAGCTATTTCTCTTAAATATTATTTTCACAACTTTACCACTGATCTTGAAGCAAATAATCTTGATGATTCCTATATTCCCTCTAATACTAATAAAGCTAAATTAGTTATTAAGGAACTTACCAAAATTAATGTTAAATTGCAAAAAGATACATGGACTCTCCACTTTGATGGTGTTAAATTCTTTCAAAGAGATGATACCAGTTACATCCTTACTAGTCCTCTTGGCAAGAGAATTTATTTATCCTTTCATTTCATATTTAATGTTACTAATAATATCACTGGGTATGAATCTCTAATCTTAGGTATGAGATTTTTTTTTGATTTAGACATTCAATACCTAAATTGTCAACAAAAGCAAAAAATCTCATTACTTATCATAAAATTACAACCACTTTCTCTAAATATTTTATCTCTTTCACTATTGAACCTATTCCTAGAGATAAAGATTCTATTTATGATTCTCTCACTTCCTTAGCATCTCTCTTTCATCCACACCAATTTCTTTATGATCTTAATTTTCTTATACAAATAAGAAAATATCCATATTCAACTCAACCACTAGATTTGCTTATCTACCACATCAAGGTTGTTACCATTAGATAAAGCCCATGGTATAAATACATTATCCAATTCTTGGAACACCAAACGTATCCTCTTAACTTAGATTCTCATGAAAAGACACACATTCATAAACAAGATTTCAAGTATGTATTTCAACATAACATCCTTTATTATCACAATGCTAAAGGTACTTGCTCCATTTGTTATGCAAGATGAGGTCCCTCCTCTTCTTGAACAAGAACATGGGAAAATTTGTGATGGTCATTATAGTGGACATGCTATAGCCTTTAAATGCCTACATATGCGATATTTTTGACCTACTCTTAAAAAGGATGTAATTGAATTCACTAAAAAGTGTAATCTTTGCCAACTTTATGATGATCTAATTAATTCAAATCCAACCAAACTTCAAACTATCAAATCTCCTTAGCCATTTTCCATGTGGGGATTCGATCTCATTGGTAAATTACCTCACTCCCAAGATGGGCATGTTTTTCTCATCACTGCTACCAAATATTTTACCAAATGGGTTAAAGCCATGCCCCTTGTTAATGTCACCAATCCTACCATTTCCAAATTTATTCTTAATCAAATATTTTATTTCTTTGGTTTTCCCCATACCATCATTTATGTCAAGGGTGGTAATTTCAAAAATAAACATGTTAAATGACTTTGTGCTAAATTCAATAATAATTAACAATTTTCTACACCTTATTTTTTGTAATGCAATGGTCAAACTAAGGCCACTAAAAAAATTATCAACAAAATCCTCCAAAAGATAATTCATGAAACCCACATAGATTGACATATTCATCTTTACCCTATTCTTTGGGAATGTTAGACTAGCATATATACCACCACTATGGAAACATCATTCTTTCTAGTATATGGATCTAAGTCAGTTCTTACCTTACAAGTTGAGCTTCTTATTGGCCATTTTTGGCCCAAATAGAAAATTCTTGCATGGTTTGATAAAGAATGACAAAAACACAAGTAATAATTTTCATGGTATTATATCTCACATATGTAGATGAGTCAAGAAGAAAAAATCCCATGGGTCTGTTCATTTTAGAGTCTAGTTCATATGCACCAAGTTTCAACTCATGCATTATAGTGTACTGAAAGATATTCATGGGAAAATTTGGATCTTAACATAGAATTTTCTAAGTTTTCATACTTATACATTTTAGGCCAGATCATCATCAAGATGTCATGTAGGATCACATGAACCAGTCGACTTTATAATTTTTGTAGAATCATGTGGAAAAATTAAATGGCCAATGAATCAAAAGGGTTTATTCCTTTTAGTGTTAAGTCCATTCTCTAAAAATTTGGTGCCCCCATGATCTTTACCTTCAATTTATAAAATTTCAAAGTTGGTCAATAAATGGTAGATATCTATGTGAATTTCATTTTTAAGACCCACAAAGTGACCATTTGGATCGAAAATCCTTGGCAAGAACCTAAGAAGGAATGCATGGCTGATAAGTATCAATTACACAAGAGTTCAAAGTAAGTCTAATGGTTAGTGAATCCTAAGAACCAATGAGAGATTGAGCTTAGGGTGATGGGTCCTAAGAGATTTACAATCTATGTTTATTTGGACCTTAGAATCTAATAGAGTAAAATAGAATCAAAGGGTTAACGATCTGGGTTGACTACCTATAGCCAATAATGAAGAGGTGAGTCAAGATAGTTTGACAAAAGTTGGTAAAGCATGAATGAACCTAACTTGATAGGAAAATAAAGGAACCTAAACTCAATCTTGACCTGAGTTGGTAGAATAATTAAAGGGAAGGATATCAATGCAGATTTAGTTAAGACTTGGTATTGAATAGGGGGCCATCTACATGTAAAACTATAAGAAAACTAATATCCCTAGATTGGTTTTCACCTATAGTTCTCTTGATCCAAGATCTAAGGCATAGAAAAGATATGTGACTATGTGAAAAGACCATCCCAAGTTACACCCTTGACAAACCATCACTCAAGATAGGCATGATGTGTCCCTGGTAGATAAAGATTTTATACTCTTAATGAAATATAGTAGAATATTAATAGATCAAAACTTGGGGATTTAGAAAGTACATGGAGGATTTACTTCCACCTAGATCATAACTTGTCACTTTTGGCAAACTCTGGTCTTCTAGTGTAGCCTACTCAAAATAGAATGATTTGGAGGCTTCTAAGCAAATCACAAATATCTTGCTCATAATGACCTATTCTTATTGGACCCAAATCCTAGTGAAACATTTCATGGAGTTGACAGCTCATTCATTATCATGAATAATGTGCTTGCCCCATTTTCTCTCTCCTCTCCCCCTTCTCTTATATTATCCATTTCTTTCCATTTTGTAAAAGGATCTCATACTTTAAACTTTATTTTATTTTTCATAGAGATAAGACTTTCCTTGAAATACTACAAAGTATACTCAACTTGATTAAGTTCAACCTTGTCAATCATTTATAAAAACTACCTCTTAATACAATAGGACTTTATTTGCCTATCTTTTATCTTGAATATATGTTTGGCAAGTTGTGCACTATGGCATTGTGTGAAGGAGAATCTTCCTCATTCATGGTCCTTCTTTCTAACTTTGTTTAGGGAATTTGTAATTCTATTTGAAGGTATAGATTAGTGTTTTATCCTAAACCTCTTCTATGAAATACTTATGCAAATTGTTTTGATCTTAAGGTTGTGTAAGCTATTACTATCCTCTATTGATCTAGTGTGGGCTTGATCTGATGGGAGTTTCACTTTTAAGTTTGGTGTATCACCTATTAACTTTATTAGGAACCCTTACTCTCTTTCTAACCCTTTTCACTTGAAGCATTAAGCTTATTTTTAGTCTTAGGTGAGCATCAAAGAGGAATCTGGCCCACTCCAAAGGTTTAACACCAACATAGATGACCCATATATTAGGGTTATTCCCATGATAAAAAAAATTTTGAGTGAGGAGGCTTGAACAATCTCCTTGCTCAGCTTAAGGTACAATTTTAGTTGCCAATAGTTTCCAACATGCTTGGTGGGACTAAGTTTCAGAACAAGTAGTGGAAGGATTTTGGTGTTGTTATTCTACATATCACCATTTCAAGGCATTTTTATAAACATAATTGGTGACTCCAAACATCCATCAACTAGTTTGAACATCCTAGGTGCATAATCACCATCATTTGGTATGTATAATCACCACCCATTCAATCAAAATGCATGTTCATTCATTCCTTATCCTTCATATCAAATTAATTTTTTTCATGGATTTACCCCAATTGGTCCTCAAATTTAAATGAAATAGCCATATAATAATTACTATAAGCCATGCAATAGCTTATCTACCCTCCATATCAACCTACTTTCCCCTTTAATCAACCTTGTCGAGTCTCACTTCTATCAACTAAGGAATATGAATTATTTTCACCTTGGATCCTCTATTATGTCAATGAACCCAACTATTTCATGACCTCTATTATGAAAACCACCCCTCCAACACCCATTTAGTAAAGGGAAGAGGTGGATAAATCTTTCACCATGTTCCCCTTATGGAAATCTATCAGGGAGGATATAAAACAAAAAGGTAAATGTTAGCCAAGAAGGTCCAAGAGTTAGTATTCATAGGAGAAGGATTATTTGTGAAAGGGATTAATAAAAAATATATATCTTAGCTCAATGATATTGGTATACAAGAGTTTGAAGACTCTCCCTCCTTCCCTCAAAAACTACTTGAAGGAGACAACACAAGTCTCTATGATGAAGAGGCATAATAGGTAGTCCACTTCTTTCAAAAGGAGAGGAGTCAAGTTTTAATCTAACTTCTTAGTATGGATTTGATATTTTAGAACCCAAAGATGTGGCTGAGAGTAGGGAATATTTTGTTTGGTCCTAAGATATTTTATTTGGTATGGAAATAGATGGAAATGAGCAAGATATAGAGATTGATATAGTCAATCAATTAGATGACCATGGTGGAAAGGTCATAAATGAGGTCAAAGAAGAAATAGATGAAAAATAAGATTTATAAGAAGTATGACAATAATTATACTATGAATTCATGGATTATTTAGAGGTTTTAAAGTAGCTTATGCCCCCTCTAGAGTATGAAGAGGAACTCACCCATCAAGTGGAGGGTGTTAACCAATCTGAAGATGAGATATTCTTTGAAGACAATACTGATGCCTTAAAAAATGAAGGAGAATGGTGAGGTTTAGAGCCACATAGATATGACATATTGGGACTTAAGTGGATTGATGAACTACCATATGGTTCCCTCCAAAGAAAACAAAGAAAATGTGGTCTTGAAATTGGCATTGTGTCAAATTACCAAGAGGAAACTACCTTTTGGGATGACTTAGAGCTTTTTTGCCTAAGTATATATAGTCAACCAAGCACTAGCTCAAAAGAGGAATTTGTAGGGGGGCCTACAATCCAAATTGGAGCAAGCCTTAAAGAAATGGATAAATAGGTCTATATTAGAGAAATGTTTGGCCATTTTATTCTATTTGAGAGTATGCCAAAGGAATCAATAGCCTAGCATTTCAACTCACACACCATAAGTTCTCAAAGGTAAGGTGTTTTCCAGCTTAGTTTATCACAAGTAATGCCAAATATTTTCCATTTGATCTAGGTGGTAAGTACTTGTAAATTCTAACCTTGTATATAGGTTATTATAGATTTCATGCTTTTTTTGTAAGTGATTTTATGCACTTTTATTTAGTAGGTTAGTTGTTTTTATTTTCTACATTTGACTACATCCATTTTCCTTTATTGTTTTCTTTTGGTCTTTATTATCTCAAGAATAAGTTCCACAAGGAGGTAGCCTTGCATCTTCTTCATTATCAGCTTAGTTAACTAGGATTGAATCCATACCCAATGGATTATAATAGTAAATGAGTTGGGTTCTCAAGCATAGCAGACATGCTTCCCTATGAGTTTACAAATATGTTGGCCATTTTTGGCCCACATAGAAAATTCTTGCATGGTTTGATGAAGCATACAAAAAACACAAGTAGGCATTTTGGTGGCACTAGATATCACATGTGTGGATGAGTCAAGAAGAAACAATACCATGGGTCTATTAATTTTAGATTTTATTTTATATGTGCCAAATTTTAGCTCACACACAATATTAAAAAAAAGATATGAATGGGAAAATTTGTCTCCTAACACATAATTTGATAAGTTTCCATACTTAGCCATTTTAGGCTAGATCATTGTCAAGACATCATGTAAGATCACATGAACCAATTGACATCAAATATTTTGTATAGCATGTGGAAAGCTTGAATGAATAGCAGATCAAATGGATTTTTTCCTTTTAGTGTTAATTCCATTATCTTCAAATTTTGTTCCCCTAAAATATTTGTGTTTGAAGTTATAAAATTACAAAGTTGGTCAAGAAATGGTAGATGTCTATGTGAACATCATTTTTAAGACCCACAAAGTGACCATTTAGATCCAAAATCCTTGGTGGGAAGATGAAAAGGAATGTGTGACTAACAAGTGTCAAGCACATGAGAGTTTGAAGTAAGTCAAATGGTTAGTGAATCCCAAGAACCAATGAGAGATTAAGCTTAGGGCAGTGGGTCCCAAAATATCAATGATCCATGTTTAATCAGACCTCATAATTTGATGGAGAAAAATAGAATAAAAGGGTCAATGACCTGGGCTAACTACCTACAACCAATATCAAAGAGATGAGTTGGGATATTTTGATGAAAGTTGGTAAAGCACAAATGGACCCGAATCGATAGGCAAATAAAGGAACCCAAACTCAAGCCTAACCTAAGTTGGTAGAAGAAGTAAAGGGAAGGAGCTCAATGTAGATTCAATTAAGACTTAGAATTGAATAAAGGGCCATCTACATGTAAAAATATTGGAAAACCAGTATCCTTAGATTTATTTTCACCTATAGTTATCACAATCCTAGAGCCAATGCATAGAGTAAATATGCGACTAAGTGAAAAGACCATCCCAAGTCAGGCCCTCGATAAACATCACTCAAGATAGGCATGACATGTCCTTAGTAGATAAAGATTTAATCTTCTTGATGAAATCTAGTGGTAGATAAAAAAATCAAAACTTGAGAAATTTGGAAAGTAGATGGAGCATTTACTTCCATCTGGATTATGACTTGCCACTTTTGGAAAACTCTTGTCTTCTAGTACAACCTACTCAAAATAAAATAATTTAGAGGATTCTAAGAAAATCACAAATATCTTTATCATAATGATCTATTTTGATTAGACCAAAATTTTGGTGAAACATCTCATAGATCTAAAATATCATTGATTATCATTAACAATGTGCTTCCCCCTTTCTCTCTCCTCTCCCCACTTCTCCTATATTATCACTTTCTTTCCATTTTTTAAAGGGATCTCAAATTTTAAACTCTATTTTATCTTTATGAGAGACATGAATTTCTTTGAGATACTACAAAGTATACCTAGCTTGATTAGGCTTGACCCTGTCAAGAATTTGTAATAACTACCTCTTAATGCAATAGGACTTTCTTTGCCTATCTTTTTCCTTGAATCTGTGTTTGGTAATTTGTACACTATGGCATTGTGTGAAGGATAATCTTCCCCATTCATGGTCCTTATTTCTAACTTTGTTTAAGTATTTTTTTAATGTTATTTATAGGTCTAGTTTAGTGTTATATCTTGAACATATTCTATGAAATACTTATACAAATTTTCTTGATCTTAAGGTTGTGTAAGATAATATTGTCCTCTACTGATCTAGTGTGGGTTAAAGCTTATAGGAGTTTCCATCTTAAGTTTGGTGCATCACCTCTTAAATTTATTAGGATCCCTTACTCTCTTTTTAACCCTTTTCCCATAAAGCATTAGGCTTATATTTAGTCATAGGTGAGCATTAAAGAGGAAGTCAGACTACTCTAGAGGTTTATCCCCAACATAGGTGATCCATAGCCTAGGGTTGTTCCCATGTTTGATCAAGGTTTGAGTGAGGAGTCCTGAACAATCTTCTTACTTAGCTTAGGGTGCAATTCTAGTCACTAACACTTCCCTCTCTCCATATCTCTCTTCATGGTATCATTCATGATGAATAATTGCATGAAGCTTGCCTTCATGCCCTTGATCTCCTTGATAAACATCATCTTTCTACTTTTCAACATAATCACCAATAAAATGTTTTTTATTACCAAAAAACATAACAAATGTGTTAAAATTTGCACATTTAATGTTGGTGATCATGCCCTTAAATTATATTACACCCATGATAAAGAAGGTAAGTACACCCAAAAATGGTGGGGTCCTTATTTAGTCAAAGATATTCTTAGTCTAAGTACCTACCACCTTCAAACCAATGAAGGCCATGTTTTCAAAGAGCCCACCAATGCATACTTCGTTAAAAATTAATTTTTCTAATCCTTCCCTTCTTTTTCATGATTTCTATCTACATCTATCTAACACATTTTGTAGGTTACTTACATAGGTCTCTCCCTCTGTAGCAATTTTCTCTTATCACAAAACTTTAGTCCTTCCTTTTTGGTCTTTTTTTTTCCCCTTTCTCTCATGAGTTTCATTATAAAACTATGGATAAGACCCGATATTCCTCATAAAGCACCATTTTTTTTCTTACCTCATTTATTTTTCACATGCTTTTTCACACCCTCATGGGTTTATATTTTATGAGTTGTAGTCTAAGACCATGGATAGGACTTGGCCTTCTTCATTAAATTATCATCTTGTCATTCCTTTTCCAAAAATATTAATGATCCTTGTTCTCAAATTTATATTTTGCTTCTTTTTTATAAATGAAATTTTCACAGTAATCTATGTTAGCATGTTTTCCTCCATTTCTCTCATTCTTATGATAAAGAATTACACTTTACTATCTTTGTATCCTTTTTTTACCCTTTGTCACATTTTTGTGATTTGAAGCAATTCAAATTTTTCCATATGTCATTCCTATTGATTTCCTTTCCTTTCACTTTACATTAGATAAAATAAGGTCAATGTCAAGATAACACTTTTATTTTACCTAATTTACAAGACTTTTAGACCCCATACTCTTTGAATTTATCTCTCTTATAAACCAAGTCCCAAGTATTCAAATGAAATTAATATTTAACACCCATTTTTAGTTTTTTAAATCCATATGGAGGAGGAATATAAAAATCAATTAAGAATGTTAAAATCCAAATCATTTTAAACAAAAGCTAATGATATACAAAAGGCAACATACAAATCTCAAAATTCAAATTCATGCCAAAAGACATGATTAAAAACATATCTCCAATTTTTAATCAAAGATCAAACTCCATAGTTGGCCTCACATAGAGTTTAGGTCCATTGGGGTATGGTAGGCAAGTAGATTGTAATAGGAGAATTCAACAAACTCTATGGTGCTACCTAATTTTTCACACAAGTACCAAATATTCACATTATATTGATGGATCTATAAGGGGTCTTGAGGAATGGGGAAGACATTTTGAGAAGGTAGGTCTTTTTTAATTTTCATGTATATATCCTTCATGGGATGATCTATATACTACAATTTTTGAGATAAGACTTGTGTGGCTAAGAGAAGGTCTTCATAGTCCTTAAGGTCAAAAGTCATATTGTTTTTACAAACCTAATTTGAGTGTCTTGACTTCGATAAAGAGTTCTAATACCTTGGTTTTTCCTTCATTATCCCCTCCACCTATTTCATTTCACCCCTTGAGGGGCAAATTGTGATTCCAAATTTGCTTCCCCTCTTATTCTATATTCCTTTCTTCTTCACCTCTTAAAAACATGCTAGCACTTCGTTATTTCAGTTTTATCTATCCTTAAAGTGAAACATGTTTCATCAACTATGAATTACTTTATTTATACCATAAAATTTTCATTCCTAGACTTATTTTGCTTCCTTTTACCATTTGTCATTTGTTGTATTATCATGTTATTATAGACACCTAATTCTGTACCCCTTTTTCCATTGTTGAGTGAGGTTGGTTTGTTCTCACTTGATAATGTTATTTTCCCTTTTTATGTACCTTTTTTCATTGTTAAGTGAGACAAGGATTATTTTTTCTCGCTCATCAATGTTGTTTTACCATTTTGTTTCTAATTTTACATCACTGTTTGAAAACCATCCTTTTTGACATGTATATTTGGTTTGACTTAGTGAGTTTGCCTTTCTTACTTAAGGTTTTCTTATTTGAGTTTTTCGGTCTTTAGTAGCCTTGGCTTTTCAGTTACTCAATTTACTCTTGTTTTTGACTTGGTCATTTGTTCTCACATAACACTTGTCACCCAAGATTTCCAAATTACTAAGAATGTCTTGTCCTCATATCATCAATTATCTTGGATTTCCTACATTTGTTTATTTTTTCTCTTTAGTTTTATATTATTGGGTTTGTCAAAATTAGTCTCTACATCCTACACAATCAAAACTAACAAAATAATAGAAAATCATCTAGTGTTAAGGGTAAGTCAAAGTATGCATCATATTTACTTTTCAATCATTTCCTTTGTAGTAATTTACTTTCCATTATTAAAATATTTCAACTTTTTATTAACATCAACATTATGTTTTCTTATGTTCTTTCTCAAAGCACCATCCCCTATTATACCTTCATGACATGTGATGAGATTCAATTGGGGCATATGTATACACATAATATTTTCAATTTTTATCAAATATTGATGCTTTACATCTTACAAGAACCCATTGAGACTCAATCTCTCTAAGTGCATGCCTTAAGGAGTGCACTAAGAAAGGAATTGGTAGACCATTAGTGATTTGTAGGATTTTTGTCCCTTATTACCACATATTACCAATCCAACCAACTCCTAAAAACTATTACCTAAGATATTACTCCTCCTTTTTACACTCTTGCAGTCTTTTTATCTTTCCATACTTCTTTTCCCCACCTAAATCCATTTTTTTAGTCAACTTTTCTAGGTTAATTGGGTTAACCCTATATGGTTTTAGGGTATTTTCACTTAGGATTTATGTTAGCCTTTAGCTAACCTAGTGAATAATTGCACAGAATTATACAGGGTTGACTAGGTTGACCCTATTGACTGACATTTTTAGAAGGGTTTAAGGAAAGATCTACCTATAAATAAAAGATCATTTCATCATTATTTCAATATATAATCAAGAGGTATTATTCACTCATACTTCTTTAAAATATTCTCTTCCACCATTCTACTTGAATAATCTTGGCTTAGGGTTTCTACTTGGAGAATGTATTCTTGTGGATAAGTCTTGGATGCTTTGACCTTTCTTATTTATCCTTAAAAACCACAATAACCTTTTACAAAAACCCATTAGACAAGGGAGAGATTGAATCTTGATGGGTTCACATTCAGGTAAGTATTCTCTAACTTTGCTCCTCTCTTTAATAGATAGAAGTAGCATAAGTATTGGCTTTGAATAATATTACTCTTCATATTCCATGTATTAGGGTCTTACTCATACTTAGCTTAATTAAGGTTATCTTATACATGTTTTGATTGTTTACTAACCCTTTAATTTGTGCCAAAAGCTTTGGTGAGCACTAGATTAGATTTACTTTACTTGTTATTAGATTAGGTGAAATAATAAAACCTAGGACCCCCTTAGGGTTATTGTGTGACTATGTTAGATTGGATGCTTTGGAACCCTCCTTAACATGGTGTATTTTGATAAGAGATCCCCTAATTAGGTCTAGTGGATCCTAATATTGGTCATGCTCCTACTTAACAAATGTATTCCCAATCGAAAGTGTAGGTTTACTCTATCTTTTCTGAGCTAGGATTGATTTATAGACATGATGCATTTTTGGTTTCATACATAAAAATCTCAAAAACCTCGAAAAACACAAATGGACCTTAGAAGGTCCTTTACTCAAATTGACATCCATAATTTACCAAATTTTACCCCCTATTGACATAAACACAAAAATGATGTTTTATAGCTTGATGCTCTTACATCAGACTCTCTCTCCAATAACTTTATAAGAGGTCCTCAACAAAGCCAAATGCCAAGATTTTCACATGCATCCATTTGAGAAATCCCAACCTCCCATGGGCACTTGCATGCTCCTAAAATATAAAAATTCCCATATTATCAATGATGGTGTCATTGATTCCTATGATACCATTCATAATATATAATCCATTATTTCCAACCTTATTATAGAGCAAGTTCCCCTCTAAACAACACCCCTAATCCTTAATTTACCAAATAAAAAACATTAATGTTCATAAGATGTTATCCATATCCAAGATCCGAAATTGTCTACAAAGGCCTCACCCATAAGATCTTGACCCTATTTATCCTATGAAATCATAGTATGATCCAAATAAATTCTATTGGTTTCATGCGATTTAGGGTCACTCTCATAAGACTTGTAGGAAATTACATAATTTAGATGTGGATTTCCTTCTCAGTCTAAACATAAATCATAATTCACTTATTTTTAAATTCCAATAATCATATGATGTATCCTTTAAATCTCATGACACATAAAATAAAAATCAAACTTTGAAATAGGCTAATGCTCATCTGGCCATCTACAAAGACCCTCTTCCTAATCATCAAGATAATAATGACAAGCGTAATCCTTCCACCAATAATGTCAAAAGTCTTATAGATCAAAATCCTAAATAGAATGTGGTAAATATGAATAATATGTTAAGGGTATTTATATTCTTGATTCTCGTCCTACACACACACACACCAAACATCCTAAACTTTTTATGTTATCCAAGATTCTTCCCCATCTCACCTAACAAAATTGGGGCAAGAGGACCTTATTTATTTCCAAGAATGAATTCCAACACCTCAATTGGATAACACCTCTCACACTATTTATATAATCATCCCAACATCTACACCCATAGACAACACTCTTCAATCTTATAATAGCATTTGTCCAAATCAATCACAATAAAAACCTAAATCAACTACCCCATCATCTCAAATCAATAAATTAATTTTTACCCAAACTAAATCGAACACATATTATCAACACAATTTTGAATGAGCTTATAATCCTCCATCCTAAGATCTCCTTCATCATTATTTGCCTTTATCTAGTAATCCCCCCATGGGTTATGATGAATTGATCCCTATCATAGAACTTACCAATATTCCATCTCAAATACCATTTCTTGAACTCATGTGAACTTATCTACATCATCACAACTTCTTGATGCAACTATTACTCAAAATTAACATTCCTTATCCTCTCATAGTAGGTCATATCTACCTTATCTACCTTATCTAGGTCAAAAAATAGTATCTTATAACAATGTGAGAGATGTCTATACACATTGATGAAACAATGGGTGCTTCTCTTTCCCTTGAATTCCCTATTGTTTCCATGATCCCATATGAGATTATGATTCATGAATATGATCCTCCACTATTTATAAGAATTTAAATTAGTGATATCCAAATCATTCATTCTTTGATTGATGAGGGTTCAAGTACTTGTGTTTCCTCCCTCAACTTCATTAAAATTCTTGGATATTCTGAGTGTAATATTAAGTCCACATGCAACACATGTCAAGTTTATGATATAATGCAAATTCCTCTTTTATGTTGTGTGTAGATTCCTATTACCATACCTCCTATCACTATTTGAGTGATAGTTATGATATTCACTTTTCCCCTTTCCTAAAAAATTTAATTTTTAGGCCTTGGACTCATCACATGAGGTTGTCACTTATTTTTCATATCAATGTTTCAAGTTTAATCATAATAGTGATATATATAAGATTCAAGGAGATACCAACCCTTGAAATTTTGAAAAATTTAATGAACATTTCATATTCAAGATTTCAACTCTTGAACCCTTGTTGAGTGTTGTATTTTGAAATATCAACATTTAAATTTTCCCATCAAATCTACTCAAGGTTATCATGGTCATCATGATCTCATCGGGACCATACCACCTAACCTCTTATACTCTAATTATGATGAGATAGACGAGATCAACCTCAAGATCAAAACTTTATATTTATCCCCTCATCTCATTGCCCAACTTCCACCATCCTTGAAGATGCATCCTAGTTAGCCACTTATCAATGATATACCTATGGTTTTAACTAAGACTTGGCATTGTATTCATTATGATACTTTCTATGAGAATATCATACATACCTACACCATCAACATTTATAAACTCAATTATGATGATGGTTATACTTTAGATGGTCCATTTCTAGGAATTATAGTCCATGCCAGAGATGTTGAGATCTTTCATTATCATTCTTATTTATTTTAGTCTTTATGTTCATCTTATCATATTCCATCTTATATAGTTCCTATTCTATCATCTATTCCCCTTCTTGAGTATTATATGAACGATGGCCCTAATGATCATGATCCTTTATTTATACTTACATTTTGTATGGAGGAGAATTAATGAGATGTCTTTTCTTAGATTTCCTAGAGGATTGATGAAACTCTTACCATAGTTAGAGTCAAAATTCATAGAGATATATCAGATATTATAGATAATATTTGTGAATAGATTATCAAAACTTATGAATACAACATGGTGTTCCTTCACTTTCATATTCATTATGATTTTGGATTAGAATTGTGATCAATTTTTATTTATCTCTTATATAATTTGACTATGTGTCAAATTTTTCTTTATTTATCTATCTTACATGGATATTTATTTTTCAAATTATTTATTGTATAGGGTTTCATTTTTTTTATTTTGTTCTTATGGATTCTTTTTACATGCTTCTATTCAAGATTTCATTTCTTTTTCATTGATGTCCTTGTATTTTCTCATCATTGTTTACTACCTTATCTCATCCAACACAAATAATTATTATTGTGACTTGGTTATATAAACCTTTCTCCCCTTAGAAATCATTATTTACCATGGGATTAGTTATTAAACAAGTCATCTCATTGTAACTCTTTTTTACAAATCCACTTTGGATCTCCCTTTATTCAATTATTTCCTTTCACAAATAATAATACACATGGTTGAAACTAGAGATAATATATTGGTTCATAGGCAAGCCTAAGTGTTTAGTCAGTCATGTATTTGCATACTTAGCTTCTTTTATCCAAAGTATAAATCTCATTTGTTTGTATCACTTTTATCCCTCATGTTGGTTATTCCAAATCCATATGGAGGGGGAATATTAAAATCCATAAAACTTTAAAATCCAAATATTTTAAACAAGAGGCAACGATACAAAGATAACATACAAATTTCAATAGTCAAATCACACTAAAAGATGTGATTCATAGAACATATTATTTTTATAATCAAAGATCAAAATCCATAGTTGGCCTTATGATAGAGTCAAGGTCCATTGGGATACGATAGGCCAATAGATTGGAAAAGGAGAATAAAAAATCTTGTATTGCTACTTACTTTATCACACAAATACCCAATCTTCATAGTAGAATGATGGCTCTACAAGAGGTCATGAGGAATAGGGAACATGTTGTGAGGAGGTAGGTCCATTTTACTTTTCTTATTCATGTAACCACCATGAGTATTTATTAGTAACTCACTTATTTGTATATATAGCTTTGTGTTTATTGTGAATGGGTATTCTTTATATTTTGATAGTCACTAGACACTTAGTGTATTTTTTGTGTACTTAGTGTGCCTAATGTTTTCTAAGTTCTTCTCATATATGCCTACATTATAATTTTTACATTCTCTCTTTCATTTAAAACATTATTAATATTCCCCTTGATAAATATTGTTTGTTAACTGATGATCCCCTTAAGAATTCTATTTGTGAGTTACATTGTAAGACCATGGATAAGACTAGGACTTCCTCACAAATTACTATCCTACAAACATATTTTTAAAATCATTCCCATAGTTATTTCCAACTCATTGGTGTTTCATTTGTGAGTTACAATGTAAGACCATGGATAGGACTAGGCCTTCCCACCAAATATTCTAATACCCAAGTCACAATGAAATTACATGTGTCAAATTTGAGATAAGTAGTCATTGATTGTGAGTTACATGTCACTGGCATGCTTCCCATCTTGATATAGTATGTTTTATGCTTCCTTAATTAATCTTTCACTTTTATCTTATTATTTTACAATTTCATGTATTCTTACAACCATTTTATTAAAATTTTCATACTTCTCATCTTGAATTAGTATGATCAATTTAATTTCATTTTTCAATTTTTTTTTCTCTTTTATACTTCCTAGAATGATTTATTATGATTGATCAACTTAACTATTTTGTTTTTATACCATTTGGTTTTCATGTGCCTTCCATTTTATTACATTATTTTCATATTTCCTAATATGATACAGTGTGATTTTATTTGTTTTAACTTGGTACAAATCTTTTACATGGTTTAAAAACATTTTTAAATCATTTTTACCATTTTTTTTAATTATATTTAGTCATCTTTTGTTATTACATGTTTCCCATCATGATATAGTGTGTAATACATTTTATTGATTAATTGTAATTTTACAAGTCATTTTTTTCCTTTTTATTTTTAACCATGCATGTGTATCACATAATTTTAGAAAATAAATCACTCAACATATATTTCCCATATCATATACAACAAAAGCTAAATACATGTGCTAGAAAGGAATATATCCATGCATCAACATCCACAATCAAGTAAAACTCATGAGATCAAATATATATATATATATATATATATATATATATCATGTGTTTTATATAATACAAGTATAAAATACAAATTATCTTGAGCTCTAAGGTTGGGCTCCATCTTATCTATGATGTGGCCTAGTTACATTCCTCATGTTTACTTAGGACTATCCCCTATAAATGGTACACTATAATTTAGGTAGTTGAGGATCTCAAACCTGCTACCTTATCCTATAGATTGGCTACCTGGGCCTACTCCTATCTAAGTTAGAAAGTGGTATCCATGTGTGGCACTCTCTCCTGAGCTATGGCCTACCAAGTCTATGCCTCTCCCTTTCCCACCATTTCCAATAGATAAAATACATCTCTACATGCCTATAACTACCCTACAACATCCCCCACTAGTCTAAACTATCTCACCTAGGTTGGGATAGATGGTACCACAAGATCATCCAGTATGGTAGGGTCATATAGAACCAACAACCAATCCAAAATTTCATGATGCATAACCATAACCAAAGATCCCCATCTAATCTCCTCCATCATAATATCTACAAAAAGAAAACCAAATAGACATTAGCTTGCATATATATCTATCCACTATAATCAAATTTAATTAATGTCCTATACCAAAAGCTTAAATCAAAATTATAAAATTTTTCATTAGTGTTGGTGTCACCAACCACTATCTCTTTGCTTGATTTCCCCCTCAAAATGATATCTCCATCCACTCATTCGTTGAGCACCTCCTCTATATGTCACCTCCACCCTAGTGTAAATCTAGGAGTCACCACTTGAGTATGCCATGATCCTATCCTCAAAGGTTCCTCTATAAACCAAATATTTCCTTGAGTGTTTATTGGGTCCTCCTATGTTACAACCCTCGTGCCTATTTTTATTGATGATACCTTCATCTATAGTGTGGTCATGGTGATCAATTTTGTTATTGTTACTATGGTGCATGATGTGGGCCTACATCCATGTCCATGACATCTCCCCCTATTGTAACTTTTTTTGCCTATTCTAACACATCATGGGATGATAATGGGTATCTCTACTAGTACTCCTCCTTTACCTCTCCCCTTTGGATCTCTTGCATGCTATGCCTAATAAGAAAATACTACTAGATAGGCCATTATGTTGTGGAGTTTGAACTATCTTAACAAGTATGCTATTATATGTGGATCTACCCATGAGGTGTAATGTACTGTGATCCACACCAATGCCAACCCTATAACAATGATCAACCAACTAGGTTATATAATAATAATGTGCCTAAAAGGATGCCACATGATCTCTCCTTATTTGATAGTCTTTAGAGCTGGCATGTGGGGCATGACTTGAGATACATGATCCTATCTCCATAAACCCAAGGTAACCTATCATCAATCATATGGGGTAACCCATTTGACTGATACATGGGGAACCTCTCATAGATTTAGGCACTTAGTGAAAAAATCGGCCCCATGGTCTTCTTCCCTCTAGACAGTATCCCATAAATATCATGCATGAGCTAGATCCATATGACAGCCCTAAAATCATAGAGTGCTCCCTAATCTAATATAAATTAGCATAAGGATATCACATATAGTAGTACCTTTCCATCTAACTTATAAAACAACACTCATGCTTTTACAAGTCCTATCATAGCCTCCTAAATGTATGGAGTGTTCATAATATAGACATCAAACAAACTCAATCTCAATCTAGGGTATATCCTATCTGAGCATGTTTCCCATTCAAAAAGTGCTCATCTCTCCTCTAAATCCTTTGGTGTTCCAGTGATCACTAGTGTCCCTCCTATAGGTAGTCCTAACAATAAGTGAACATCCTCCAGTATGATACCCACCTCAATGATATCCCCATCCACCACCAATAGAAAAGTGTTGGTCAACCATTCCCATAATCTAAAGATCATGAAAATGAGATGAACACAAAGTGGGATATGCCTCATCTCCATGATGCCTTTGAATCCCAGTGTGACTAGTCATGCTCTGTCTATGTCACTAAACTGATCCAGTAATTTGGTAGCCATGATGCATCTATTAGGTGACAATATCTTTGATGTCTCTATAAATATCTAACAACAAATGATGTATCAGATCTCTATGTCATAAATAGTGAAAATACATTCTTAAAAATTCACAAATTAACTACTTAAATTAGCTAGTTTGATTTAGTTTCTAATTTTCCTAATATTCCCATAGAATTGGTCCATTTAATACTAAATTATCCCTATATCTTATATGTGCTACTAAATCAACCCTTTATCATTTTTAACTAGATCAACCCATTTGATACTAAATTAGCCATCCTCTTGCTTTAACATACTAAAATCAGCACTATCATACTCAGTTAGTCTTATTTTTCAAATTATATCAGCCTCATTTTTCAAAATTATTAAGCCCTATGGTATGTAGTCAACCTTATCCTCATTGCAAACTAAGTCATCCTATTGATACACAGTTGACGATATATTAGAGTAATAAATTATCCCATTGGTATGCATTTGGATCTATATTTTTGACTCGCCTTACATACTAAGCTGACTAAGATGACTCTATTCTTTCACAATAAAGACTTTTTTACCATTTACCATAAATGCCTTAGGCATTTATTAGTCTGACTTCTTCCTACCCAATACCTAATTCTACCTCTAGTTTAACTAAACATTTCCTAGGGTTCATTATGGTGCCTAAATTTTGCCTATCAATCAATTTTATATCTAATTCAATTTCAAATAAAAATACTTAAAAATTTGATATTCATAATTACTTACCTATGTTTCACTCACTACGGCCACTATGCATCCTCACCAACTTAGTTATCATCTCCTCACCATAATAACTCTCTAGTCTCACACTAGTTATATTAGAACTCTATTTTCTTAGAATAGTAAAAATAAAAAATGAATTCTTTTTCACCCTATTTATATTTACTATTCAAAATTATTTACCTTTGAAATGTTTACTACTAGATTCTGTATTTTGGCCATGTCTTTATTTCTACTAGATTTTTTTATGAACTATAAAATGTTCTAGAATCCTAACATCATAGAGAATATTTTCACCTATTACATGTATATGTTATAATTCTATGATTTTTTGCTCTTTTTCACTAATTTCTATAGGTTCACCTAATGTTACCTACATTGGACACCTTCACATTTCTTGTATCTCCTTCTTTATTTACAGAACTAAGGTAAGTAAAGGTACACATTTTTTAATTTTTTCTTTTTAGTTAACTTATTTTCTCCTTACTACAATTTATTTATCTTCAACATTGTGTGTTTATATGTTATTTTCCTAAAGCACCATCATGTGTTGCACCTACATGACATGTGATGAGATTTTAGTGGGGAATATGTATACACATAATATTTTCAAACTTTATCAATTACTGATGCTTTATCTCTTACAAGAACTCATCGAGTCTTAATCTCTCTGAGTTCATGCCTTAAGGGGAACACTAGGAAAGAGGTGGGTAGACCATTGATGCTTCATAATATTTTTGTCCCTTTACTACCACTTTTTATCAATATAACCATCTCTTAAAAATATTTGCCTAAGATTTACCTCATATTTTTCACCCTCCTCTAGTCATTTTCCAACTTCATTAGCCATTCCCTAGCATAAAAATTATTTCCCATGGTTTACAATACACTGTTGGCCCCATCGACCATGTACTCTAATTGATAAAACTCATTTATGGTCTAGATCAGCCCCAAGACAACCTAGGCCAAGACCTAATTTGATTTTATCAATAATAATATAGAGTTGATTGGGATGATGCTATCAGCTAAATTTTTTAAATTTTTTATGGTTAGATACATCTATATATACACACTCATTTTATCATTTATTAATAAAGAGAAGAAGAAGAGATATATATTGCACATATGCTTATCCACAATTATACTTAAGGATCATATCTTAGGGTTTCAATAATTTATTTGGAGATATGGATATTGTCTTGTGGATAAGTCTTTTAGATGTATAGATTGGTTGTGTATCCTAGGGATGACTTATCCTTGTTATCCTTATATACCACAATAACCTTTTGTGAATCACCTTGGCTAAGATAGAGATTGAGGCTCAATGGGTTCATCTTCAAAGGTAAGTGTTCCTAACTTTTTCCCCCCTTTGTAAGAGTAGGTAGATTTGCATTTTTACTTCTTTCCCATGAATTAGGATTTTTTATACCTTTACCTAAGTATATATATCTTATATTCATGTTTAATTTTTATGTTTATTACCCCCACTTTGTGCAATAAAATTTGGTGAGCACTAGATTAGAATTTACTTTACTTGTCAATTAATTTTGTGAATATGAAATTATAGGACTTAGTTAGGGTTATTACATAGTTTTTCTTGATAGGAGGCTTTGGAACCCTCCTTTGTGATATTATTGTGGTAATGGATCCCTTATTTAGATCTAATGGATCCATCTTGATCATGATCCCAAGTATCTATTGTATCAGCAATCAGAAGTGTAGGTAGGATTTATCTTCTCCAAGATATGATTGATTTATAGATTAATTACATTTCCCTTTACATATAGGATCTTTATTAATTTATAAATATTGGGGTGGACATAAATAATCACAAGCCTCCTACATAAACTCTTAGTATTTATACACATACAACTTATAATATAACACATGGAATTTTGATTTATAAGGGTTTGACCACCAATGAAAATAAAAAAATTTAAATTGAATAGTGAAATAACATGCATCTAATAGATATGAAATCCTGTAGAAACCATGACCCTATATAAAACCATGATTTTTTGGTTTCAAATTGAATGCAATAATTTACCCTAAAGCATGATTATTATCATCATTTATAATCATGTCTAGCATAGGTGCTAATATCTTATTCACATATTTTATCCTCATATAATATCTAGGAAGATATATTTTATCGACCAAAACATAATGTATTATTAATGACATCCAAGTTTCCTAATGTACCTACCTAGTTTCCCATGAGAAATTTACGAATGACACATTTCTACATGGAGAAGCCTTGGTATGTGAAGCCAAAAACTTCAAAAGGATCCTTGTAGATTATGAAAATGTGTCTAATCAGAGAATAAATTTCTCTAAAAGATTAATATTATTTTTAACATGCACAAGAGCCTTCAAAATAAATTGGTCAAAATACTTGGTTTCCAAATAGGCAAACTTTCTTCTACTCATTTGGGAATACCCCTCTTTGTAGGAAAAGTGAAAGATGAATATTGGAACCCATTGGCAGATAAAATACAAAAGAAATTGGTAGGTTGAAAAGGTCATATTTTAAATCTAAATGGTAAACTTAAATTAATTAAAAGTAACATTCAAATCATCCCAATATGTTTCATTTCTCTCTTAATAATCTTAAGAAAAATTATAAATAAAATTGAATAGATTTAGCATAATTTTTATGGAAAAGGATGAAGGAAAGGTTAAAATTCCCCTTAGTGTATTGGGATAAAGTTAGTCTTCTAAAATTTAATGGAGGATTAGGCCTTCGTAAAATAAAAAACATAAAAAAATGTCTCCTTGCCAAACTTGGGTGGAAAATTCTTAAAGAAGATAAATAGTGGACATGGATTATTAAGGACAAATATCTAGAAGGAAATAATGAGGATAGTTTCCTCTGGGAGGAAGGCCCCTTGCAAATGGGTCAACCTTTTAGAAGGCAATCACCAATATCAAGAGGATACTATAAAAAATGCATAGGTGGTAGATTGGAAATATGGAATCTATTTATTTTTGGGATGATCTTTGGTTATTCCAAATCCCCCTCATCTATCAACATTCATAATCCAATCTTTCTATAGTCTTTAGAGTTATTTGGGGATCAAAATTTAAAGACTATTGGTCACTACATAATGACACTCTAAAGTGGAAATAATTAAACCTACCTTTCACCAATGATGATGACTACAAATCCATCATCTCTCTCAATTTGAAACTTTGGCATACTCATATTCCTCACTTCCCAAAGAAGGATTCTATAATCTAGCTTATTGAAGATAGTTGAGCCTTCTTGGTGAGATCATGATACCTAGTTGATCTTGATCTAGAGGATAGTTGGGATTTATGGCACCCTCTCTAGATCAAACATATCATCCCAAAATTTAACATCTTTTGGATGGTAGTGCAAAACAAGATCCTTATAATGGATAATATAGTTAAGTTGGGGATGACCATCCCCAACTATTTCTTTCTTTACCTCTCATCTATTGAGTCTACTCACCACCTATTTATAAATTTCTCATTCAACCATTTTATGTGGAATATATAGATTTATCATTTCATTATTTATTGGGTCTAACCCAAATCCATTCTAAACCTAATTTAGCAATGGAAACCACCCTAGTCTCTCCTCTCTTTCTTTTTTATGGTCTCTTTCCCTACCACACTTTTTTGGGCCATTTAGAAAGTGAGGAATGATCATATATTCAGTAATTTATGTTCTTCCATTGGATCCATTTTTTGATGTTAGTGCTCCTCCATCTTATATAATTGGAAGGAGTTGACCCCTAAGGATAAGGCTAGGTGCTCCCCATTAGAATATTCTATCATATAGTTGTGGAACCTCTCTTAAGTGGTGGATTCCCTTAAGTTAGTATAATTTCATCATTCTACCAAGTGGTTCTACCCTCATGGCTATCTCAAGGTTAACTTTGATGGTGCGTAAAAAGGTATTATGGCTCTTGCTAGAGGGGGGTGTGTGATCAGGGACAACACTAGAGTGATTATTATTGGCTACATGGGTCCTCTTGGACACCAAACTAATCATGTTTCTGAGTCCATAGTAACCTTTTAGGTTGTTTACCTAGATTATTAACTCTAAATACCAAAATTAATCATTGAGGGTGACTCTCTCAATATCCTCAATGCCCTAGGTGGTAAACTAATCCCCTCACACACTATCAAAGCAATCATTGATGATGCCTAGGGCATTTTTCCTCTTTTGAGGAGTTTTCTATTGTCTATGTCTACTAGGAGGGTAACTCTACCTCTAATTGCCTTGATAACTTTAAAGTGGGTTTTGATAGTTTGGTCATGTGGGAGGCTTCTAGTCACATTCCATCTTAGCTTTTAAACATTTTGAATAATGATAATAGGCACACATCATAGTGACATGGCTAGTTGAAACCTCATGGTAGCATTAATGATAAGTGTGAGGATTTTACTTTCCTAACCTATTAATTATTTCCAAATAGTGTACCATAATTACATCATTGGTAATAATAATTGGGTTGAAATCTATATAAATAAAATGACCATTAATGTGTTAATAGACATAACTCTTTACAATAAGTAAAATTGTATCAAGGCAACTATGGGGGGTGATAGAGATCACCTTGAACCATATTCATACTCATATATTCAAGGAAATAAAAATTTGTGATATAATCTCCAAAAGGGTGGCATGAATTCCTACATGTAGTGCATTACTAGCTATGATGAAGAGCTCTTTAGGGACTTAGTACTTACCTAGATCAAGAACATAGTGAGAATGAGGGAAATAAGAATTGTTGTGTCTAAAGATAAAATTTATGAGTTAATGGGCATGTCTTGAAAAGGTAAGAAATTATTTTAGGATAGTATTTATAATCTCAAACTCATAAAAAAGTTTTAGAACTGATGAGGTCATGAAGACAGATAAGAAGGGTTATCCTAGATAGAAGCTTCCTAAGTGCTAGCCATAGATTTTCCTCCAGTTCATGAAGTACTTGACATTTGAAGGTAATTTCACCTTGATATTATCAAACCATTTCCTATTAATTAATCATTTATGTGGCTATAGGACAAAATTACCCTATTATCTACTTAAATCACTTGAAATCCCTACCTTAGCTTACCAATTTAGTAATAAGAATGAAATTATATATCATGGTTTAATTTTCCTTATGTTCCATAAGGTTGAACCCTTATATGGTAAAATTATCCCCCCAATTAAATACCTTATTTAAGAATACCCTGACCCCTCATAAAAGGAGGAGGGATCCCCCATCCCCTAGTCTTTCTCCCCCCAAATCCATCCTGGATAAGACTCCCCTCAAGAGACCATTATCTATTTCCCCTATCTGTACTAATTAAAAACCTAAATATTTAAATACCCTAGGGAAGGTGGACACATAATTAAATGTGGGTGTAAATCTCACTTTGGATAATTCTATTGAGTAACATAACAAGGAATTGGGAGTCTTCTTGGAAAAGCTAGAAAATGTTGGGATTGATATATTAGATATCATCAAAGATTGGAATAACATAAAAGCCAAAACCATGGCACTCAAAAAGGATCTTGACATGATTCTGATATTGGAGGCCATAAATTAGGATAAGGCTACTGATATGGTGGAGGTCTTAAAATACATTTAGTACCTTCGATCCATCCATGAATATAAAGGAACCCCCAGGTATACCCAAAAGAAGATCACATAGAGCTTTATTGAAGGCCTTTCTAAATACATGAGGGGTAGAATGACTAATAAATTGTAGAAGTAACCTATAAAGGAGTTAGAATAGGAAGATACTTAGGTCAAGACTAGCTTGGAGGAGATTTCTCATTATACCTAGTATAGTTGTTTCATGTGTCTTCCTTTTCTAGCTATTAGTTTCTATTTTGGTTGTTAAGTTTAAGTCATTCTCTGTACTACTACCATTATAGTCTTGTTTTTTTATATTGGATCTATATTTTTAAACTTTGAGGTTTTTGGATCCCTATAAAACTAGGTTTATTTACCCTATCTAATAGAAAAATAGCTTTCTCACATGATCAATGTTGGGGCTTTATATGTTATGTTCATTATAAACATTCCAAAACTCATAAAAAGATTAAAAATTCTAATGGTATAAATATAAATATTTATTTTATTAACCCAATTACTAATATCTTAAGCCCAATATTTCAAAAATTCCATTAGGTCATTTTATTTTATCGATTTTGTAGTAGTAACTTGATTATAGGACAAAGATGGGATGTTAACTTTGAAAAAACTATCAAATGTGAATTTGACAGCAAATGATGATCTTTTATTCATATTTGGATAGGCAATTACATCTTCAAACACATATTTCATGAATTTTTGAGAAAAATATTCTTGCAGTGAAATACATTTGGTTTTTATATAACATGGTTAAGGCATGCTCTCTATAGTAAAATTAAATCATCCCCATAATATTCATCTCATTGGGTTGTGTCCTCACCATCAAATGTCTTGTCAGCTCAATTAATTACATATAAAACTACATTATAATTCTTCAGGTGAATAAATCATGAGGAAAATATTATATGTCTAAGCTCCCAAGAAGACTTTGAAGGATATGATGTAGTGAATTGTGCCATAATGGATGTCCTTGTAACATTTAATCTAAAAATATGCTAACCAACATTCAAAAAAATTAACAATGCATGAACCTTACAATTTTTTGAACTTTATTTTATTTTTTCATTCTTAAATAGAGAATTATCAGGTACAAGATCACTTATGACTAAATTTTATATTTATTTCCATATCTCCACTTAGATATTTATTTTGATTTAAAACCTCATTTTCTATCACATTAATCTTTCACTCACTATGAATTGACATTAAAAAATTTCTTATTAAAATTTTCTTATTGTATCTTTAGTTATGTAGGATTTCATGGCCTTTTATCACATCTTTAATTCTTGACCATCCAGGTGTCTTTCTCATGCATTACATGGTCATGGAAGTGATTTTATAATATATTTTCTTCTTTGAGTCTTTAGATAATTATATCTCTAAATCATCTTTATGTTTTCCCATGTCTAAGTGCCTTTTATCTTAAATTTGTCATAGCCATGTGGTGAAAAACTATGCATGTTGTGTGATGTCCAAGTTTTAAATATTTATTATCTCTTAAATTTATAATTTACATTTACCATTAGGCATGTGGTAGATTATCATTACTTCATATCCATGGGCTCATGAAGAATACCTAAACCTTAAAATGATTTACATTATGGTCTGTAGATAAAAATTATCACCTCCACTTTATATTTATTTCATGTCTATCTCTTTTCCTACATATAGTGAATAAACACATCACAATAACTTTCAAATAATTATAAACACTCATGTTAATTTAAATAAATTATGTGACATCATTATAAAAATTATGGAAATCATCATGGACCATTATGTCACAGAGGTAATTTTACTCTTAATGTGGACTTAACACTCCATGAATCCATCTAAGTTTACAATTCAATTTATCTTCATATGCATCCATTCACTCTTGTGTATAATGAACAAACATACCCTTGATCACATATTTAAAAGTAAATAATTCTATTATAAATTTAAATAAAAAATTGTGATATCAAATAGAACATGTAGTAGTTGAAACAAAGGTATGGGAATACAGACTATTCGACACACAAATTAAAGATTTGAAATAAAATATGCCTCCATAGATGTGTTAACATATGGATTAAAATTTAATCTACCTTTGAGTCCATTAATTGAAAGGATGTTTTTTTGTCACTAGAATAAAGTGTTACTTTTAACTTAGGATATATAAATGTGACTTCTAGAAAACATTGGTTGTATTGTGAAAGCTTTGATAAAATTTAGATGCAAAAAGAAATTTTCTAGAAAAAAAATCTCCATTAAGGATAAAAATGGGGGTCTGCTTATAAATAAATGGGATGTGTTGGTTATAATACTTAGATGGATGTAGTATATAATATGATTATTTTCAATCAAATATAATAGAGGTAAATCACATGTTATACTAGAAAGAAATAATGAAAACATATGAATTTGAGGAGTTAATAAAATAAAAATAAAAATATCCAGCTCCTATTATATTCATGGAAATATACCTAAATAAAGAGAAATAAAATAATCACAATACATTTTTAAAACACAAAAATATAAAATACTAGATATTCCTTTGGTAGTAAATTTGTATAATCTTGATCAAATATTCATGGAATAAAATGATAGTGATGTTGATGAAAATGATATTCAAGTGAACATCGATTAGAAATCTCATCTAAATTTTACACCCATTGATCCAAGAGAGTATTGAGATGATTCAAACATGGTTAACACTAGTAAATTAGATAAATGAAATACATCCCTTTTAAACACTCATGAGTATACTAATGGAAATTTTTATTTCAATATATATTAAAAAAAAGATACTTTAATGAGATGTGTTCCATTGATAAAATAATTCCTCAAATCTAGTGTGACTAGACCACAAGAGGCACAACAACACATTATATAATGTATCAAAGGTGAATACTTAGTGTTTGTGATATATTTAATAAACATTGTAGAACTCATGGATACAAAATTTGCACCAAATTATAGAAACTAATATACAAGATAAACTTAGCAGTATATTATAGTTGTTATATGATAAGAATTTGATTTCTCTACCTTCTACTTGACATAGAACTCAGGATTAATTATCATATTAAAAATGGAACCCTTAATGTTATTATAATATAATAATTAAACATGGAACAAATAATTCGTAGACTCTACCAAAACACATTCATAAACTTAAAGATCAAGCCATGATTATGTAATACAATTATAGACCATCCATATTAAAATAAAGTTAATTTAGACACTCATAAGAGAATGTTTATTTATTACTAAGACCTAATCAAAATATGTTACAAATTCTACTTGATCATAATCTCATACATGTTTATATGTTATTTGAGGTTGATCTGATAAAGGCACTATTTATGGGATATAACATTAATACATATTGTGATTGACACTATTACAAGGACACTCTAAAAATAGATGCTTTGGATTGATACATGAGATATTTGTTAGGACTATAGAATGCAGAGAAATAATAATGAAATAAAGATAGAATTAAAATTTAGAAAACACAAAAAAATAGAGACATAGATTTAATGTGGTTTACCCAATATGGGCTACATCCACATAGAAACTATCAATCCTTATTATTCAGTCCAACAAAACGAAGGGAAAAAACATACAATACATCCAATGTAATATCCTCTTCTCTCTCACTCTTTTCCACCTAATTACAATTCCCTCATATAAAATGAGGGTTATAAATTAGGGAAAATATACACTAACTTAATTTATACTGTTAGATCTAAAACCTAATAGTAAATGTTCTAGATTAACTATGAAATTACAATATTTTATAATACATTTTTCACAAAATTTTGCTTTGGGGGTGTTGGCCTTAAACCCTTGCTAGGGGGGGCTTCAAAATAGGTCATTTCCCCCTGGCAGCCCTAGTGGGGGGCATTGACCCTCACACCCTCCTGTTGAGAACTGAGCATTAAATTAAGATCAAAATCCACCATCCATAAATATTATTTATTCTATTTTGATTTGAACAAATGAAATTAATATATCCAAACTATTTAAATTATTATAAAATAAATATACATATCTAGAAGTAAAATATAAAATTTAGAAAATTAGAAATTATTTAAAAATAATAAATAAGCCTATAAATATGAAAAACTCCCTAAAAATATCTTATGTTGATTATGAAGGTTGAATATGATTAGAAACTACCTGAAAAGACATGAAAACTATGTCACACCCAAAATCAAGGATTTAGACTACACTAGGACAAGTCCTTAGAAGGAAGACAGTAACATATTGTGTCCTTGTCTGTTGAATGTGGTCATGTCCTTATTAACTATATGCCTAATTTTTTAATATAGGACTATGAAACTAACTATGATGGTTTAATGATTAATCATGTGTCCTTATATTCCACATTAAATACCTACAAAACATAAACTCTAGTTATTGCACAATAAACACAATAAAAATCAAATGTCAAAAGGGGGATGCAGTTAGGGAAATAGTTGAGTTTCCCTTAGAAAACATTGTGTAATTTGAGTGATACATATAAATCCCAAATGGACTTTAGGATAATGTGTTTCTCCCTCCTATAATGAGTGTCTAATATGTGATTATGAAATTATATGAATATATCTAAGATATTGATTGAAATTATTGACAATGGATACCCTTGACCTATAACAAAAGATATTTAGAATTGAACTATGACTATTAGAATGAATAAAAATTTAAACTGAAATAAAATTTTATATTTTAGTTAGTGTGTTTTATAATTTTCATTTGATTTCTAGATATGTTTGGAAAATCCTTGATGTATTTATATAGGATAATCTTAAAAATATTTGTACTATCTGACTTTGATAAAAGTGCATGAGGTGTTAAGTGCAATGTCTCAAATTTAAAAAGTTTCCATTGGATAATGAGGTTGATATTGGAATATTTTTTTTGAGTATTTATGGAATGAAATTATATAATATTTAATTAAAAATTAAATATATGTATCAACCAATCTATCTTAGAATTACTAGTTATTAATCTAGTAATGTTGTGTCATTGTTGACAAAAATTGAAATAGAATAACTTTAAATTAAAAAATATACTTATTTTTTTATTTTTTGAATACCTATAATAAAATTAGATCTTAAAACATTCAAAATAATTTCCCAAAAATAACTATTCACCACACTTCTTTGTGAACAATTATTTATTAATAAATAAAACTAAAACAAGTCTATTACAAGATAATTTGCATGACAAGTTATGTCTATTAAATGAAATATAAATTAATGACTTTAATTAAACACTTTAAATTTAAAATAAAATATAATTTAACTTAAAATAGACTCAATATAATAATATTTAATTACTAATAAGATCTGGTTAACATGTAATAAGCCTTTCTAGTAAGTAGGTAACTCATGCAAACTTGTTAAGATATGCACCCCAAATCCATAGAACATAATAAATTTATTAAAATAAAATTAATTTAAGTTAAATAAATTATAAAAAGTTTTACCCACCTATTTTTGATAAATGGATAATTATTTGAGTTCATTTAAGTACACATACAGTGAACTACACTCTAATTGGTACTTTTAGTTATTTTTTCTGAAGTTCATAAAAAGTGTCCAAATTTGATAAAGAAATTAATATATGACATAGTTGAATTAAATAAAATTATTAAACTAATAAAATAACACATAAACTAAATATAAAATTAATAATCAAACTACCATACTGACATCATACTCAACATTCCCCTTTTTGATGTAACGAGTAGAAACACCTATCATCTCCTTAAGCCTTCCATGAATCTGCGTATGAAATTCATTAATGAGAATATTATAAAATTTATATTATATTATCACATAATCAATAAAAATATTATTATCATTGATGAATTCTATGATAAAATTATATTTGAGTTCAATGTGCTTGGTTTTATTATGAAAAACTAGATTTTTGGACAATTATATTGCCTCATTATTATCATAAAAAATCTATGTTGGCTCAATTTGATCCTCGATGAAATAAGACAAGATTATTTTCATACATAATTCTTGTATTAAATATTATGTGGTTTATTTATATTTAGATTCAGTAGATTATAATGTAATGGTAGCTTTTTTCTTTGAAGATAAATAAACCAACCCATTTTCTAGAGTGAAGTAATAACCCAAAGTTGAATTTCTATCATCAAGATATCCTCCCCAATATGAATCTATGTATCTAATTATAATAATTAAATGTATATTATTAAATTAATATAGTTATTATAGTTACCTATTACACATCTTAAAATTATTTTAACTACTTGTATATGTTTGACTGACAGATTTCTCATAAATCTAGACACTAGTGAACCCAAAAATTATATTAGGTCTTATCATAGTGAGATAAATAAACCTCCCACAATTATTATAATTTTTTTCATATATCCTCTATAATTATATTTTATTTGATTTCAATTGGAGTATCCATTGATTTAGAATCATGAAGATTTTACTTATTTAACATGTCATGGACTTTTTTTGGCTTGAAAACTGAATACTTCCTCTTTCTTTTGATGGACTCCCATACCTAAAAATTACTTCATAATTCAAATATCATTCAATTAAATTTTTTATTTCATATCTTCCTTTAATATACTCAATGTCTCCATAGATCTACTTGTAAATATCAAGTCATCTACATAAATACAAACATATTAAATAGTAGAACCCTATGCTTGTATGTAAAGACTTAACTCATTTTAAATTCTTAAAAAATATTTGATTTAATAAATAAATAAAAATTAATTAGTACTAATATATTGGATATTTATTCATCCCATAAAGAGACTTCTTCAACTTATATACCTAAATTTATTTACCCTTTATCTCTAAACCTTGTGTTTGCCCCACATATAATTCTGCTTCTATAACTCCATTAATGAATACACTTTTAACATCCATTTGATGTATGTTTCATAATTTATGATCATATAACATAATTATTATTGTTATAGCATATTGAAATGCCACATGTGTATATATTTCCTCCTAGTTTTCCCCATATATTTGTCTAACCCCTTTTACAACTAGTCTAACTTTTAGCTTGTCATGTAGCATCACTCTTTACTTTGGTATTTTATACCTAATTGATTAAAATGACATATTTATAATATGGAGGCTGAATAATATTACATTTAATATTATTCTCAACTCAATCCATCTAAAATTTCATGGCATCAACCCATTCTTTCCTTTGACTAGATTTTACATAACTTCTAGGTTTACTACCCATTAATGACAATACAAACATAGTTTTTTCATCATAAGATTTAAAAAAAAATTACCTTCATAAATTTTAAGCCTTTTTAACCTCCTATCATAGTTTTTATATATAATTTTATTAGATTAATGTGGATTCAATAAATGTTTTTTCTTTCTTTGAATTAATGAAGATGGATGACTAGTCTCTTGGGAAGAGATAATATTATTACATGTTGCACTAGAAACATGTGTAGGACTTTGTAATACTTAAAAATAAAATTCAATAAGTTACATATATTAACTTATGATTTCCATTTAACTATATTATTATAATCAATATACATCTCATTTTTATAAAATACATTACAATCCCTAGAAATAATTGTGGATTTATGGATTATAGAACTTATATGTTTTACTTTCATAATTGTATCTTGTGAAATTGTGATCAATAATCTTAGGATATATATTTAGAGAAAAATAAACATAATTTATTTCACACTTACCTTGATTTTTTTTTTTTTTTTTTTTGCTTTTTCCTTCAATTTGGATGGACTTTCCATCTCCCAATTGCACTTGCCTTTTGAATAAATAATCTAACTTGCCAAAACTAAATTTGTGACTTATCATGTGATTTGAGCATCTTGAATCAAGGAAATAAAAATTATTTTCTTCTTATATTCACATAATAAATTTGAGATAATAATATTAGTTCTCTTGAACCTCACTTTTTTCATCTTAGAATGCCTAATTTTCACCATCTTGATTTGCTTGATTATTTGTTGGTAGTATCATGCAGTCTTTTATCATGTGTCTTGAATTTTTTTAGTAATGAAAAGTAAAGTACATATTTATTTTAATTTTTAAGTTAGATTTATGTTTTCCATTTGAATTATATATTTTTTTTATCTCCCTTTATTCTATTTTTTTATTTTCTCTTTAGCCTTTGAAATCATTACCTTGGTTTCAAGTGCTTGTTCTTGATCTCCTATGTATAGTCTCATCTAATATTCATGGGACAAGAGAGAACCAACCAAATCATCAAAACTAATAGAGTTCATGTACTTATGCTCTTCAAAAATAATCAAAATATGTAACCATTTTTCAATTAAATATCTTAAAATTTTCATTATTATAACACTATATTCTATAGTTTCTCCATAAACCCTCATTCTATGCATGAAGTCACTTGCATTTTTTATTATCTGACATTTTTAAATTTTTAAATTTTATTTTAAGTGTTTGAAATTTTTCTTCTATTACCTTATTATATATTTGATATGAATTTTTCAAATTATTCCTTGTCTCATGGGCATTTTGAATCCTACAATTCTTGGATAGATACTTGGGTCTATGACACTTTAAAGATAGAATAAATCTTGTGCATCTACCTTTTCTTTATCTATTTTTATTCTTTTTTGATATTTATTCAAGGCATTCTAATATTAAGGTGGTGTGTACCCATAGATAACATTATCCCAAACTTCTTTCCATAAAATAATTATCTTTAATGGATTTCTCCAATATTCAAATTTTCACCTTTAAGTATGAGAATATTCATGAAAGTAGTGTTGGATGGTGGAGATTGTTATTATAATTCCCATTTATTGATAAGGGGGTGTGGGTGGGGTAATGCCCCCCCTACCCCCTATACCAGGGTTTCCATGGGGGTGATGACCATATTTGGAGCACCCCTGGTGGGGGTTTGGGGGCAGTGCTCTCAAAGCAAAATTTTATTGAAAATGCATTGTAAATTGTTATAATTTCATATTAAATCTAGAACACTCACTATTAGGTCACATATCTAACATTATAAATTATGTTTTCATATTTTTTCTTAATATGTAGCCCTCTTTTGATATAAATGTATTGTAATCACTGTGTCATACTATGTGTGAGTGAAGGGGATATTATAGTGGATATATTACAAGTTTTTTTCCTTCATTTTTTGGACTGAATAATAAAGACTAATTATTTTTGAATGAATGTAGCCCAAATTGGGTGAACCAAGTTAAATATGTGTCTCTATTGTGTTGTATTTTCTACATTTTATTTTCATCTTTAATTCATTAATATTGTTATGTGTTCTATATTATTAACAAGTAGAATTCACTAAAGCCATAGATTCTCATGATAATGGCTTAAACCCCTTCTTTACCTTTCTTAAATGAGGATATGAAACCAAATTAAGTTTTTGAGTGTGGAGGGATTTAAAATTATATTATGTTTAATCTTAAAATGAAGTTATATATCAACCAATATATTTCATAGTTACTAATTTTTAATCTAATAGTGTTTTGAGTGTGATTGTTGAAAAATATTGCACTGAATAACTTAAAATTAGGAAAGATATGATTGATAGTTTTAGTTTGTGAATACCTAAAATAAAATTAGATATTTATACATGAAAAATATTTTCAACAATAATAATTTCACCATATTTCTTTAAGCATAATTATTTATTAATAAATAAATCTAAAAGAAATCCTATTACAAGATAACTTGCATGACACGTTATGTCTATAAAGTGAAATATAAATTAATACATTTACTTAGTAAGTAAACTAAAAATAGATTAATATAATTTAAAATAAACTCAATATACTAGTTTTAACTCACTGATAAAATCTGGTCAACATGCAAGAAGTCTTTCTTAGTAAGTAAGCAACTCATGCAACCTAGTTAACCTAGACATTTCAAATCACCAAAAAATAGGAAATTGATTAAAACTGTAAAAACTATTCCCCACATATTTCTTAGCAAGTAAGCAACTCATGAAACCTAGTCAACTTATAGATGTTTCAAATCACCAAAAAATAATAAATTGATAAAATTAATTTTAGTTAAATTAACTATAAAAACTATTCCCCACATATTTTTAATGAATTGCACTCTAATTGGTACTTCTATCTATTTTTAAAAAGTTTTTAGAAAGTGTCCAAAATTGACCCAAAAATTAATATAGGACATAACAGAATTAAATAACTTTTATAAAATAATAGAACACTAATTAATAAATCCAACATTAATAAATAATATCCCATATTGGCATCATAATAAATATGGACAAGGCCATAGAACAATGCTATCCAACCTAGTGTGGTCCTATCTCAAAAGAGTAGAGACCATCGAAAAGAGTTTGGTAGTTGCCTTTACCTATATGATGGATATATAAATGATGTTATAATTATTTAAAAGACATTTTTTTGAGTAATTAATTCCTTTGTATATATTATTAGTTATCTAAATGGAAAATGGGACAAGAAAGGGAAGGATTTCAATTTTAAACATTAACAAGCACTTAATGATTAATGTTATGTGGCTACATTTTCCATTTCTATATTTTAGTGATGTAATGAAGTGAAATTACTGGAGAAAATTAGATGTGAACCTATGTGTGTATACAAAATTTATCATTTGATGCAAATGTTGATCATGTGAGACGCCTTAATGAGAAACATGTAACAATGCCATTTAAATTAGTTATTTTCCATCTTTAAAAGTTTGAAATTTTACAACTTGAAATTTTTTATTTATAAAGAGATCGAGGAAATATGCACCCAAAAGAGTATGTAATATAATTTCCTTATAACTATAATTACATGTCCTCTTATTTATCTATTTGGATAAATGTTGAACCTATGTTGAATTGAGAGTGATCAAGTCTCAAATTGAAAACCTTTAAATGCTCTTGAATTAGCAATATTGTATGTTCCAACTCTCATTTTATTGTGTAGAGTACTTTGTAAAATAATTGATGGGGTGGAACTGCCAAATGTGGTGTGTTACATATAAAAAGTGAAACCATAGATGTTGAGTGTTAATAGACTCTAACATGGCCCACTTATAATATGAAGATGAATCAAACCACTCTATATATATCTATATTCTATTTGAAAATTACAACTTTTGAACTTCAAAAAAAATTAATTTGATAAATTTGAAATTTCTACGTAGTAAATTGAACATGAATGAATATCATGCCCCTTGTACTATATTTTTATTATTATATTTAAACTTTAAAATTATTTAAACATGTAAGTATTTTGAAATTTGTCATTTTTAACTATTTTTTAAATCTATATTGTGTAACTATAGGAATGATTACACATGCATGTCACATGCCTCCATAATATAAAAATCTTAATCATGTTATAATTATGAAAAATTATATGGTGCCATTGATATTTAATTTTATCATGAGGACATTGAATTCTCAAGACAAGCTCATTGTGATGTCCCTATTTTAAGATGAGAAACATAGCCTACAAGTCACTTATCTCAAAGAAAATCACATGTTAAATATATAATCATGTAGTAAAATTTTAATCATTTTAATAATATTCATTATATTGCACCATAGTATTGAATATATCATTGAATTGTATATGAAACAAAACATTGAAATGCATAAGAATTATGTGCATGAGATGCACCATGACACTAATATTAATAATAGGAAATATAAGTAATGCATTATATGAATCATGTCACCATAATAAAAATTAATGAACAAGTAAGCAATGTTACACAATATCACACATAAATCTCAAAGGCTTAAAACAAAGTAAATATGAATGTTGTACAAACACATAAGGCCAAAGCCCACACAAATGGAATAGTGATACCATACAAGTAATAATTTGAACATACAATTCCAAGGACCAAAAATAATAAACAAATAAGTTCTAACTTATCATGTAGTAAATTAAGAAAGAAGCATAAATTAAATGAGATTAATTTACATTATCAATATGTATCAATGTAAGTTTTTGAAAATACCATATTTATGTAACAGGTGTTTAGTATGAGTGATTAGTAAAATATTTGTATGATATATATATATATATATATATATATATATATATATATATATATATATATATATATATATATATATATATATATATATATATATGGTAGAAAGATTGTGGATAGATATAACCAATAAAATTTATCATGAAGAATGAAGAGATGCCCCCAACTTGGAAAAGTTGTTGGATAATAAGGGAAGCTTGAAATAAAAGAGCTATGTGAAATTAAGTCATGTATCACACTAGAAAACATCATGAAAATAAATGTGTATTGAAGATTGAAAATATCCTATCTACCTAACATATTACATATGTAAATAAGTAAAGCTAACAACTTTTGAAAATGATTAGAGGTCCTAATTTTGAATTTTTTTGAAATATTTAGATTTTTTTAGAAATTTTGAAATATTTGCATGTTTTTTTATGTTTTTAAATATTTGAATGTTTTTTTTTTTTTTTTTTTAATAATTTGTTTTTGAATAATTGATAAAAATAAAGGATTTTGAATTAGTGTAAAAAATAGGGATTCAAACAATCCTCAACAAGGTGATAAGTCATAGTGTCTCAAGAAGGAAGGCAACCAATATGCCCCCAATGTATATGTGAATGATTCATAACAATGTAGTGGAAATGATTATGATAGATAAGAATGTAAATGATCTTCAATGGATAAGAGATAAATATGATCATGTAACTAAAATGAAAGTTATAAAATGATAGGTGTGCAATAGTAATCAATAATGAATATTCAAAGCATTTAAAGGATATTTATTTTAGATTGTTTGAATTGGTTTGAAAAAATTAAGAGTGCAAGTGTTAAAATTTAAAAAAAATCAAAGGGATAAAATAATATTTGGATAAGGGATAAAAAATTAGAAATGAAGTAACATCAAAGAGAAATGGGAAAATTAAAGTATGTAGGTAACTAATAATGATATTCAATCCATTTAGTAGATCGGAAATAATTAAAAGGTTTTTTCCAACCAGGGATCTCATCAAGAGGATTCACATATGTATATCCAACTGAATTATATGAAAGAATGAATTATTATAAATAATAAGTTTATTATAAGTATATTATGTTGAAATATAACCATCTGAATTACTTCTCATTTACCCATGTGAACCTGTGTACATATGTGTAGTAGAAGGAGATGTCATTGCTTGCACTTGTGATAAAGCTCTTTGAATAACCTATTGTGCCTTGGGAGATATATACTTATTTTTAGGTGTGAATTTATACTTAGGATAATGTACCATTCTCTTTGAAACTAATTAAATGTGCTCATGTGTCATTATATCATGCTCATAAATAGAAAGAGAATTTGATTTTGTAATATGATCATGGTCACTAATATATGAAGAAACTATAATGTGATTTGAAATGTGTAAATTATTCTCCTGAATAGTATTATATACTATTTCAATACCATGTTTCTCAATGATTGTGCCATGAAAATATTATATAGGAGAATTAAACATCATCTGTTCTAAAAGATAGTCATATTAGATTCCTTGAATTCTAACCACTTGATTATCATGAATATATTTGAGACATTTATATATTGTATAAGGTATTTTTATAATCTTTTGTATCTAAGGGTGTTTTATTATTTTTGGAATATTGGGGTTATATTCCTAAATAATAAATGGGTTGAGCAATGTAAATCATTAAATAAATATACTTTAATTAACCTACTGATTTGTGTAAATAGATTGTATTTTTACCTTTTCTAAATATAGCAGGAAGTGAGAGAGATTAAAAATTAGCTTATTCCAGCTGATCTAGACTGAGACAAGGTCTGATACTAGATGAGCAGGGCCGAGAAACAATCAAAAATAGGCCTCTAAACTTCATTTCTTGATTAGATAGGAGCATCAAAAATAGGACACCCTATTATATGGCACTATAGTCCTATTCATACACTATTTTCTTGAGGCTGAAAGCTTTTTAAGTTTTATTTAGAATACCTATGTTACCCTGTCATTGAAATTTTAGGGTCTGGGACCTTGTAGAGCTTGTTGTGTGCCTATATTAATATTCAAAACTCTTAAGATTTCTTGGTACTTGAACAAGAATATAAACTTGAGAAAGAGAGGAAGAGGTTAGTGTGTAAAGTATATGTTGGATGCACTTCACACCTCATGTGTGGGAATGCTACCTACACACCAATACTCTGAAGAGGGATCAAGATAATGTAATTCTCCCATTGAAGAGTTTGGTGAAATTTGTGTATGATCAATACAACTAGAATGTGAAATTGGATATATTTTAGCTAGCTAGGGATTGGTGTAATGACTTGAGTAGGCTTTGAAAAATATTATAAAGCTGTATGCAAAGAATAGGGAGAAATTCTTGAGTGTACTTGCTTGTATTATTGTGTCTCTCTTAAAAATGAGTGTCAACCCTTCTAAATGGACTTTGAATGTCATTTTATAGGGAGACTAATGATCATGGGTTAAATGAATTTGTATGAGGCCAATAGGTAAAAAGATAAGGAACCAAAAGAATATGATCATTAGAGGCTAAAATGAACTTGGACAACAACACCAAAAATAAGACACCCTAGGTTGTAATGCTCCTATCCTATTTGGGCACTATTGTCCTTGGGGGATGAGACTTGGGGAAATGGATCTAGGCTTAAAAGGGCTACCTGGGTCTAAAAACTCAAAGTCTAGAAATCTTTGAATGATTAAGAATCAATGAAAGGAGTAGCCTAGAAGGGTTGTGTGAGAAAAAAAGAGGACCTATGAATTAGGTGTCGTATCCATACTGAAGTTATATAATTTCAAATTTTACATGATTATATTTACCCCGCTTTATTCTAGTGATACAATAAAGAAAAATACTAAGATAATGGAAAATAAGAAGCATAATTGAACTTATCTATAAGGGTGAAGCTCATGTAATTATGTGATGTTGGATGTGCATAGAGAGAGCACACTATGAATTGTCAATCTATAATAAAAACATAAAGTAGATCAGTTCTTGCTAGATACACTATATCTAAAATAAAAGTGTATAAGAGCTAAGTAAGAAGAATAAAAAGGAATGAATACATCTCATTGGGTACTTAAATCAATATAAAATTTATTGTGATATTGAAATGTGTTATATGATGTTGAGTATGTGTTGAATCAAGAGTAATTTCATGAATAGAGTTAAATGCACAATTCCCCAAAAAATGGCTCAAGAATGCAAAGGCTAGCCCTTTGGCTCCATCATCACCAACTATGTGAGGCTAATAAAACGGGCACATGCTAATCAATGTCTATAATGTGTGTTCAATCTCTTTGAATAAGTGGCTCATGAATACAAAGGTTAGCTAGACCTTTGGCTCCATCATTGCCCTATAAAGTGAATCTATGAAGTAATACTAGTATAGAATATATGTCATATGATATGGCTCATGGAGTTCAAGGATGTGCTATAAATCTAACAATGTGGCATGGATATCCTGAATGTGTGCTAGAAACTAGGCCACTCTTGGCCATTTTGAAAGATGGAGGTTAGTCTTGTATGAAAGCCTCTCTGAAATTGATAGAAAATTCTTATGTGAAAGCTAACTTAGGAACTTAGATACTTATAAATCTAAACTTGTATGAAATTTTAACTCAAATGTGATGCCAACCACCTATAGATGGATTAAGGCATACAACTACTGAGAATGCCTGGGATAAACTAAACTTAGAAAGAAAAGAAGATCAATGTGTCGTGCACATTGTCCCTAATCATTGATGTCTTAGAACATGGATTTTGATCTAGAATTTATGACAAATACATAATATGAACTAAAAGTGATAACCATCATGCCACATATGATAACCAACTATATCTAACAAAATTGTATTGAAACTGTTGAATTTGACTAGTCT
This sequence comes from Torreya grandis, assembly GCA_037957365.1. Taxonomy (NCBI): domain Eukaryota; kingdom Viridiplantae; phylum Streptophyta; class Pinopsida; order Cupressales; family Taxaceae; genus Torreya; species Torreya grandis. The sequence continues at coordinate 885,140 of JARHVA010003284.1, forward strand.
AGAAGTGCAAAAATTGTCTCTGAACTAAACATTTTGCCTATTTCTAGAACCCTTGAGTGTTTTTCTACCTAGATAGAGGCACAATAATGTGGACACCCCTATGTTTGGTGCTACTATCTATTTATAGGATTGTTTTTTGATGTGAAAATTGATTATTGACCAAATTTTGGTCTTGCAAGTCAAAATTGGCCACCCCTGTATAAAAATTTGATCTTTAGATCTTTCAGCGGTGAATATCATGTCATAGTGTGATCTCAAATATCTTCAATGTAATATGAATACTATTATATTTGATCAGTTTGATATTTAGGTCTTTTTACCTTATTTGAGTCATGCTAATAGGTTTGAACAAAGTTTAAAAAATATTTTTGAAGTGCTAGATCTTGCGTGCATAGTAGTTGTAGAGGAAGCTGATCATGTGGATATGTTCATACTAGTTTAAGGTTCTTGTGTACTAATTCTAAGGTCCTTTACTGAAGCACAAGCAAATCTATTCATTTTTAAATACTTGCTTTGAAGGATTTTTGGACTTAGTCAATTGAGCTCAGTCATTCAACTTCGGTTTTTCCTATTATGTACAAATTACTTCGGAGGAGGTGTTATACACAAAACCTATGACAAATGTACAAGTGTTCTTTATTTCATAGTTTTTTTTTTTAGTTTTTTGTTCAAGTTTTGGAAGTTGTCTCAAACATTTTATCCAAAATAATTTCCCCAAAGGATATCCTTTTTAGGCTAGGGGTTAGAAGTCTTTCAAGAAAATAGTTAGCATAATTTATATGAAAGAGTTATTAAAATTCAAAAGTTCTAAAAGGTACATTTCAAAAACTCTAAAGGGTATTTTCCGTTTAGAAGGTTTATTTCCAAGAACCTCAAAAGTCATTTCCAAAATTTGAAGGGACACTTGCAACTTTTCTGAAGGGAACTTCAATCTTTTTGAAGGGGTCTTTTTCAAGAAGCTAAAGGGGTCATTTTAAAAAAGATGATGGTACTTTTTTATTTCCCCAAAGGGTATGTTTCCTTTTAGGAAAGGTATTTTTCAAATTTCCAAAGGGTTATTCTAGAGTTTTGAAGGTCCACTTCAAGAAACTTGAAGGAACATTTCAATGAACCAAATGGTCCATTTTCAAAAGTTGAAAGGTCATTTGATAACCCAAATAAATTAATGTAGAAAAGGAGTTAAAGGATTTATTTAAATAAAAATCCCAAAGGAAAAGACCTGATACAAAGAGCTGAATGAATTCTCACAAGAGAAAATTTTGAAACAAAAAATCCAAAGGAATTTGTTTAAGAAAATTATCTATAAAAATGGTCAAAAGAAAAACTCTTGAAGGATTTCTTTCGAGAAAAGTGGCTGAGACAAATCTTTCCAAAGGAAACCTTTGAAGCCAATTTCCCTAAATAATTTCCCTAAAAGATATCTTGCAATAAAAAGTGTCTCATGTAGAGGTCTTGGAAGGGCACTTTTCATGATTCAGAGGGCAATTTCCATAGTTAAAGATCACTTGACAAAGATCCGAAAGAAGTTTAAGTTTGAGGAAAGTGTTTCAAATGAATAAGGAATGTGAAGCCCCTGTAAACTCAATTTCAAACTACGAAAATAGATATTGATGTCAAAATACTTGGTAGGAATATGATAACAAATGTGGAGGTAACAAATGGTTGAATCATGAGCATCTAGTGTAGACAAAGCAAGCAAAATGGATAGGTTGATGGTTCAAGTCATTATTGGTAGCTGACCAAATCAAAGAGCTTCCATGAAATCAATAAACATAGGTATCCAAAGGATGTATATTAATTAGGAAAATCATTTTCTAACTATCACCATAAGGTCCTTTTCCCTTAGCAGTGTTATGTGTCAGCTCCTCTATTTTCAATTTCAAACACTCATAGATGATTTTTGATAGGAACCATTTCTTATGTTAGTTTTGAGGGTCTTATGCCACTTTTCACCATTATTATGATGGGTTTCAAATAATTATACCTCTTGACATGGTATATCTCACCCCACCTCTCTTTTACATCTAATTGTAACTGATTCTCACATATGGACACATGTCCAAGTGACTCTTGAACTTCTCTGGCTTGACCTCCCTCAAAAGCTATATATATGAATTATTTTGGCTTGTTTTAGTAGCCTCTATTGGTTATTATGAATCTATCCAAATTTATACTTGAATAAATCTTGAATAAATATAAAAGTGTTGTTTCCACTCATATGCTATAATATTGAGGAATGACTTGAATCGTGTTGGTCTAGTCTAGTGAAAGATTGTCTTTTCTAGCTTGTACTCTTGATGGTCTGCCAATTTGCAAAAAGGAGATTATTGTAGGTCTTTTCTAGTATTCTTTTCTAAGTGTAGAGATATCCTAAATATGGTCCATGATTGTATCCCTCTTTGGAATCATTCATTCCCTTCCTAAGAATCGTATACCTTCTTGAATCTAGCATATGAAACATTGATGTAGCAATGAATCCTAAGTTGTGAGTCTTGTGTGTGAAACACATTATTTGTCCTTAAGTAGTGGTTATAGTCAATTGAGAGGAAATTATACATTGGTGAATCACCCTTTCATTATTCTAGTTATTTCTCTTAATCCTTTTTCATATCCAAATTATTATGTTAGGGAAAGAGAGAGAGCTTTAAAGATGCATCAAGAGGAGCTAGCCCCTTATCTAGAGATTCATTTATCAATATTTTCATCCACAACAAGAGAAATATATCCATGGTACCACTTGGATGAGGATATTTAGGAATATCCTCAAGGGTACAAATCTAAGTGTCAACATTGACTACTGATCTAAAGCTATCATTATTTTTCTGCTCTAGTTTGACTGGTTTGACCTCTAGATTTTGTATTGAGTGTTCTGAATGCTACTATTTTGACTGTTAAGAGTTTTGATCTCTTTTAAAAAATCCTATTTGATTCACCCTCTTCTAAGGGTAGGAATGATGAACATATAATGACTAACCTCAGAAGAAAAGATTCCTATAAGTGGGCTAAACTGTATAGATATAAGATATAGTATTGAATATTTGATAAGATATCTCTGGATATAGCAATATATTTATATTGAAAGATTATTGGATCAACAAGGGTATGCGTAGATATATATAATAATGTAAGAGCATGTTCATGAAATGGAACTCGACTAGTAATGTTAGATATTAGTTTGTTAGTAAGCATGGATGGATGGAGCATGATGTCTATCATGACATCCAAAAAACAAGGTAAATGCATGACTCGAATCATGGTATTCCACACAGTGAGGAGAAAACAAGTAAACAATCCTATGAAGCAAGAATCAAGAAGCATACAAGGGTGGCCAAGAGTCCAAGAAGACAAGGGACATGGGAACATGTCACTCAAATTGGAAGACAAGCATGGAAGGCATGTTTAAATGCCATATACACATAAAAGTGATAAAAAAAAGTTGGTACAAGGGCCACAATCACATGAAAGAGTACAAATAAAGGACATTGGAAGATGTCCCAAGGCACACATATGAAATAAAATCAAAGGACATTGGTAAATGTCCTAAGGCACAAGTAGGAGACAAGCTAGAATTGGAAATACAATCACACAAGCTATGCTAAGTAAGCAGTGAAAGAAAGAATAAGAAATTAAAGATACAAACACATCTAACTAATCAAAGTAAATGAAAAAGCATATAAAACATGTGTATAAAAATATTAGGTATATGCTAAGAAATACACATGTGTTAGGTACTAGTGAAATATCAATGTAGTAATCTAGTAAGGAATGTGTATCAGTATGATAACTCAAAGTGTGTAATGTAGGAATGACATAACCCAGATGGTGTAGTCATGTAGAATATGCCCCCAGTGGGTATGCATATTTATGTGTATCTTGAATCTAGAATTAAAAATGCCCCTTCGATGGGTAGATTGAAGTAATCAAAGAGTTGGATATCACTGCACACACTCAAAAGAGATCAAGTGAAGCATGGTAGTGTAGATAAATCGACATACAATAGCATTAAATAGAAAGTGTAAGTCTTATCATGATAATAGTAATGTAAACTTATATGATGCATACAATCAAAAATGTTTTTGGTTTTTTTGATATTTGTTGAATGCTTTTGTATTTTGAAGTTTTATATTGTTTTGTATTTTTGAAAATAGTTAAACTATGTAAATCAAGGAGGAGATATTATGTACAATCAATGCTAGAAATAAGTGTTACTAACTAATGAGTCTTAAATTAGACCCCCTCTCATGGTGTCTGGTATCAAATAATGGGATCATGTGTGATCATGAGGCACGATGGAGTGTTTGAGACTATGAAGCTAAAATATATGTCTATTGTAACTATTTTTAAATATCTGAAGTGGAAACTAAATATAGGGTCCCCCCTATGACTTTGAGAAGTAGATGAAACTATAGGCCTCTTAGGGACCCATCTAAAATTAGGAGAAGAAGCGCTATGAATAGGTGTTCTCTGTGTAGCTATATGAGACCAAAATGTAACTACTCAAGGTGTGAACATTGTAGCTAGAAGCTATCTAGAATCTTAAAATTGTGGGGGTGTATGAACCCTCTGTACTAGTGATGTATACCTTAACTATATTTTAATCTAAACTAGAAACTAAACTAAAACTAGAGTCAAAACTGAAATAGGTGGAAGAACTAGAGCTGGTAATTGTAAGTTGGTAGATGGATTTGAAGTGGGGAGTGGTGAATCATAAGGAACTATACCAACTATAATAACCTGATTAGCATGCATTAATTTCATGCATCTATAAACTGTATAATGTATTTCCCTAAGTTTTTGAATCCATATTTGACCAAGTAATGTGTCAAAAACACCTGCACTAGGAACTATAGTGAATGGTGTGACCACATATGTAGGACCAGCTTGTAATTGAAGTATTATCTTTCCTAATGAACTCTATGTATGCCCACTAAAACCACTAATAACTATGTCTATTGAAGTGATATCCTACTCTAAATAACCCAAATGATATAGAAGTGTAAAAGTGTACATGTTTAGATTGGAACCATTGTCGATGAGTACACTATGAATAGGTTGATTGTGAATATGTGCTCTGATAAATAATGCATTATAACATGTATTATCCTCCACAATCTCATGATCTAAAAAATATATCAAATGCCTAGCTATAAATCTAGAATCATACACCCCTATCATACCACTCAAAGGATGTGACTCAACTTAAGGTGCTTGGTATGTATGATGAACACCTGATGTGTCCCCTTAATCTTGTTTAAAATGATGTGGAAACAAACATAAAAATATTTTTAAATCTTTATTCTATGTTGGTTTTGCTTTTGGAGGCTCAGTTAAAGTACCCAAATCAAGTATATTATCATCAACCAAATTCTTTATCCTATGTCACAAACTGATGCATTTGTTTATTGTATGGCTTAATGCCCTATGAAAATCACAAAATGCATGTTGATCATATCCCCATGGAAGAGGCTTTGCTAGATTTTCTTATCAAATAGGAGGGAGAATGATGATGTTACATTCTAATAACTACTGTAAAACCCTAGTTGGAGAAATTGGTAGATTGGTAAATGCATGCTAAGGAGGTGTTGATAAAATGACACAGGGGGCTCAGAAGCTGTATTAACTATTGGTTGCTTTTGATTCTTATTATCATTGATTTTGACCTTGTATGGGACTTTTTTGTTACTTTTATTAATTATGTTTGGGATGCTTAAATACTTAAGTTTTCCCATTGAAACTAGCTTAACTTCCCTTCCTTTAAGTGCATGACATAACTTGAAGAAGGAAGATAATATTTTGAACATAATAGATTCATGTAATGTTTTAGATTAAGGTAAAAGCAAGTTTTGAAGGGGCCCTGAAACCCTTTACAGATCAAAAAAGATTAAGCAATACAAACTACCTAGATAGGCAAACCCACTAAAAAATAGTAACAAAACTAGGTTTTACATGGACCTGAAACCAACAAAATAAACCAGTAAAAACTCCCAAAGTTTTACAAGGACCTGATACCTAAACAAGAAAACTAGGCTCAATGACCTAAAACAAGAATCCAGGTTTTATAGGGACCTGTAACCTTAAAAAATCCATGCAATAATAGATCTACACATTATAATGCCACATAAACACGAGGAAGAGTTTAAGGGAGCTGCATGAACATCCACCCTTTGTCCCCTACCCCAACCAAACATTCAATGAAACAACCCCCAGAACTAGCACCACCATCACCCAATCCGCCCACCCGTTCATCCACCCATTCTCCCCCTCTACTGAACTCAGAGGAATCATTGCCTTGGCAATCAAAATTTGTCAAAGACGTCTAGAAACACTTCTACATGAGCCATGACCCCACAGACAGAAGGTGATGGTGAATACCCAGATCTGGTATCCACCCCTATAAAACATATTTTCAAACTTGACCCTGGGGTAACAGCAAAAATAGAGCTCCACATGATCTGCTATCATCACCAAAATTGCCTCCACAGGGATCCTTACTAGGCATTCCCCATAGCCGAACCCTCACCACACACACTGGTCAAATATCTCAGCGGCCTCCTCCTCTCCATGCGCTAGTTTTTACATTCCAAATAGGGAAACAAAGTTTCCCCCATCATGAAAAAAAGGATTTTCATTTCCACCCACGTTTCGCACAAAAAATGCACTACCTAAAATAGACAGTGCCACCAACAAACCCCTGGATACATTGCCACCACCGCCCTTTCCAACCATCCATACATCTGCAAGATCACCCCCTCTACACAGAGGACTCACTGCCATGGCATACAAAATATCACCAAATAAATCACCGATCCACTCAGGACAGGGTATTGGTCAGCACAGCAGCCACAAAATGAGAAACTAAGGTAAAAAATAGATCCACACAAAAAGAAATAAACTTTACAGTGCCGCGCATACACATACAAAGAAGGGAATGATGGGACCACATAGACACAAACCCCCAACCCTCCTCCAAAAAAACCCCGTAATGATAGAGCATGGTGACCACACTCCATCACCGCCCACACCTCACTACACCATCCATGCCAGGAAGTCTCTACACGCGCCCTTCGCCATGGCAACGACGACCGAACGCGTATAGGATTTCAAACCCTCGGCCAGACAGATTCATGTAATGTTGGTAGAAAGATCTATTTGAATATGTCTTGTATCTCTTGATCAGCCATGGGGTTAGTTAGTTTAGCCAAAATAGTCTTGTATCTATGAACATAATCTATGAGGGGCTCATTTGACCTTTGTTTCTACTATGTAATATGTGAATATGAAACCTTAACACCAATGTTGTATCTAGGAACATGTCTACTAAATGATTAAATGTTGTGACTGACTGATTTGGTAGACTATAAAACCATTATAAAGTATAATCCTTTTAGCTCCATGGAAATTTTTTGTTAATTATCCAGTCATTGGTTACATAATCCAAACATGATACGTGAAAAGCTCTCAAATGTGGCTCTAGATCACCCTTACCATCATAAAGAGTAATCTTGGGTTGAATAAATCCTTATGGCAAAGGTGTAGAAGGAATATGTCATGCCAATGTTATATGTAGAAGAAAAAAAGAATCTAAAGCCTATGTGGGTCTAGTGTTACCTTGCTCAATGTGTTACACCTTAGATTAAAGAGATCGTATCTATTGCACAATAGCTATGCCATTAGAAGATATGGATGTACTAGCTATAATTGGTGGCATGGAAGAAGGTTTGGCTACTATAGGGGGTTGTTGAGACATAATTTCCCTCGTAGTGTCATTTACAATTGGCTACTCTATGGTTTGAGATGATTTCTCATTGGTTACTTTTTGTTGTTCTTCTTGTAAAATTTTAAGCATGTCATCTTGAAAATATGGATGTTTGGTTAAGAGTTCTTGAAGTTCTCTTTTATCAGTTTAATCAAAACCAGTATATTGAGCCATTGGTAAAGAGGAAAATAATTTGAAATGTTTTGAAATATGTTTTAATAAGAAATGTGCTAGAAATTTAAATTACTAAATATAATAAATGCAAAGCCCAACAAAAATAGTGAATTAGAATTTATGTAAAAAAGATACTGAGCTACCAAACACGTAAGATGATACCTCAAAATCAAATAGGTGCTAGTATATGAAACTAGGGATTTTTAAAAAAATACTTGTGTAAAATAATATGAATTATTGAATTTGATTTTCATTTTTTGAGTTAGATTTTCAACAAAAAATGTAGAAAATGATTGTAAAAATAACTAAGAACTAGTTGATGTAACTCAGGTTTGAAAAGAATTTTTTTCAAAATTAGTTTAATAATTGGAAAAAATTGTTATGAATTTGAATAATTTAGCTTGAAAAATTTAATAAAAAATAGGAAATATTTCTGAAATTAGCAATAAATTTTTCCTATTGGTTTGAAGGTGTTTGTATGCAAATAGGACCTAGTATGTGAAAACTAGGGTGTGGGTGAATTTATTGAAAATATTTCAATTATTATTTATTTTAATTTTTAAATTCAATAAAATATTGTAAAAAATTAGAAATAATTAGACCTAGGGTTTTTGGGGTTTTTGTGCAAAAATTTGAAGTTAGGTTGACCAAATGTTTTATTATTTTCAAAATATTGGAGTTATATTACTAAATAATAAAGATGCTGAGCAATGTAAATTAGTAAATGAATATAATTTAATTAGCCTACTTATTTATGTAAATAGATTGTATTTTTCCCTTTTCTAAATATAGTAGGAAGTGAGAGATTAAAACTTAGCTTATTTTGGCTAATCTAGACTGGGACAAGGTCTGATACTAGATGAGTAGGGTTGAGAAATAGGTCTCTAGACTTCATTTCTTGATTAAATAGGAGCATCAAAAATAGGACACCCTAATTTTTGGTGTTTTAGTCCTATTATATCACTATTGTTCTAAGGCTAAAAGAATTTTGGGTTCTATTTGGAATATATGTGTTACCCTATCAGTAAAATTTCAAGTTTTGGGACCTTATGGAGCTCACTATGTGTCTATTTTAATCTTCAAAACTCTTATGAGATCTTGGTGCTTGAACTAGAATGAAAACTTGGGAAAGAGAGAGAAGAGGTTAGTGTGTAAAGGATATGTTGGATGCAATTCACACTTTATGTATAGGCATGTTACCTACATACCAATACTCCGAAGAGAGATCAAGTTAATGTAGTTCTCCCATTGAAGTGCTTGGTATAATTTATGTATGATCAATGCAACTAGAATGTGAAATTGGATATACTTCAATTGGCTAGGGATTGGTACAATGACTTGAGTAGGCTTTAAATAATATTGGAAGGTTGTATGCAAAGAATTGGGAGGAGTGCTTGAGTATACTTGCTTGTATTCTTGTGCCTCTTGAAAATGAGTGCCAACTCTTATATATGGAATTTTAATAGCCTTTTATAAGGAAATTAATGATTAAGGGTTAAATTAATTTACATGAGGTAAATAGGAAAAAAGATAAGGAACTAAATAATTTGACTATTGAAGGCTAAAATGAACTTGGACAACAACAATGAAAATAGGACACCATGGGTTCTAGTGCTCCTATCCTATTTGGGTGATATTGTCCTAGGGGGATGAGACCTAGGGGTATGGATCTGGGCATGAAAGAGATACTTGGGTCTAAGAATATAAGTCTTAAAAGCTTTGAATGATTGGGAATTAGTGAAAAGAATAGCCTAGAAGTTTTGTGTGAGCCAACATAAGTACCTATGGATTATGTGTCTTAGCCATAGTGAAGTTGTACAATTTCACATTTTACATGACTAAAAAGGCATCCTAATAACATATCAAATACCCATGTACTCAGTATAAATAATAATGGAGTAGGCTTTAGGAGAGACCCCACGTATAAGGGTAACAATATATGCCTAATAGTCCTTTGTATGACCATCAAATACATTAACAATTCTATAAGTATCCTATAAATCTTAATTTATATAACTGTTGGGGTTCTAGATTTTCACCCTAGTTGAGGAGGGGATTGTTCAAATCTTCCTACTAAAATATAGTCAAATATGGAACTGATCCTAGGCTATGGGTATCTTAAAAGTGGATCAAACCTCCAGAGAAGGTCATCTTCTTTATGGATCTATCACCTACACTAAACCTAAACTAGCACCTCCTCGGAAAAGGGAGAGAGAATTGTCCAAACTTATAAATTCATGTAAAAAAGTGGTGATGCACCAATGATTTGATCACTCCAACTCACATAAAACACACTATGAGACACTTTTCAGACTAAATAAAATCAATCTCACACAAATATTTCAAAACAAAGCATTAATTAGTTACTAGATTAGTAAGAGAGAGTAAATATCCACTTTCAAACTAGACAATAAATTGTAGATTGTGATTATAATGACCTATGAGACTATTAACCCTTTTTTGAAGGTAAGGAAAACTTAGACATAAGAGAGGAACATATATTAACTTAACAATAGTGCATGAATTCATAGAACAAACTTCAATTTGGCTTAGAAAATGCCAAAATTCAATCTTTATTGCATCAAAAGGTGTTTTAGTATAAATTTTGGCAAAGTCTAATCATACCAAAAAAGATGGTTAAAGGATCAATTTTAAGGCTTAAAAGCCTATATTTATAGAAAAATGAGAGAGAACTATGCATTGGAAAAAGACCAACAACTTATGATGGATTAGCACTAATTTGAGGATGCAGTTGGGTTAGGAATTTATTAGGAAGCCACAATTTCAAAGGCCTTTCAAAATTATAGAATGCTAACTATCCTTATTCATCCACCTAGTCATTATCTCAGGACTCCGTGCGACATCCACTTAATTTAGTAACTGATTAATGCCTTGTTTTGAAATATTTATGTTAGATTGATGTTCTTTGGACTAAAAAGTGTCTCATAGTGTGTTTTATGTGACTTGGAGTGATCAAATAATTGGTGCATCACTACTTTTTTACATGCTTTTATAAGTTTGGTCAATTCTCTCTCCCTTTTTTGAGTAGATTCTAGTTTAGTTTTAGTGTAGGTGATAGATCCATAAGGATGTCAGCCTTCTTTGAAGGTTTAATCCACTTTTAGGATACCCACAACCTATGATCAGTCTCATGTTTGAGTAGATTTGAGTAGGAAGATCCGAACAATCCCAAAGATGCTATGAGCTCTACAACCTGAAGGATCTTCAGCTTTTGATTATGGTATATCTCTCCTACTACTGCTAATCTTTCTTCTCAATCTTCAAACTTCAATTATACTAAGAAACTCAGGGTCCCACTAGTCATGCCAAAACTTTTGGGGTTCTAGATTTTCACCCTAATAATAACCAAGAGAGTACATGAGTGTTATGTTTAAAAAAAATTCACTTGATCTATTATCTATCATAACACTATGTATGGGTTTCTAATCAACATATGCTTTATTAAATAGTATGTTTCTATTTGACTCATCATAAACAACTTCACTATCATCAATTATAATCATATGATGTGATTACTTATTTTCTTTTAATTATAACAATGATTTTATCAAGTGGATGTCCATATGTAAAAGGAGGAGGATGATCATTATATGTATAATGTACTACATATTTGTATGTGTTATTTATTACTTCATGATTTGAAAAAGGATATTTCTAAATTTTGAGCTATGCATTATCTTTTAATTTTTGTTTAGCCTCTTTTGTAGGTGTTCTAATATAAATAATGTTCTCATAAATAAGATATTTAATCTTGAACTTAGGATTGAAACATATATTTTTATAATTCCCAGTACATCTATGGTAGTCACGATATGCATTACCATAAAAATATTTTAGATTATGGTCTAGATATGTCCACTTCCTTTTGTGGATAAAGAGTGATGAGATTACATTCAAGTATAGTTTGCAACAATATATGAGGAGGTGATGCTAATATTGATAACTTCCTCCTTGGTGAAGCTCTATTTGAATCTTTTGTGATGGTTATGAGATAACATTAACTTTAATCTTATCTTCATTCTTGATTTCATTTGGTTTGATCTTATAATTTATATTACTTTTAAATTTGTCATTTGAAGTAGAAGGAATAGTTTTACTATACTTAATATTATTCAAAGTAAGAAATATAGTTTCATGTTCTTTGATTGTGTGGCATAGTTCATCAAAAGATTTGAATTCATCAAATATAATTGAATCTTGAAGTGGATATAGAAAATTTTGAGTGAATATATATTAAAGCTCATTATTGCCTATTGATTTCTCATTTTGTCTAGCAAAGTATTATATCTTAGCTTATATTAATTAATTTTTTCCTTAGACAATTGGTTGAGCTTCGCAATTTGAGCATATGGAAGCTTTTAATTAATGTTGATATAAAAATGTGTTAAAAATGATTTTATAGAGGGTTGAAATCCTTTTATTAATTGAAAATAAAGATCATAAAACCATCTAATATTGTATTATTTAATACTTCTTGGAAATATCTTTGTCAATAATTTATTGTTATCTACATAGTCTATACAAGCTACATGGAATGCAAGTAAATGCTATTTAGGATCACTTTTATATTCATATAAATTAAGATTAAGATCCATAAATACATCTGGTAGTGGATAATATTCAATTTTTAGAGCCAAAGGGTTGTGTAATAGAGAAGATGAGTCCATAGAGGGGTTATCATGAGAGATAATTTTATCAATCTAAGAAAATTTAGCTTGTATTATAAGGAGTGCATGCTCAAGAGTAGCATTGTTAGAGGTTGTTGTGTGAGTATAATTAGCATGAGTGGGAATATGTGTATATACATTATTTATACCAAGGAATGATGTTATAAAGGTAAATAAAGGTGTATAAATAGGAATTATTGCAATGGTATAAGTAGAAATATTGGAAGAACTATCTTAGGCACCTTAATTTTGTTCATATATAAGAATAAATAAAAGTGAATAAATATTTTTTGTATGCTCACAAAGAGATTACATAAAGTTTTCTTCATCGTCTAGACTAGATTGTTCTTGAGTATTAGGTTTTGAGTTAAGAGACATAATGTGACTTTAAAAAGGGTGTGGAATAAGTGAAGATCCTTCTAAAGTTACAACTAATAGACAATATATGGAAAATGTTTCTTATTGTTCCCAAGTCATTAAAATTTTGAAAAAATAAATTAGATAACAATAATGACATCTGCGGTAACCTAAATTTAGTCATGAACACTTGATCATGGTTATTTTATCCTTTTTTACCATTAATTGACATGTGAACCTAACTGACACTTTTTTCACCAATTTGACCTATATTAATCACAAGAGAATACCTTATTTAACCACAAGGCCATATACTATCACCTACATAAATGATATTACTACTAAAAACATTTTTATGCATATGTATTCTTTGACTCAGACCTAAAAATCAGCATCTTTCCTGAAGGGACAGGAATGCCCAACATTCTTGTCCCTATCTATCGATCTTGTCTTTTCATATAAAAATTCAAAATTTAAAAAAGGAATATATCCTTAGGTTCAAATTTAATATTATTAAACTATCTAATGAATCATTTTACCAGTTAAACCAATATAAAATAACATTCCACTCATTCATTAAGATAATATTGGTAAGCTTATTAATTCTATTACAAAATATTATCTACATAAGTACACATTGAAAAAATGTCCCCTATTCTTACCCCTCATCATAGACCAATTCACCTTTGAAGTTCTAGATTATTTTGAATTGTATGGAAGTTCTCATTTATAGACCAGTTCACCTTAGTTTTTTATATCTTATCTAAATATTTTAGAGTGTTTTTATTATTTCCTTATAATTTTTGTCCATTTTTTCAATGTTTCATGGTTAATTGGTTAGATATTTGCATGTTTTTGTTCTTTGACTTACTCACTTTACCAAAAAGGGACTAATTTTGGATTTGAGTTAGGAAAAAAGATTGTTTTGTTCATAGGGTTATTTATTTTATTTATTTATTTTCCTTAGCCATTTTATTTTAAAGTTCATATTTTAAGTCTAATGGCTCTTTTGATTTTCCCATGAGATAATAGTCACCTAGCTTTCTTCTGAGTCCCCAACAAGTGAATAACTACCACTTGTTGCTTGCTCACTTTCTACAACCTCTTTTGACTTAGACATTTTTACCTAAACCCTTTGGGTGCCTAGGATGAGGTCATGCGATGTAGTCTTATTTCTCCCACTCCTTATGCCCCCTCAATTTATTTAATAGGCCAATAGATGCATGAGATCATGTCACATAGTATTATCTCATTTCTATGGGCCCCTGAGATAATTCATATTCCTTCAACCTATTGTTGAGATCTTGGATGATTGATATATTACCACATGGTGTGATCCTATTTCTCCAAGTCCCCAATATTTTTAGTGTGTTTTTAAGTCTCATGTTAAGCCTCATATGACCGAAATCTAGACAATTGTCAAGATCTTATTTCACTAGAATTATAGAGGTCATTAAACTAAGTAAGCTTTACACTAGGCCATGAATGAGTTAATGAATGTCATGTGGCATGAAATTAAAATTATATGACATGTTGGAATCCACATAAAAATTTCACATTTTTAAATTTGGCCCATTAAGACTATCATAGAACTAGGATGCTTTCCCTTTGAATTTAACTTTTTTATTTAGATTAAGTCTTTGGATTTTGGGTCCATTACATATAAATTAAGGGTATATAAAAACAAGTTTTATAATTAATATCCATAGTATAATAGTTATCATTGATAAGGTATTAAAAAAAATTCACTATCAATAGGGTAATCCTTTTGTCAATAAGTTATGTTATCACAAAATGACTTCATTGAAGTTCTTGGTTTATAGACTATTTGATTTCAAGGACATTATTAAAACCTAACATTTCATTTTATTTCATCCTTTAAATGATTAAAATTTATTGTGTTTTGATATAAGGATTTAATATTTCATATATTGAATAGATCAATTATGTCATTGGAAAAATATCATTTTTAATTTTTAATTTTAAGGGATTTTATCATCTTTTCTTTCAAGCTATGCCTTAGCCAATTTTTAGTAAAAAATATAAATTCAAAGTCTAATGGTTATAGTTTTTCCAAATTTTAATGTCTAATTTTATGAATTTCATGTTTAGATTAACCAAGAAGCTTCCACTTGTCATGATCTCATAGATTCACTTATCTAGAGCATTTCAAACAAAGAGTTTGCCCTTTGACCATTTAGGTGCCTAGGATGATGCAAGTGGCACAATCCTAATTTATCAGGCCCTTGGGATGATCAAGACGTAGTGTACAAGATATATACCCTCTACATAAATAGGATGACACCACATAGCATCATCCTACTTCTTTTCACCCAAGATCAAGTAAAATTAGTATAAAAATTAGAGATCAAGTAAGTTCCTGACATGATGCCATATGACATAATCTCAAGACTCTAGGGAAATAAAGACATTGGACAATGATTGAGGACCTACATATGTCTAGGTGAGTGAGATAATTCCACTTTTTAAGTCTTCAAAAACAATATTCTAGAGAAAATTCAAGATAATATGGACCCTTAGCTCATCGCTAGTTAATAAAAAATTGACACATAATAGGACCTTCGCATGTAAAGAACATGTTGGATTTCCTAAAGTGGTGAGAAGTGGACACATGGAGTGAAATTTCCAATGAAAATACATAGAACTCCAATAAATAATAATATCCTAAACTTGATGCCCATCTTTCCCATTTAGGTTATCAAGATTTAGAAATTGGACTGTGAATCCAATCATATTTGAGTAATCATTGAATATCTTGTCATCTAGTGAAAACATATTATATAAGTAGATCTAAAGTAAATTATATAGTGGGATAATTTAGGAAATGACATGAACATCAGGATCAAGTAAGTTAGGATCATAAAAGGACAAATAAATTCCTATGCATGGTTAACTATCAAGAGGAACATTTGAGGCATGAAGATAAAGTTGGATCCAATATTTAATACCATGATAACTAATCAAAAGGATGGAGATTCACCTGGATTTGTGTAAATTAGATTAATTTATTTTTTCAATATTTTAATTTTATTAAAATTTAATGGAAAAGGGTGCATTGACAAGAGATGTTGTTATCTTGAAGATGGACACACATTAATTTTTTTCTTAGTTGGTGCATATTAGTTAATGATTATAACCACTTTGTGGGTGGGTAATGCAATGAATATTTTCAACTACATATTCAATGGGTGAGACTGTTCAAATTATATATAAGGATAGCCATGATATTGAGTTAGGGAATGACTGATTAGTGTTACAATAAAGTACAAGACCAAACATTTTTCTACAATTTCTTGTTTTTCTAGTTGGATTTTCTTGTAAGCAATGTCTTAGTAAAGTATTTTATAATTCTCTTGATTAAGGTGGATCCAAACACTAATTTTCAAAAAATATATATTAATTAAAATTTTATGAATAATATTGTGTTGGAGGTATGTTGTTATTGATGTCAAAGGATGATATCATATGCATTGATGTCAAAAGGTAATGGCAACGTGGTAATGTCATGATGGTGATGAGGTTAAGCATGAAGGTGTGGAAGGTGGGTTTGGATTAATATGAGCTAAGGTAATCATTGTTTCAATATTTTCATGTTGTGTCTAGCATGTTGAATAGTACTACAAGTCAAGGAGAAAAGACAAAGTGTGATTGGCATAGGCTTGATAGCCTTGCTTGGTGGATAGGCTTGGTAGGCTAGTGTGTTGATTAGGTTGAGAATAGGGAGAACATGGAGGGAAGATGAGGAGTATTTCATGAAGGTGTGTGATTAGTTCCTGAGGTGGTGAGATATTTTTAAGTGGTTTCAAGGTGGTTTCTTGTTTAAGGTTTGACTTGTAGTCTTAGACCTAGTGTGTATAGTGACCTAATAAGGTCTAATTGGTGAGTTAAAGTGAGATTTCAAGATATAATATCTCTTGTAAGCATGGATTAAGGTATTAAAATGTTTTAAAAATGTCTTAACCAAGTTTTAGGTCCTATGGATGAAGAGAAAGAAAGATATTATATTAGAAGGACACTTGTACATGTAGATTAAAGGTTTCTTAGCTCGAGAAGAAAGTTCTAATGCTCATTGACATGTTTAGAGTTTGCATGGTGACATAAGACTTTTTGTATAGGTGTAAAATTTACCTAATAAGTATTTAGAAGTATTTTTTAATGGATTGAGGAATAGATCTTTATGAACATTTGTTAAGAATGTAAACTGGTCAAAACCCTCCTAGAAACCCTATAATGGCCTGATTAGAGAAAGATTGTTAGATATGGCCAAGAATTGATTAGTTGACCAAGTTTGAATATTTTAATGAGTAGAGGACTCTTCCAGTCACCTCTAATTGGTAGTGATGTGTTACTATAGTGAGTAGAAGGTACATAAAGAAGCTTATTTTTGAAGTTTTTAGTGGTACAAAGAGAGTTGACTAAATCAATACATGAAAGATATTAGATGTTGAAGGTAAAGAATTATTATTGATATATATGGAATTGGTTTTTAAATTTTAATTTTATATCTCAATCATTTTGAGCATAAAATTTGGCTAGTCACTAAATCTACAAATAGTGACAAAAAGCTAGTCAAAGTGAGAATCTATTTAGGGATGGGTTCTAAGTGTTTAGGGATGATTCTAATGGATTTGGGTATTTTTTAAACATATTAATCATGTTAAATTAAGTGGAAATTGATGGTAGTTCCATTACATAAGCAATAAAGTGATCTCAAGTTGATTAGTCTGTGTGAGTGAAAATTATGAAGGTGTATGTTCTAGTAGTTGGTTCATATGATTCATATTTTATACTATAAATATACAATTTAATTTTTTAATTTGATATAATTTTTTTAAGGATATAATAAATAAATTTTGAGTTCAATTAAGTGACTCTACAGGTGTTAGGAGCCATGTTTACCATGACTATGTATTGAGTCAAGATGACTTCTATAAGCATGCTAAGGGGAGTGAAGTGTTTGAGGTTCCTTGATAAGATTTGTTGCATATATTTAATATCTTGATTTATGTTTAGACCTAATTAATCTAATAAAAAAATTTAAGCTATATAAACTATTTGAGGTGTTGAGATGAGGAATTCAAGAGAACTTGTCTAGTTGTGTATGTACAATGTGAGAATAGTCTGAGGAATTGATTTGAAAGACCAATGAATGATGATATAAAAAGAAGAATAAATATTTTATGTTGATATATATACCTAATAATAACCATTAAATATGATTATATTTCATGAAAGTTCTCAAAAATATGTAAAGAGTCAAGAGTTCTTGACTGAAGTTTGATTATGTTTGACTAGTCTGAGTAGTCCTATTAAAGGTATGGTTTGGAGGTGCTTTGCCTTGTGTTATTGTTTCAAAATCACATAATGAGTTTTATGAATTCTTGAATAATAATTTTTATTTTTTGGTGATATTTTTTGAGATGATAAGATATATTTCTACCTCAGTTTGTCAAGATATTATTTTGGGTGCATTGGTTACTCTAAGTAATCTTTTAGAAGAGATGTTCTTGAAGATTACTGGCCTATGTTGGAGTGTTTAAAGAACATGGATGTGTTTTATAGGTATTTTAGGTTACATACATATTATTTTTTCATATTATTATATATAAAATTAACATTATACATCAGAAGTCTATGAGTGTGTTTTATGTGTATGTTGTCTAAATAGTGAAGATACCTAATTGCTAGGTTCAAGGTGTGAGATTGTGTTCCAAGTGGCATGGATTTTTTTTTTTGAAATGATAAATGGTCTATTGGTAAATTTTTTGATATGTTTAAAGTGTTTATAGAGGATGAAGGTATACTAAGGAGTCCAAGTTGTAACGTGTGGGTGAGTAGTGTAGAGAGGATTACAAAGCAAACTAGTCAAGCATTAGTCCATAAATAATGAAACATGCATAAATAACTAGCTAACCAAGCCTATCCATTCCTATGGGAATTACAAAGGATATCAAGAAACAAATGAAAGAAAGAAACACCATATTACCTTCCCAAATGGATTCACCATATCCATGTGGCTCAAAAACATGTTCTCCCTTGATCAAGCATCCTTGTCTTTGTCAGCAATGGTGGTAAGCTCCTCTAATGTCTCAAGAACACTCCAAAAAACCTAGGCTCATGATTCCAAATAACTAAACTAGCCTACAATGAAGCTTTGTGGAAATAATTTATCATTATAACTTTACAATATTCAAGCTTTGAATATATTTGAGCATAATAAGCTTGTACCAAAATAGCTTAGGAATGATTTCCATGGCCTCTATATTTATAGATTTTGAGATTAGTCAAGATCAACCATGACCGTCCATCTTGAGATGAAGATGTGTGATCATGGATAATCCTAATATTTGGATTTAAATATATAATTATCTTCATCATGACCTTGGTAGAAGGGGCATTGAGAGGCATGGGAGGTATTAATTAGGCATGGGTGACCCATAATCTTAATATTTGTGGCATTTATGGCCTAGGGATGTCTTCCCAAGAAATGAGGTCACATGATGATGTAGTAATAAAAATTAATTTAAAAAAAATATATTCAACAAACCTCATGGAAAATCCACTTAATATATTGATTTGGATTAATTACGCTTAAATAAGGTTAATCAACATTTATGCACTTATTTGAAAATTGGCCCTCAACTAGTAAAAATGGTCAAAAAGTCATATTACTAGGTCATAATTTGAGTGGAGAGGAATTACAAGGTGACATTAGATGTGTTGGAACTGTATTCCCATTTAGGATGTTGACAATATAGAATAACAAAAGTATGTGATGTGTATTAATGAATTAGAAGAAAAGAGTGATCCAAAGCACTAAATGGAAAAATTATCATTTTGACTCGAAATGATCTAATCAAAGTTAGCTAGCCCATAAATTGCATTGCCATATTTAGGGATACTTTGACCTAAACTGGGACTTGTAATTGACAAGTTTGAACCATTTAGGATGTTTTATAGATTTTGACCTAAAATCTGCATTTGAGTGCAATTTAAGTAAGATTGACAATTTCAACACAAATGGTGTTAGTAATTGGATGTCTACAAGTAAGCATAATTGCTTTAGGTCTCACTAAGGCCCAATGGAGGATTTGGGCTAATGAGGTAATGGAAAACCTATGAAGCATGTGTCTCACCCATGTAACATGTGTGGACACCTATTATAAGTTTAATCCAAGTGTTTAAAGATTTTTTTCTTACCAATATGGGTTAGACCAAGAGGAGTGGTATAAGTACAAGGCCTAATTGGCTTATTTGTGCTAGTTGTGTGTGTGTGGAGCCAAGTGAAGGAGATAATATTTGAAATAAAAGGTACCAATCATTGAGAATCATCAGAGAGTGAATAATATTAGACATGCTTATATTTTCAAGGTGATGAAAGTGAATGCACTGGTAATTAGACCTAATAAGCCTAGAAGAGGCTAGTTGAGCGAGTAAGCCATAGAGGCTATTTGAGAGAAATTGAAGGGTGAAGAAGAAGTGAAAGCAAAATAATTCAATCATAAAGTGTAGAAGACATCATATCAGAGGTGGAGATGTTCATATGTTTTTTTTCTCAACATTTATGGGATTGTACCCTCCTTTCAAGGTGAAACTTGATAAATGTCTAGTTGTTGTGGCAGCTCAGCTAGACAAGTGTTGTAACAGCTTATGGCATTGTAGTCTCAATAAATAATGGATGATAGTTCCTTGATCATTTATAGCTGGTATACATTGTATCTTGTTATTATATGACTATATTCCATCTTGTAGGGTTTAGTGGTTTTTATCCCCCATAAGGGTTTCCCACATAGATGATGTGTTCATGTGATGTATGCTCTTGATTCATGATTTAGATGTATGTAATTTAATTTTTATGATGCTAGATCAAGTTGATGTATGATGGAATGGTTTTGGAATTAAATTTTCATTGTTGTCTACTGATTTACCCCCTCTCAATATATAATTTCAACATGTTGTTCATTATTTGTGCATGTATATGGTGATTTTATCCATATTTTTTATAGTTGAATACAACAAAATCTTATATCATATTTGTTCATGGTTGTATACATATTGGTTAGGAAATATATTGATTACATGGATTATATCTAATTCAAATGAATTAGATTTGTCTTATCTACAAAACAGGCTTACATCTTTCTCTTTAGCCTCATCTTTTGTTGTTTTTTTATAAATTTGTTAGAGTAGGTAGAATAGATCTAAAATTGCAATCCATGTTTACAAGCTTTATCTTGATTACAAATATTTTTGTTGTTTCTAATGCATTACTAAATCCATGTATGGAATTAATAATTAATAAATTAGTTGTATCTTTGTGACAAATTCATTTTTTTATTGTATGAGCAACTGATCCATAGGAGCATACTTATCATCTAGTCCAAATAGTCCCTTTAAAATGGAATAGTTTTACATCAACTATTGAGTTACCCTACAATCTAAGACCTAGTAATATTAGACCTTAAGGTGATTTTTTATCCTTTTAGGAGAGGTTGGGTGGTATTCATCCTACCTAATTTTGTGTTATATACCACCCATCAACACAATAACATTTTATCATGCCTATGGATTATAATGATATAGATTTTATCACTAAAGATTCTAGTATGATCACACATGAGTAAATTCACATGTTACAAATTGAAATAATTATGAGTGAACAATTATCAATTCAAGAATTAAGAATATGTAGTTACATATTGAACAACACAAGAAATCAAAAGGTGATAATCATGTAACAAGAAATTCAAGATATATATTTTCAAAAATTTATTTCTAATACAAGAATCACAAAGTCAAGAAAAACCTCTACTAGTTTAAATGCAAAGGAGATCCTTAAAATCATTCCTCATATATCAAACCTTTATTTCTTAATCTCCTTGTTGATGGAAAATAATGTATCAAAGTTGATATTACATCATTTTTCCAAACTAATATATTTAGCATGACACTTCTAATAAAATAAATGAATAAATACATAATAAGATCTAAAATGTAAATAATGACCAAGTACATAATAAATGAGCACATAGTTCAATGTACACGTGACACATAGATTAATGTGGGAAAAAATCAAGAGTCAAATAACCTAAAAAGATGATATTCATTTATGTGAGAAACTCCACACCCCAATACAAATCATTCTTACTTCTCACTTCTTCACATAAGCCTTCAAAGAACCTTTGTAAATATTTACCACATGCAAATATCAAATATATCAAAAATCAACTTTATTGAATGTATCCAATGAATAAAAATAGGGGTAAAACCTTATTTATAATTGGCATGAGAGGATGTGACTATTGTAACCAATAGGTCCATCATTTCCTAATTTTTTTAAAAATAAATGGTAAGTAATAAATAAACATAGTTTATTATTTATTTACATGAGGTTTTTCAATCCATGTTAATAAATAATAAATAATTATTTTTTAATTACTTAAATGTACTAAGGGTATATAGTATCATCATTTATACATTAAATTTTTTAACACTCCCCCTTAACGTTAAGTGGGGATAAATTCCATAGTCACCTTAATAATGGAATTATACTATGTAAAAATTTAAGTATTTAAAAACTTTCATCATGGAAAACATCACCTTTTGAACTAAAATTAATTATAATCCATAAAATAGTTTAAATTAAGTATAGGATAGCATGCTTGTGAGACTATATCTCATAGTTTCTCATGAATAATCATCCAAGAATTTTTTGATCCTTTTATAACACAAGGACCTCCATTACAATATTATTTTAAGTATTGGTGTAAAAAATTAAAACTTCCACACACATTTCACAAAAATCACATAGAATTATATATTACAATGCTTTAAAATGAGAATAAGTATAAAGAAGAGGAAGAAACACATGGCCACTAGAAAATGGCATTGTCATGGACACTCCCCCTAAATGGCAACTCTGAGAGGCCTAGTATTACACAAAACTAATAAAAATTGGTAGTACAGAGTAGATTTGTCAAGATTTTTATTGTGAGTTTTTATTCCATTTAATCATTTTTCCTACACATATTTAGTTATCTTGCTTAGTTATATTTTTAGGTTATTTTTAAAGATAATCCCATATTCATGAAAAAGTGAGGATATATTTATCTTTCACCTATATAATGTACCTTCCTAAATATTTTATGGATAATGATATTAATGATAATATTTCAATCTTTCGATTGTATAGAAATTAATTATTTTTGTCTCATATTTGATTTCATTTCTACATACAAGTAATTTATTCATGAATTCAACTCTATTCAGTAGATCCTAAATTCTATTCCACTCCAACATAATATCATACTTTTATAGCATACGAATGTCATTGTTTATGTTGGGAAATTTTGAGTTTTAGCTTGCATGTTATAGATCTAGTATTTGTTGACCTAACATATTATAGATTCACCATATCTCAAATTTTGTTCTTCTTCTGGGATGCTTAATAGATTTAGATTTATAAAAATAACAAGGGAGAAGGCATATTTTACTAGTCATAGATCATATTGTAGTTTTTCATATAAAATTACCTACACCATCAAATTCAAAAGGTGTCAAAATTTGAGGATCGATTGTGAACATGACTTAGTTTTGTGATAGTCAACTTTTTGCCATTTTTAGAGGGTTTTAGGGAATTTTAAGTGATTTAATATAAATCCTTACAATATAGAGTGGTTAATGGAAAATATTTTATGGGTTTTTATATTTTTTGGAGATCCTTAGTGGGTCTTTAGTCTATTTTTAAGAGGTGTACTAGATTTAGTGTTTTTGAGAAATTTAGGGTTTTTATACCTATGTCCACTATAGGAAAATCTAGTGTTCCTATAACTATAAGAACCATTAACATCTCTAACACCTATAGGGATGACTCCTACCTATAAAACTCCAAACCCTAATCAATACAAACTAAGATTACATCTTTGATGAAAAATCTTGACATTATGACTTTAACTATGGGAGTAATCACCATCCTTAGCATCAAGACTTTTGACTATGGGAATAATCAATTTCCTTAACATTGGGATTCTAGGCTATGCAAGTAGGTAAAATCCATGACATTGGAAGTTTGGACTATGAGATCAATCCACAATCCTTGTAATGGGATTGCAGATTGTGTGATTAGTTAAAACCCCTAACACTTGTAGGAGGGTGTTATAACCCTAACACCTTTCCTCACTATAGGAAACATCAATAATCATAACATTAGGAATTCTATTTTCATGCATAATCATAAAATTATATGAAATAGGGTCCTACATCTCTAAATCCACACCTCTACATCAGACATTTCAAGTGCAAGTCGATCTAAAACCCTAACAAGTGTATAAGACCCCCAAACTCTAATGATAGCCATGAAAACATCAAATTTAATCTCATGAGGTGTGACACTATTCATTTTTAAAAAGGCATATATTTTTTATTATGTCACTACCCCATAAATCACATTAATAAAAGTGGGGGGGGGGGGGAGTACCCAAAATATGTCTTATCCCCTATTCATATGAGAGTTAAGTTCTTGGTCGCATCCAACCCAGAATTAATTATTTTTTGCTCCTAGGAGCATAAGCTTTTTATGGGGAAGTTTCTACCATTTTTTAAAAATCTATTTACACACCCAAAAATTTTATGCAAAGTGGAGAACATTATTTTTTTCTATTAAGAAACATTCAAAAATGTATAAATTTTAGCCTACTGCTCCTTTTGAGGTACCAATTTTTTTGAACAGGTGAATTTTTATCTCTAAACATTTGTGATGTTATCATACCTTTTAAATTTTAATCTCTAAAAATTTAAGGGGTGTCATATTCCTAGTATAAAACACACACAACTCAGCACATTCTTCCTTTTTGTACCATGGATCTAAGTTTTATTTTGATTCTTACACTATTCAATTATCACGAGTGGAAATGCAAAGTGAAAATATTATTGAACAAAAAAGGCTTACACAAAATCATGATGGGTACATAAATATAATAAACACCTATAGTAGAGAAGGTTACGTGGTAAAATTGAAGCGATGAAGCTTACAGTCTATTGTGTCTGTCTATGTCTCCCAACTTAATCTTTCATATCAAATCTAAAACATATTTAAATCAAGTGTGGATCTTATTGTAATTTTTAAAAAAAATTAGGCTATCACGAGGGTTCAGTGTTCAAGAATGAGTTCATCTATTTGAGCCCAAGTGATTTTGATACAATATAATACTTCTTCACAAATTTAAATCACTTGGGTTATAGTTGAAACTATGTGGTATTAACAAAAAGGATGATCAATTTATTCTTTTCATCCTTGACAAATTGAGTTATGAATATTAACTCTTTGTTTCTACCTTCCACACTACCAACTATGCCATTAGAGATACATGGACCATGTTTTCCTTTTATGAATTTTTCGCTAACTTAATTTGAGATCCAAGACAAGCTCATTAAATTGGGTACATTGAAGTCATTTGAATCGCATGCCTTAATTATGATTCATGATAAATAAAAGGTTTATAGTAACAAGGAGAAGAAATAGAACAAGAAGTACCTAAAGCAAAGAAATGGTCAAAAATATGATGCTAAGTGTTTTAACTATTTGGGACTTAGTATATGTAAATCCTAGATTGTTAAATAGATGAGTATAGTAATAATTTGAGATAAATATATTAAATAGTTAATTTGACAAGTTTTTACCAAAATAGTAAGGAAGGTGAGAAAGTGTACTTATATGGATCAAAATAGGTGTTTCTATAATTCAAGAGGCTAGAATGGGATTGAAGATAAGCTAGGAAACTTTTGTGTGGGGACTACAGTTGAACACATGCCTCAAAAAATAACACCCTTATGGGATAATAGTGCTAATGGCACTAATGTCTTTCTATATAAGATTTTCCTAAAACTTTTATAGAGTTGCAGGAGGGTTTTAGAGACTTTTAGGTGATTTTATGAGTACTGGAAGTTTGTCTTTATCATTATTTTGCATGGATCTCTTTCAAAACCATAATGAACACCTACACACATGAAACAACAACCACATCAAATTCAAACTAAAGGTAAAAATTGGGTTATGGTATATTATGATCACATGGGACAGAACCCTTATTGTCTTAGCCACTACCTAAATTAACCCTAATGCTAGGGGTCTCAGATCACATGAAGTTATCCCTTAGGGAATGTGCATAATCAAAGTGTATGGTATACTAGAATTATTTTCATTTAGGCCCTTATTTAATCAATAATACAAGTCTAAATGTGATATTTGATTAATATGTAGTGTGTTGAGATGTATTATTGATTGATTTTATGTAATTATGTTCCAAGATAGTAAGTTCTAGATGTAAAATGCCTTGTGAGGATCTTTATATAGAAGAAAATTTGATTTGAATGTAAGACCCTTGTTCACTGGCCAACATGACATAAAAGAGAGATAAAAACATAAGAGAGGTCTCAAGGGAGGGTTAGGACCCAAAAAATAGGAGAGAATGTCTATTAGACACTAGTGCCAAAAGAGGTCACTAGCACCAATGGTTTTATTGTCTAGATAATGGTTTTGGTGTCCTAAGATCCCAAAATAGAGAAAATACTATGTAAAATAGACTAGGGGCCCCTATGACTGGGAGGGGATGACTCAAGACCATTGGGGGTGTAACAAATAGGGAAAACAAGACATAAAATAGAACAAAAGACCCATAATCACCATGTAAACAAGATCTACATTCATCACTAAGACCTTGTGAAAAAGAAACAAAAGACATAGTACTTTTGGTTTCTTGACCAAATTAGGGTGTGTACATTTCCCCCCCTCTTATTCTATTAATGCAATCAAATGGAAATATGACAGTAAAAGAAAAATAGAAATGCATAACTATACTTACTTTAGTGTATGAGACCTAGACCTAGCCCACTTCTTAGCCAAATATGTGAAAAAAAGTTGGAATGATGTATGTTAAGAGGAAAGCCACAATGTGGGTGCCCTTATACTATATTTGAATAGTGAACTAAATTATGAGGAAAAAAACCTTATTCCCCCACCCTAATATTTAGATAGAATCTAAGAAAGTAATCTTAAAATGTGGATAAATAAGGCCCGCTTTCCATCAATCTGATATCTAGACTAAATTTGATTATGTAATCTTAAAATGTGGTGAAATAATGTCCACTTGCCCCCATTCTAATATATGGAGTGAGTTTGAGTATGTAAACTAAAAATGTGGAGAAACAAGGCTTGATTTCCCCCACTCTGATATATGGACAAAATTTGAGAATGTAATTAAAAAAATTATAGAAACAAGGCCTGCTTTCCCCCTCTCTAATATCTGGACTGAGTTTAGTAATGCAATCTAAAACTAAAGGTCAAATATTTTTTTTAGCTTGCATAATCTAAGTCTAGTGAAAGACTATGGATCAACTACTACAAATATTCATGTGATAGAAATTGGTGAAATCATAGTGACATATTGATGGTGATCTGAGTGTAACTTGGCAATCTATCCATTCCATCTTTAAAATCTTGTGGACCTTTGGGTTTGAGGACATTGCCCTGCATAATGCCCCCAAACATAATTTGTATATCTGAGTAAACCTATATAGCTGAATATTTTTATATCTAAGTAAACCTATGTATCTAAATAATTATTTACCTATGTAAACCTATGTATCTAAATATTTGTATATCTGATTAACCTATGTATCTAAATATCTATATATATGAGTAAACCTATGTGTCTAAATATCTATATATATGAGTAAACCTATGTGTCTGAATATCTATATATATGAGTAAACCTATGTGTCCAAATATCTATATATCTGAGTAAACCTATTAATCTAAATATATGTATATTTAACTAAACTTATGTTTTAGAACTAATCTGTATGTCTATGTAAATTTGTATAAATAGTGTGTATGTACCCCATTTTGGTGAGATATTTGAAACTATGGTAAGGGTGTCTAAGAAAACGTTATACCAGCTTGTATGTTAGTGATAGTTAGCTAAGGAGTTTGATTATTTATCAATTATAATGGAGTTATTTTTTTAAATCGGTAGTAAGATAAAACTTTGTTCTATATTGAGTTTGTTAAGGAAATATAGGTTTTTATCATTTTATGGAGTTAAATTTTATTGGTATATTAGTGGAAATAATACATGGTGAGGTACACAGGGGCAAGTCCCATGTAGAAGAAACAGATCATAAATTAGAGCTATGGCTCTCTAGATATCATGTTTAAAAGAAATTGGTATTAGTTGGCAAAATTGGCATGCAAGGTCAACCTTAGGTAGGTGGAATTTGTAAAATGTGGCTTATATAGGTTGGTTGATTTGTTTTACAACTCATTTGAGCCATTTGACTTGATAGTGATTATCTATTTTGAGATATAAATCATGTCGAGAAGATGAGGAGTGAATGTGACTTGGTATGAGGAGGTGGAGGTGCTTATCCAGGCCAAGTAGGAGATTACCCTAGTAAAGAATATGTGACCTTTCCCTATTTTTGACATATTTAGTATTTTCTATCATTTTCAATGAAAATTTGGTATTTTATGGCCATTTTGAGAAATGTGGCACTACTATCTTGAAAATGATCCTCATGTCTAGAACATGGCACTAATGTCTTGGGTAGGACAATACTATCTAGTGATATTATCCCATATGTAGTGTCAGTGTCCACTAGGACAAATTTTGGTGATTTTTAATTTTAATTGGTGTTTTATGATATTATTGTATGTTTATCTAATATTATGTGATGTTAATGTTGGATTTGGTTGTAGTTTATAGGCATATGTGCATATGAGAGAGTTATGGAGTGGATGCATGATGAAATATTTTTGGATATTACCTTGATAGATGAGGGGATTATTATGGTAGATAGAGCTATTTTGAGTCATGTGGCATCCTCATATTTGATGACGTGGGACAAATATATGATGACAATGTTGTATGGGAGGTGGAATGTGGATACAAGTACATTTTGGTTACCTATTGAGGATATGATTGTCACATTGGAGGATATATATAGCATAATAAGGTTTTTAAATAATGGTCAAAGGGAAATTCTACAAGAGGCCACTTTTGATTGAGTTGTAGATTAGGTTGGGAGGTATTTTTAATGATGCTTATGGGGACTCATTGAGAAGGGATTAACAATGATGTATTGTTGTCTTTGATTGTTAAAATGAATTTTCTACAATTGCAAGGAAAATTAGTGATTTATTAGCTTCTTTCATTGATATGGATGGAAGTGAGATATCTATCTTGTATATGATGCATTAGATAATACAATATATAGAGGAGTATTATACTATGTACTCATGGGGCTGCACTATGATAGCCCATTTGTATAAGGATTTATAGTACTTCATTTAGGAGATGTGTGTAGGTGGTATTGAGTCTTCTACATTATGGGATTATTGGGATTATGATAATATATTATTGATTATAATGGTGTTTCCTCAATGAGATTATTAGTCTCACCCCCAAATATTTGTAGATAGGTGGACTGGTATGACCTACATACCCAAGAGGAACACAATGTAGTATCAACAATTGTTGTATAGGTTGACAGCTAGAGATTTTATCTAGAAAACATATAGGGGAAATGAAGGATGGCCTAAGGATGGTGCTTAGTGAGACAGGTGTGAGTGAGTTATGGGTTACATGAATGTTGGGTCAATATATTTGAGAGGTTTTAGTATAAGCAAGTGGAATGGTAGTTTGGTGTTACTCAGGATGTGCCAATGGTAACATTGATGTGGTTAACAAGTTATCAATCTCTCATGATGCTAGGGAGTATGCCTATACTATCATATGTAGAGATAGATCTAATTATATTAACAAAGCGGGATTTAGTGCTTGATATACTAGATGTGGATGATGTAGGAGAGACCAATGACTATGTAGCATGGTAGAGGGAGAATAAATGGGCACTATTATTCCCATGAGGTGGGATCATAATAGAATATGTGTTAGATGGAAATCCCCTTATGGCCATTAAGGGTATGTTTCCATCATATATTTATATTTTTAATACTTCATTACTTATTTACTTGGGAAAATACTTGATGTGTAGGTCTAGGTTATGATGAGTATTGGGAGATTGCCATTGAGTATGTGCTTAGAGTACTAATAGGACATATCTTTGATGATGTCATGGATGATAGAATAGTGGATAGGGCCACAAAAAATTTTGGCATTCATACTCACTTGTTTGATCGAATCTCCAATGCTACTAGAGCATATAAGTGGACAACTATTTATAGGAATAAGTCACATGTGGAGATAAAGAGATGAGTTATACCTGCACCTGATGCTTTGGGTGGGGTAGGTAGTAAGATAGGGGATGACTATATACATCTATAGTGAGATCATGTGAAGGTGTTAATCAATTTGGGAGTGGTACAGGATAGAGAGAACAGACATAAGTCTCAATCAAGATATTAAAAGGATAATGGAACCTCTAGCTCTAGTATGGATGTATCAGAGAGTGAGAGTGAGGGGGTTAGTCCTGATGACCAAGCTTGGATTACTAAGTGACTTGTATTATTTTACTAAAACTATGTATCAAGTTGTGTGTGTGTGTGTGTGTGTGTGTGTGTGTGTGTGTGTGTGTGTGTGTGTGTGTGTGTGTGTGTGTGTGTGTGTGTGTGTGTGTGTGTTGGTATATTGATTGGTGGAATCATGTATTTTCATATCTATTAGATTATATTCATTTTTTTAAATGGTGATATGGAAATATGTTGTGTCTAAGTAATGATAATAGATTTTTTTATCTATTTATGAATGTTTAAGTCGACATGTATGGTGGATTAGGAATGTTAGTTATTATTATGGGTGTTGTAGGAGTATTGTATGATATCTAAGTGTGGATCATGTAACTATGGTATGAAATATGTGAATTTGAATGACATGGTGAACAAGTGACCATATTGCTCAGATTGTGTTAGAGTAGAATGAGATTCTATAACTAATACTACTCATGGTACACTGCTAGTAACTGGGTGTGTAGACTCTATAGTAAATATCTTAATTGGGTATTGAACTATGTCCTTGTTTTTATGATATATAGAAAATATCTTAATCATTTATTCAATTGTGTCCTAATTTTTATGATCTCTGGTAAATATCTCAATCATATGTTGAACTATGTCCTATTTTTTGTGATCTCTAAAAAATATTTTTAATCAACTATTGAACTATGTCATAATTTCTATGATCTTTGGTAAATATCCTAATTAGTTATTGAACTGTAACTAGAGATTGAATTACTTTCCATTTTTGTACCATGCTACTATAAATAGATTGATCTTTTTGAACTATCTTCCATCTTTGTTGAAACGTAGATCTCTTATAAGTAGGTGTCTTAGAAACCACATGGCTCTTACATGAGTAACCATTGGCTCCTTGAAATGAACATCCTAA
Source organism: Torreya grandis (assembly GCA_037957365.1). Lineage (NCBI taxonomy): Eukaryota > Viridiplantae > Streptophyta > Pinopsida > Cupressales > Taxaceae > Torreya > Torreya grandis. Next base: position 916,537 of record JARHVA010003284.1, read on the forward strand.
GATAACTCATTTGTAGACGAATGTGATCTAGGAGATTGTGGAGACTGAGATCCTCATGCCCTCTATATAAATGTTATAATTCCTCTATCAACATACTCGTCAATATGATCTCAGAGTGCATAACACTTTTTATCTGAATGTCCATTTATATTATGAAAATTACAATATGGTTTATTTTGTATTCTTGTAGATGGAGTGTTGGATGGTGTTGAGTAGAATAAAGTGTGATCATATCCTTATCTAATAATATAAGTAAGATATCATGAGGCCTATATCTATTGGAAAACTATATAGCCCCTTTTTTGTGTCCTATGCTCTACTCATAGTAGGAGGTGTTATGTGAAGTAGTTCTTTGCCAATGTTGAGTATCATGATTGGTTGGTTCTGTTTGACCTATTTCATAAGAATATTTAAAGTGTTTCTATACTAGATTAGATGACTATGGTTATGGAAAATCTACATCCAAAACTACCTTTAAATGTATCTCACTTAGTCCCAACATATTTTTAATCTTAGAGCTATGTAAAAAATATGTCTAAATGATTTAGATGTCTCATTTAGAAATTTATCCTTAAGAGGAAGAATGAGACCTCTAGAAAAAATGTATTAAACCTATAAATCTACCAGTTGGTAGATCATTTTATTCATACATTTTTTAAATCTTAGAATGTATTCATTACTATTTCTGCCTGGCCCTGGTGTAGTGAAAGAAAACTCTCATATGTGACTCAAGATCCCTTGTTATGAATATAATAAATGAGAAATTCCTCTTAAAACTCATCATATGTGTATAGTGAACCACTAGGTAGTGAATTATGAAACCACTCTATTACCTAACCATATAAATTACTAGAAAGAATCAAACTGATAGAGACATGTACCATAGCTTTCCTTTAATCTTTGAGATGTAAGTATGGATATCCATTTATATTAAACTTTGGTAACATTGGTATCTATAATTTTTATGGTAACATTAAATTTAAAATTTTGCATAAGATGGGATTATTATGGATGGAATTAGAATCCTCCCACAAGTGATATGATTTACTTTCCAATGTGAGATAGTGTACTTGTTTTTGTAAATCACCCACAACATGCATCAAGGAGATTACCTCTTGTGAAGTTATATTAACATTATAAATGGATTCATTTAAATCTTGAAACTTATTATTAGTCTTATTCATTAGCACACTACATCATAAATTGATACTAGGTTTGCTCACTGTAACATTTGGAGGGGTGATAGGTTGGACCTGGTTAGAGGGAAATACATTATCACCCTCGTGTAAGTTAGGATGAGAAAATAGTTATAATATAGTAAGGGGGGTTTAAGGAGATTCATTGGCATCTCTTTTTTCATTAATTTGTAAAAAGGTATCCCATGTTAATGGGATAGAAGATACATTATTATCATGTGAATGTAAGTTATATAAACTATGAACATAAGAATAAGTTTGTGTGTTTTTTTAGCCTTTGAACTAGAATTATTTTGAACATGAGAGATGGGTGAAGTAGGGACAAAACTAGAAGGTTTAGACTCAATGCCTTGTTCACCAAAATCATAATAATCATCATTATTCTAAGGTTCATAAAAATCAAAGTTTAATTAACTTATAGCATTAGGAGTAGAAGAAATATCATTCACATTCTCATTAAGATAAAGAGAGTAGGATAAGATTTTAACTTTTTACTACTATGAAATATATCATCATGTATAGTTGCAATGCATGTCTTCACTAGCTATGTGTGGAGTGCATGTATGATTATTAATTTAAATATTGAAGTCAAGGGTAGAAGAAGTAGCAATCATGTTTTCATTTGACATACTATGACATGTAGGAGAAGAGTTAAGAGATATTTGTATTATCAACATTTTTTCAAAGAATAATTCTGTTGAGCTTGGAATGTAAAATAAGGTGATAAAATAATTTCATCTACTTTAGTTTGTGAATTGATAAAATGTGTGATATAAATTGTATATGATTTTTAAAATTATATTGAGAAGGGTAAAGAATATGGATTGCTATTTTCTATATTACTTGAATCATGTGAAAGTAAATTTCATTTATTACACTTATATTATTTTAAATTTGAATGAAGAGGTAGTGAAAGTGGTTGAAAAGCTAGGATCACATTGGAACAAATAACTACCAAAAAGAGGTTCTTTTGGCATATATTTTTAGTTTAATTTTGAGGTGTAGGAGAAGAGGTAGAGGAAAGAGAAGAAGATGTATTTAGTATATCCTCATCAACATTTTCATTATCATGATCCTAGTAATCCTTATATCCATCATTATAAAAATAATCATCATCATCATTATAAATGAAATAATTATCATTTTCTAATGTGAAATCATTAAAATTTATCCATTTATTATTATAATAATGAGAAAAAATCAAAAATTCATCAACTGGGTGAAGGGTAAGAGGTTTTTTGGAGGTCATTTTAAACTTGCCAAAGAAGATAATGTAAATAATGAATAACAATCACACAATAGGTAGAATGTAATATAACATAGTTATATGTGTAACTATGGAAAATATTCATCCCAATGTATAGAAAAAGTTAGTATTGTACTTGAAACCCTAAAGGCTAGTATTTGAATGTATAGGGACCTAGTATGCAAATTTAGGGTTTTATGAGGGTTGTTTGGAAAAATAATTAAAATGTATTAAAGTAATGAAATAATAATATAGGACTGATTTGGATCAGTTAGTTTGTGAAAAAAATTAAGAAAAAAATAGAATTTTATAGACCCTAATTTAGTGTACAAAAAAATGAAGTAAACCCTAAGCTAAACTAGGATTTTAAGTAATATTCAAAGTAAGTTAGGTTCACCAAATGTTTTAGCTCTTTATGACTTAGTAGATGTCAATCATAGGTTGTTAAAGGTATGAATATAGTGATAATTTTAGATAAATATAGGAAATAGTTAATTTGATGAGTTTTTCCCGAAATAGTAAGGATGGTGAGAAAGTGTACTTATCTAAAGCAAAATAAGCATTTTTGTAACTCAAAAGGTTAGAACGATCTTGAAAAAATAGTAAATAAACTTTCATTAAGGGATTTCAGTTGAAGATATGCCTCAAAAAATAATGTCTTTATGAGGACAGTAGTGTTAATGGTGCTAGTGTCCAATTATGGTGCTAGTGTCTTTCTATAGAACATTTTCTTGAAAACTTTAGAGATGTTACAAAAGGGTTTTAGAGACCTATAGGTGATTATGTGACTCTTATAAGTTATTTTGTGTCACTATTTTGAATGGATCTCTTTCAAAACTCTAAAAAAACCTACACACATGAAATAACAACTAGATCAAATGCAAAATAAAGGGAAAAACTAGATTATGGGATATTACGATCATGCAAGATAGAGCCATTGTTATCTTGGCCATTGTATACATTAACCCCAAAGCTAGGGGTATTAGATCACATGTAGTCCTCCCTTTAATAACATGCATAATCAAAATGCATGGTATGCTAGAATGACTTTCACATATGCCCCTCTTTGATCAATCATGCGAGTTTAGATGTGATAGCTGATTAATATGCAATGTGTTGAGATGTACTATTGAATAATTGTATGTAATTATGTGCCAAAATATTAAGTTCTAGATGTAAAATGCCTTATGAGGCTCTTTATATAGAAGTAACTTTGATTTGAATGTAATACCCTTGTTCTTTTATTGACAAGATGCAAAAGAGGGGGAAAATATAAGAGAGAGCTCAAACAAGGGTTAGGACACAAAACATAGAATATAATAATTGTTGGACACTAGAACCAAAATTGGACACTAGCACCAATGGTGCTAGTATCCAGATAAGGGTGATAGTGTTAGAAGGTCCCCAAATAGAGGAAAGACCAAGTAGAATAGACTAGGGGCCCATGTGACTAGGAGGGGATGACTTCAGACTGCTAGGGGTGCAATAAATAAGGAAAATAAGACATAAGAAAGACCAAAATACCCATAATGACCATGTGAATAAAAGCTACATTCATCACTAAGACCTTCTAATGAAAGAGAAATAAAAGACATAGTAATGTTGTTGCTTGACCAAATTAGGGTGTGTACACTAAGTCAAAAGCATCAAAAGAGTTCCCCTTTTCAAATAGGAAATCTAAAACAAAATGACTCACATGTGGCTAAAAAATGAAATTTGGACATGATGAATATAAATGCATGAATAAGTATATTGACCAATTGACAAAAATGCTCAAGAAAAAAAACATTAGTGTTCTTGATTCTTTCAATTATATTTCATTAGCACAAGAGTTTTATAAGGCCAAATATAGTAAGGGAAAAGATAAGGGAAAATCACTTATTACAATTTCATCCCAACATTCCACATAAGTTATTGATTATGTTGTATTGCATCACAAGGATTTAACATAATACATGCTTGCATTCTTGGAGAATTATTCTATGCCTTTTATCATATTGGGTGATGATACTTGCATAGAATTTAGTGAGAGTGGAACTATTGAATTGAATGATGGGACATTTCATGATGTTTTATGTGTTCCCTCTTTATCCACTAATCTCTTATTTGTTTAGTATATCAATCACATCAGTTTGGGCAAGATATTTGAGTTCACACCTAATTTAATGGTTTTTAAAGAAGAAAAAAATGACTCTATTATTGCATTTGGGAAAGTAGATCACCAGTCACAATTGTATACTTTCTCATATTTTCACCAATCAACCCTTTATTGTATTGTTCACTCATTCCAATGGGGTGAGTAAATTATGGCATGAGATATTAAACCACCTCAAATATCACTACCTAGAGAAACTCAATCATCATGACATGTTTTTAGAGTTTACACAAGTAAAGTTTTCAAATGGAGTTTTTCAAGGTTACATACTTGGTAATCATCCTGAGGAGAAGTATGACAGGGGAAAATCACAGAGAATTGAAAAAATATTGAATATCTACGATGACATTGTTGGCTCATTTATAAAACCTTCATTTAATAGGATTAAATACATGCTTATTTTCATCTATGAATATTTGAGGTATACTTGGGTGTACTTTCTTAAGTATGAATTTGAGGTCTTTGATCATTTTTATGAGTTCAAGGCATTTTTAGAGAAATAATTAGGTAAATCCATCAAGATTTTGCATACCACCAATGGTGGTGAGTATGTTAGTAATCATTTTGAGTAATTTTGTACATTAGAGGGGATTGAATTAAATCATATAATTATATTTAATCTTCAATATAATGGTGTTTTAGAGAAAAATAATAGGTCCTTAAAAAAGATGGTCAATTGTATGCTACACACCAAGTCTCTTGCAGCTCAGTATTGGGTCGAGACCATAAACTTGCATGTTATATCCAGAACTAGGTTCCTCATAAATAATTAAAGGGAGTCACTCCTTTTTAAGTCTGAAGTGGTTAGAAACCCATACTAAAACACTTTTGCATGTTTGGATATTCTACTTTGACCTGCATTCAAAATAATACATGTAGGGTAATAAAACCTCATAGTTAATCTTGAATCTTCATTGGATATCATAAGGGTGTTAAGGGATATAGGTTTCTCCATCCCAAAAATCATGCATTATTCATTGAGATGACTATTCATTTTTCAAATGGGTCCTTATAACTCCACACTCAACACCTCTTCCCCTTCCTAAGATGCACTAGAATTTGATGATAGTTTTGATGATTTAGATCCACCTGATTAATTTCTTAATTATATTGATTATTCTTATATTTTTGATTATTAGAGTAGTGATGAGTATTCCCATCCTCCTTATCCAAAGATATCTTCAAAGGATTATTAATATACTCCTAACTTTTTGAGCATTGGTCCTCATTGGGAAAGAAAGACACTACAAAGTTCTGGCTAATGGGTTGGAGATCCATTAGACACCAAAAAAACTCATTCATAATTCCAAGATACCCTACATAATTTTATTACATCTTCTTCTGATTGGTAATAATTTCATGAGGCACCCAGAACTCTTGAGTGGGATACTGTTATGGAAGAGGATTATGGTTCCTTGTAGGGGAACACAACTTGGTATTTAGTCCCATTTCATAAGGGAAGAAAAATTATTCGATGTAGGTGGATCTACTAAATAAATTTTGAAATAGATGGGTCCATAGACAAGTTCAAATTACATATAGTATCTATGATTTGTTATCAGGTACCTAGAATTGAATATACCAAGATTCCCCCCTAGTTGTCAAAATTAACTCAACCTAACTCACTCTTACCATTATCATAGCACATCACTGGGATGTTTATCAAATAAGTGGGAAAAGTGTCTTTATTCATGATGAACTCAAAGAGTAAATATACATAGAGTAACCACAAGGATTTATGGAAGATTATTCCTTAGTTTGTTTATTTTAGAAATCTATATATGGCCTCAAATAATCTCCTTGAGCTTGGTATACCAAGATGGAATCCTTTCTTATTTTAGTTAGGTTCACCAGATACCATTCTGATTTGAATGTCTACATTATATGGAAAAATGATTCACTATTAATTCTACTTCTCTACATGGATGACCTATTGATCACATGGAGTTCTTCATCCACTAGCATAACAATGAAATTTAATTTGTCCAATAGGTTCTCAATGACTTATTTGAGTTTATTGCACTACTTCTTAGGGATTAAAATTTCTCAATCTAACTCTAGAATCACTATTGCACAATCCAATTATGCTCTTGAATTGATTGCATGGTTTAACATGGATGAAAATAAACCAACTTTGACTCTTTTTATATCTAGGGTAAAACTTGAAGATGATTTTCCATATATTTTGGTTGATGTTACCTCATATCAACAACTTGTTGACAATATAATCTACCTTACACTAGACATGACATTTCATATGTAGTGGCATGGTCTCCATATTTATGCATGAACCACATGAGTTACACTAGAAATTAATTAGGTAGATTATTCATTACATTTAGGGTACTCATAATTTTAGGATTCACTATGGAACATGCATCGATATTGAATTTATTGGTTAAATGGATTTAGATTGGGTTGGTGATATTTAGAGTCTTCAGTCTACTTTAGGTTATAGTTTTTCTCTTAGTTTAGGCCCAATTAATTGATCAAACAAGAAGTAGAATGTTATTTATTTATCTTCTATTAGGGAAGAATATAAAGGATTTATTAATGATCCCAGTGAGGTTATTTGGCTTTAGGGTATTCTCACTAAGTTTGGCATCTAGTTTTGATGACCAATAGTCATGTTCTGTGACAATCAATGCACAATCCAAATCTTTAAGAATCTAGTCCTACATAAATAGACTAAACATATCAAGATTTATATGTATTTCATTCAAGATCTTATCCATTGGTCTCCATTACATCTAAAAAAATAAAGAAAAATGTTTATATATTCACCAAACCCTTGACTGAGAGAAAGTATCTTCATTTGTGATCTCTTATTAGGGTTTAAGTAGCATCATCTTCATCTTCTTATGGGATGTCATGTTTATTTACTTTGGTACCTCATTAATATTATGTGTCAAGACCCAATTATTCTACCTACATAAGCTATGCTTAACAGGGGTGTTAGTGTGTGCTTTTTCTCACTATGTGGTTTTAACTACATGGTCTAATTAGTTTGCATAGGTTGATAATAGATCATTAGAGTAAATTTACTTTAAGTCATTTTCTAATTGTGAATTGAGCTAATTACATTTTTGGGTGACCTAATTCCTCACTATATAATATAATTTACTATGTAATTTTTAGATAATTATCATTAATGTAAATTTTTATTACGAAGACATTAACTATGGAGTAGACATCAACATCAAATTAATTGGTTATATAGATTCAAATTGGGTGGTAATATTGAGGATCATAAGTCTATTTCAGGCTATAATTTTTACCTCAGTTCAAGTTTGATTATTTGATCAAATAGGATGTTATTACTTTATTTTATATATAGATAGAATACAAAGGAGCTATTACTGCTTCCGCTTAGGCTATTTGGCTTCAGGGAATTCTCATTGAGTTTGGCATCTAATTTAGACAACCAATAATCATCTTCTATGACAACCAAAGCACAATCCATATTTGTAAGAATCTAGTCCTACATTAGTGGAAAAAAACATATCAAGACTCACATGCATTTCATTGAGTATCTCAACCATGAACAAGTCAGTGATCTCCATTACATCTAGACAATAGAGCAAATTATTGATATATTTACCAAACCCTTCATTAAGAGAAAATATATTCATTTGTAGGATCTTATTACCATTTGATTTTATCCGACATCATCATCTATGGGGAATTTTAATTTACTTGGATACCTCATTATGTCTCTATGTTGGGACCTAATTGTATTACCCACCTAAGCTATGTTTAAGGGTGGTGTTAGTGTAGTTTTTTATTCTATTTAATGGTTTTTTCTACACATTTAGTTGCTTACTTAGTTTTCCTTTTAGGTCATTATGAAATAAAATCCCATGTTCATGAGGAAGTGAGGACATATTTATATTTCACCTATATAATTTACTTGCTAAAGTTTTTATGGCTAATGATGTTATTCCTAATACTACAATATTTTGATTATTGAGTAATTATTTCTTTCTGGATCATGTTAGATTTTGCTACAACATATAGGTAATTTTTTCATGTATTTAAACATATCCATTATATCGTAAATTATGGCCCACTCGAACAAATATATATGCTACCTAGTCATCTGTAGGACAAAACTCAAGATCAATATCACCATTGAGGACTTTCTCTTAGATAAAAAAACTTATGAACTACAATATATTTAGTTTATTAGTGTTGCACTAGATTTTTTACCAAATCTATGCAAATATGGTCATCATAATAAAAGGGGGTACTATGATAAACATCCAAATGAATTCCTCTTAAAAAAAATTTACATCCACATGGCCTCTTTATAAACTTCCATAGTATATCCATACTCTAAATATGTAGAAGAGATAGATATAGTAGGTTGCTTTTTGCTGCTATATATATAATACCTGCATCAAACTTAAACACTTATTTAGAAGTAGATTTGTGATCTATAATATCAATAACATAGTTAAATTATTAATAACCATATAGTTAGCATTATTAATGGAAGAATAAAATACACTAAAATTTATAGTTATTTTGATATAACAAAGTATATATTTTTATAATTTTTAATGATCCAAGTATGGATATTACATGAATATATAAGAAACACCTATATCAAATGAAATATCTAGCCTAATAATTGATAGATAAATCAAACTACCAATAAAGTATTTATGAAGAGTAATATTAGTTTTTTCATATGTAGGTTTTGTATCAAGCTTAACACAAAATTACATAATAATAGATGTAGGATTACAATCAATCACATTAAACTTAATAATAATATTATATGCATAATGAGATTGTGATACTGAAAATGAATTTTTGTCTTGAAATATAGTCATTCCTAAAAATTGATGAAGAATGCCTAAATTAGTCATTTCAAATATCTAACTTAGTTTATCCTTATATTTATGAATTAAACTAATTAAATCGATAATAATAAGAAGATAATTAACATATAATAAAATTAAAATAATATTTCCATTTATTAGAATAATAGTTATAAAATTTATGTTCTTTAAAATAGATAATGATTTTAGAATACCAAACTCAAGGAGCTTGTTTTAAACCATAGAATGATTTATTTAACTCATGCACATAATGTTATTTGTTAGGGTTAGTGAAACCTTTAAGATGAGTCATATATTTTCTCTTATAAATCACTATTTATAAATACTTTTTAACATCCATTTGGTGCATAATCTAACAATTTTAGGTTGTAATAGTAATAAGTAATCTAACAATGCTCATTTTTGCTATAAGAACAAATGTTTTAACATAGTCAATCCCAATTTTTTGAGTAAACTAAAAAAAAATAATCTTAAATTAAATTTTTTTAATTTTATCAGTTGAATTATATTTGATTTTATAATGTTACCTACAACTAACCATATGAATTTTAAGTAGAGGTGGGACATGATCCCATGTTTGATTTTTAATTAAGGCACTATACTCAACTTGCATAAAAAAATTTCATCTATCATCTTGAATGAATTCCTCAAAATATTAAGATTCACATTGATACATATTAAATAATGGTAAGAATGTTGAATTTTATTAATTTATTAAGATTATCAAGACTAGAAGAGTGGATTAGGGATTTTACCTATTTAGGTATTTTAGATTGAACATGAAATTTAAGGAGTTCCTCTAGATATAAGTTATCCAAATATAGATCAAATTCCTCTAGGGCATATATTTATTCATAAGGAGAAACATGAAATCTAGGTTCATAAAAAAAGAACATTGAGGAGGTTCCATAGAGGGCTTACAATTATTTTTTCAAAAATAAAAACATTCTTATTATCAATGATTTTTGTTTTAGATAGATCATACACTCTTAATCATTTAGATATACCTTTGTAATCTACAAAAATTCAATAATATGAGGTAGGATCAAGTTTATTTATTTTTACTTAAGGAATAAAGATGGAAGCATGACTACCAAAGATTGTAAGATGAGCCATAGTGGGTTTCTTTTTAGACCACATTTCTAAAGGAGTAGAAAAATGCAAATATTTATTGGGGACACTATTAAAAATATGCACAACATTATTCACTGATTCATATCATAATAACTTAGGAATGTTTATAAAATGCAACATTATTCTAACCATTTCAATTATGGTGTAATTTTTCTTCTCAACAATACTATTTTGTTGAGGGGAATAAAGAGTTGTTAATTCTCTTTGAATATCACAACTAATACAAAAAGAAATAAAACTCTTTATTAATATATTCACCACTATTATCATATCTTAATATAAAATTTAATAGCATTAAAAAAAAACTTTAAATTTAGACAACACTTCATATTTATTTTTAATAAAATATGACTATATCATTCTATTATAATCATCTATAAAAGTGAGATCATAAAAAAAGACACTAAGAGATAAAAACTCAATAGATCTTACAACATCACTATGAATTAACTCTAAAATATGAGAAGAATTCACATCATGATTTTTGTGAAAGGGATTAATATGTTGCTTACCACATAAGTAGCCTTCACATGTTTCATGATGAGAACAGATAGAAGGAAGACTAACAAATAGATTATGAGAATATATATCAAGTAAACTTATAAAATTAACATGTCTGATTCTTTCATGTTATAATCAAGATTCATTTTTACTATGCAATGAAAGACAACATGAAAAAAAAACATAGAAAATATATAAACCATTCTATTGAATGCTTTCAAAAATCATGTAAATAGACTGATTTATAATGGACTAGTTATATTTAATCAAAGTTACAATGAAATTATAATTATTAAGTTGAGAAAAGATAACAAAATTTTCTTAGGTTTAGGTACATATAAAACATATTTAATAAAAATATTTTTAAATTTGTCCTTTCATTAATTAGTTGCTTCTAAAAATGAATTATATCTTAAATAGATATTTTCAATAATATCTTGAATAATAGATAAAATGTTAGATAAGTAAGTCATATGGTGTGATTTACCACTATCAAAATTCTATCCATTTTATTGGAAGCAAACAAGGTAGCATGTAAAGTAATAACATTAGAATTTTCATTCTTGATTGTTGTTTTGATTATGGTTTTGATTCTTTTGATGATTGTAGTTATATTTTTTTCCTTTATTTTTTAAAATGTTTTATTACTAACTCTTTATTTTTATAAGAATTTCCTCTTCTATGTCCCATTAAACTTAGGTTTATGATTCTTATTGTCAATTTTTTTGTTCCCATTTTTGCCATTAGTATAAATCAAATTAGATTTATGGTTTGTATTGTTCTCAGAAAAAAATACTAAGAGTGTGAAGTGTATGAGTAACATTATTTTTAGAATCAAAATTAAACATAACTTGTTCTTCTTGAATTAGAAGAGCTGACATGGTAGTGAGGTTAGGGATATCTTGCTCTGTTTGGTATTTATAATTCAAAATTGAAATAAAATTGCAATGTTTTCATGAATATTTAATTAAATAATAAAATATAAAAATTGAAATTGAATTATATTATAATTATATCCATCTAATTGAGCTTTAATATTCTTAATTTTAGAAATAAAGTAGCAACTTTGTCGTCACCTTTCATAGATGTAGTAAGCAATTCAAGAATCAACTTAATAATCTTAGAGAGGTTAGTGCCTTTACACATAGACTCAAAGAATTTTTAGGCATCATTAGGTGACTCCTAATTGTTGATATGGAGAAGGAATGCATCTTTAACTCTCTATAAGTTAATTGACATGGATTCCTATAATTTTTATCAAAATGTATTGGTAATATCAACTAAGACATTTTGCCCTACTAGGGCTTTTTCCATCCCAACCATAATATTTAAAATAATTTGAGCCATAAACTCATCTTTAATATAATTTTATACATATTATAGTTAGATACATGAAGAATTGAGATTTATCTAGAACAAAATTAGGTGAAGCCATTACTTCCCTTTAAGAATGACACAACAACACTAGATAAGAAAAACCTTTTTAAATGTGATTTAATACTTTATGTGATAGTAGAAATAATTTATAGTGAAAATAACTATGCTGAAGCTATGGCCTTACTTTGGGGATTAAAGTTAGCTATATCCCTAGGAATTAGAAATTTGAATATTCAAGGAGATTCTAAGTTGATCATAGATGTCGTTAATAAAGCATCTAACATTGGTATCCATGTAAAAGACATCATTACGGACATCTAGTTTCTTTTACAAAATTTTTCTAAAGTTGAGATTAGCCACACCTACAGAGAAGGTAACAAATTCATTGATGCTTGTGCCAACCTTGGTCAATAATTCTTAGGATGGAGGGTATGGTGACAAGGGACTCATATACCCCCAAACATTAGAGAGATCATTCAGAAGGAGATGATAGAGCATGAATGATGCACATTGATGATGAAGATAGCTTTCGAAGGTTGTCTACGTGGAGAAGGCCATTGTAGATCATGGAAGTAGTGGGTAATCTAGGGAATGCTGACAATGCAGACAATGAGAATCTTAAGGATCTTATTAATTCTATAGTTATGTAGTTTCATCCTTTCTGACTCTGGTCTTTCTAGTGTTTTGTTTTGCTTCTAACTTTGTTTCTTAGTTGTGCCATTGGTTCGGTGATGGTATCTTTTGTTTGCCAACCTTCCTATCTTTTTTGATTGTATAGGGTTTAGCCCCTGGTTTGCCACCTTAATTAGTCAAAAACAATAATTATTTAAATTGATGTTAAAAAATCAAAATGAATGCAAGATATTGTGATAAAAAGAAGGTGTCACAAGTATCACAAAAATACATTAATGTAAGATTTTTTTTAATATTTATGTAAATAATATATTAGGATGCTTCAAAACAATAAATGGACTATATCAATGCATCTAGAATGTGTCAAAATCTAAGATAGAACTTGTCACATGACTATGCTCAATAAATGATTATCTAGGTTAAAAATTAAACTAACACTAGGGTTTTGCACGTGATTAATATGCATGCAAACCAAAAACATTTTCTAATAAATTGATTTTGAAAAAAAAAATACTAAGTCAAAATTTGATCAAAAAATAAGTTGTTTATGGGGTTTTAAACACTGGACCACCCCACATATAAGGTTTTAACAAACTATTAAACACCAATCCTTCTAGGAGACTAGTCAAGAATTTACATGCACAAATTAATATTTAAGAATTATTTTCCTATATATATAATTTAATATAAATGTAAAAAATAGGGATGGATTTTTTAATTTTTGTTAAAAAAGAATAAATGTAAGGTGGGGCCTATGTTTTCTTATGCAGCAATTATAATTTTAATAAAAAAATTATTTATTAGATAAGTACACAAATTGAATACTAACCTTTTCATGATTTTAGGTAGAGATAAAACACTTAGGAGAAGCTTTGGAGATGCAAAGTAAAATATATAATCTATAAAAGATCTTAAAAACTTGCCAACCTTCCTAATTTTGCTTGTTGATGATGAAAGAAGCTTAAAATTTGAATTGTGTTTGAGAAATGAATTTTTAAAAGCTCTCCAAATTATAAAATGGTGTCTCACATAGAGAATAAAAAAATCATGGTTCTTGAGTAAGGCTTCCAAGAAACTTCCAGATGGTTTTATAGATCTCAATTTGAAAGCACATAAATAGGTTTCAAGTGAAATAAACTTAAATTTCATATTTTATTATAAACTTTCCAATAGGGCCACATCATGGGATGTATAAGTGAATAAAAATAAAAAAATCAAGATATTGAGTAATATTTTCTTGAAGGTTCTTTGAATTCTTGAATGAAGCTTGTATGATCATTAGAACTAGTATACAAGAATCAATAAGAGTAATTAATATTATTCCAAGACCAATCTATAGCTCTCAATGCTGCCCACCAAAGTGATGATTCCTCAAAATAATATTTATTTCTCTTGAGTGATGCTTGTATGAATATCCAAGGCTCCAAAATATTATAACCAATCCTCCCATAGTAGTAAACAAAATTTTCCCTTACTAGGGTCGTATAGGCTTGGAAAAAATAAATTTTATTTGAAATTTAATATTAAAGTCAATAAAAATTTATTTATAATCCTATACATTCCATCAAGCTCTGATACCATGATAAAATAAACAAAGTAATACATAATAAGATCTAGATTGTAAATGATGGTAAAACACATAATAAATGAACATAGAGATCAATGTACACATGACACAGAGATTAACATGAGAAAACTTTAAGAGGTGAAAAACCCACAAAGATGATATTCATTTATATGAGAAACTTCAACCTTGATATAAATCTTTCTTACTTATTAATTCTTCACATAAGCCTTCACATAATCTTTGTAAATATTTTTCACACCAAATATCAAATATCTCAATCACTGAGTTGCATCAAGTTTATCTAATGTCTCTAGTGAATAAAAATAGAGATAAAACCCTAAGACAGACGTTGTAAATTCCCTAAGATGGACGTTGAAGAGTAGAAGCTGGTAAAGAATGGGGATTTCTTTGAACTGGAACAGATTAAGGGCATTTGGAGGGATGTCCTATGTTGTATTTGGGAGTACTTCATACTCGATGGAAGAAGCAAGAGAGTCCACAAATTCCACTTTGTATGCCTAAATCATTTCAGACACAAGGTAAGAATTTCTTTTCCCTTTTATCTGCGTTTCTCTTTGGTTCAAAGTTTATTCACTCATAGGAAGAAGGAAACGTGTCCTATTCTACATGAAGGATTAATTTTGATAATTTAAGGCTATTGAAAGAACAAGGCCATGGTTATGAACCCTTATTTGGGGAAAAATAAGGATTCACGGAGTAACAAGAGTGAAATTGTTAAAAGGAAAGATAAAATCAAGCCCCCTAGTGTCAAGATTCAGAATGTTGACGAGGATACAGAATGGGAGAGAACTGATAAGTCTGGGGAGGAAAGCTTGGAGGAAGAGGGAGGAACAAAAAGTAGGAATTCAAGTTCAAATGAGGAAGAAGAAGATCAAGAGAAGAATGAGGAAAAAGGATTCAACATAGAGGAGAAGTCTGAAAATAGTGAATATGCCTCTGAGGAAAACCATCAAGTGTTTGAGGATGATAAAGTCCTGGATGACCCGATTGAGGACCCTATTTCGATAAATGAGAGGGAAAACACATTTCAGGCCAACAACCAAGAAATGGATTTGGGAGTTCAAGCTGAAACTAAGGAGAAGAATCAAAGGGGAAGAGAAAACCACATTGAAGAAGGTGGGAATAGTCCTAATAAGAACACAGAAGAGTTGAGTGATAAAAGGCAGAATGATGGAAGGCACACACCTACAAAATGGGTTAATTTCAAAGTAGAGGCTACCCTCCAACTCAATTCATGGATGTTTAAGGAGATAATGGATCTCCAAAGGAAAATGGAAATAATGGAAGACAACCAGAAGGTAGTTTGCAACAAAATCAATAATATGGAAAAATAGATGAGAGACATCCCCATCAAGCTCAAAGACTATGAGAACAACCTAAGGGAACTCATCAAGGAGAGCAGAATGAAAATGGAGGAAGTTACATCCAACATATGTGTTGCAGCTATTAATATTGGAAAAAGAGCTAATGAGGAGATCAAATCCTTGGAGGGGCCTAGCAAGAGGACGAGACAAAGCTCAAGAAAGAAAGCTATGCAAGAGGGAGCCATGTCGGTAGCTGCTGCCATTCAGGATACTGCTGTGAAAGGTAAGGAAATAGTGAAAATGATTTTGGAACTAGAAGAATAGCCTGGTTCTTCTAGTAGGTTGTGTTATCTGGTCATGTTTCCTAGTTTTTTGTAATCTTTTGACTATGGTGTAGCCAGGTCTTTGTAAAACCTGGGTCTTGACTTGTGGTCTTTCTGGTGGTTTCAGGTCCATATAAAACTTGTTTATGTTACTTCTTTGTAGTAGGTTTTAGGTTTTGCCTGTGGTCGTAAATGCTTCATCTTTCTATCTTTGTTTCAGGGTCTCGGGGTCCCTTCAAAACCTATTTTTACCTTAATCTAAAACAATAGAGATAAAACCATATTTATAATGGGAATGATGGGAGGTGAACATTATAACCAATGGGTCCATCATATCCTGAGAACTTTTTTAAATAAATGGTAAGTAATAAACAAATATGGCTTATTATTTATTTACACAAGGTTTTTAAACCCATGTTAATAAATAATAAATCATCATTATTTAATTATTTAAATTTACTAAGGGTATATAATAGCACAAATTATATATTAAATTTTCTAATAACTTCTTCAATGTATTGGATATGATTATAAACACTTGGGTAATATTGCATGGCCTCAATGTTGTATTGGATCCATTGAGCTCCTAGTGATAGTTGAATAAAAAACATGTTATGTCATGTTTCATGTTGATCCTAAATTATATGATTGTAATGAAAAATTATAAATAACATGAATGATAAACTTGGTGAAAATTTTGGGCAAGGAACATGATTATATTACATTTAAGTATGAAAATGTAATGATTACAATTACACGAGATGACCAAATAACTAAGCAATGAAAAACAAATAATATAATGCCTTCAAATAATATTGGATCAAGCAATGGATATCATCAACATTATTTAACTTATCACTCTTCACATATTGTTTTTTTCATCTTGATATCATTGGATGACTTATTCATTGCTAAAATACAAACATAATAAAAAACTTGAAAACTTGAATGCACATAGTTTCTTGATTATTTATCTCATTCTTCTAGTTTTTTGAATTTTAGATCACTTGATCCCCTCTTCCATACATTTGGTTTTCATTTAATTTTTTTTCTCTTAACCCTCTTATTTTCCATTCTTGGTATGAATAGTCTCAAAATAGTGTTTAATATCTCTCAATAGTAACATTAATCTATTTGCATGCATAGTTTTTTTAATAGAATTTTATCATTTTTCTTATGAGACATAATCAACAAGAACATGACATAAATGTTGAACACTATTTTCTTATCAGAAAATCTTGTCCTTTGAATTTTTTTCCTAGAATCTACATTTCTAAAATAAAAATCTTTAATTTTGTCAATTTCTAGGTTATTCAGATTGTATCAATATGCAACTTTTAATCTATCATGCAAAATATCTTATTTTAATGATTTATTATTCATACATGAAATATATTTCGACAAGTATACATTTGAAAAAATGAAAATGCACAAAAATTTACTTTCATACATTTTATATTCTCCTACAGATTTATAGTATTTCTAATTCCCATTTTATAGGGGGATAATTCCTTGTATTGATCCATTCAAACCTTGTTAGTGCATATATTTTACTGACACTTGTTGATAATTATTCATATTCATCTCCTTTATTTTATTTTATTTTAAACACATCGGTTTCATTTTAGTAAATGTTGTTGTTGATTTCCCATATTTAAAAAATACAAAAAAAACATATATTTCTTAAAAAATTTAAAAAACATTCACATATTGTCAAAAATCCAAAATAAGGGCCTAAGCATGATTAGTAATCTAAGTATACATCTTTAAAATGTGTTATTTATCTCATTATTATTAGATATAATATTATTTATATATCACACATGCATTTCCTAGGTATCTATGAAGTGTTGTGAAACACATATATGCATTTTTATAGATTAATAAGTTTGACTTTCCTCTACCCATTAGCCTTGATAAGTTTGGGGCATATTATTTGTAGGTGATATTACGAAGGTTTTATCATTATATAACCATTATAATGTTTATATTTATAGTTTATATAAATGCATTTCTAACATTTATATCTTACATAATGTACATTAACATATTATTTTATAGGATGTGATCACATGACATATGCATAGCTTAAACTACCTTTGCTAATTTTATGTTCCATTTATACTGATTAATTTTTCATAAGATTAAAAAAAAAATCTATTATGTTGGAACTTGAAACTTGTGTTATATTATTTTTTTGATTCATCTCTATGAGATCTTGTGTGTTATGTGCAACATTTAAACATGTTCTTGATTTGTAACTTGGCCATATATATGGTGTGTGACATTTCAAAATGTCCTTGCTTTGGCCCTTGGTCATATGTGTGTGAGATAATTAAACATATTCCTTGTTTTCAACATTCATCATGTCTATGCATGTTGTTTAGGACATTTGAACATGTCCTTGATCTTGTTCCTTTGCCCTTATATGCCAATTTTCTATCATTTGTGCTTGTTGTGTGTCTGTTTGTTGAGTTTGATGAGTTTGAAAAGTACCATCATCCATATCATGAGTTACCAAAATATTAACATACTAATTCCATGAGATTTAATGATACATTATATATCCTCGCCTCTTAATTTTTATATAAAATTTAAATCTTACTATGCTAACATTTTTCCATACGATACAATTTTAAATAATAGCATATCACTATGCATGTTTCAAGTTAATTATTATTTTTGGATGAGTGAATTTTTATAATAAAATTACCTTGCCTCAAAAGGGAGGAATTTAAATGGGATTCTCATGTCTGAGATAAGTTAGTTAAAAAATCAAGTTACAGTTTCAATGTTTTAAAACAATAGTTTCAAGTTGTAAATTCAGTTATTCACACATATCATTGGGGCATGTGCCATTTCATATACACTTAAATTTATATTTTTCAAGGATAATTTAAAATTTTATACTTAAAATGGGGGCATGATATAGTTTTAAGCCACATTATTTTACTATAGACATGTTAAAAGCATGGGTATACTCCATTCTCTTGTGATCATGTTTTCAAATACCATGATATACTAGGATTTACCAAGATTTTTTAATTGAATCTACAATCCATTTGAATTTTTTTATTCAATTTAGTTTCATAGGGCATCATTTGGAGTTACTGAGCATTATAGCATTATGAATGTGAATTTGTTATGAATCTAACTTGTTGCATCTTGGGGTTATAAATTTGGATAGAAAAAATTAAGTTTCAAATTTATTCAATGAGAAACATTTTCAATTCAAAAGATCAAATTAAATTTGGGGTTTGATCACCACCAATGTTTTCCAACGGTTTTACTAAGGAACCATATTCTCCAAGTGCCTCATGAGAGGCATCATTTATATAATGCTTCAAGGAAGCATCATCACAAAACAAAAATAATAAATTTAGAATTTATATCACATGTATAGGTGTATTCATTCCATACTCTCATTTTAATTTTATAATTACTCAAATATAAGTAATTTTAATTTATGAAATTTCATTTCAAACTAGGCACCATCAAAGTTCAATAAAATACTTAAATGTTCAAATTCACATTTTAAAATTTAAATTTCAAAGGAACAAAATAAACTAATTCATGTGTTTTGTAAGGTTTGCCAAATTATATGTTGCTTGTACGATTGAAGTATGTATCTCAAATACAAATTTTGTATTACACACTAAAGTATGGCTTTCCTTTAATCTAGTAATTTTATCCTTTTTTACCATTATTTGACATGTGCACTTAGTTGATATTTATTCCACCAATTTGACCTATCCTAAGCACAATAAAATGCCTTATTTCACTATAAGTCCATCTATTATCACCTATATAAATGATATTATTACTAAAAAACACTTTTATGTGTCTATATACTTAGATGTAGACCCAAAATTTAACATCTTTCTTGAAGTGATAAGAACACCTAAATAGATAGGCAAAATTCATGTCCCTATATATTGATAATGTCCTTCTATTTAAACAATCAAAATTTTAAAAATGAAAGTATCCTTAGGATCAACCTTAAGATTCATAAACTCTCCAGTGGGTGTTTTTCTTAGTTCAAAACTATAAAATCACATTCAAGTCATTCATTATGATAATATTCATAATATTGTTGATTCTATTAAAAAATATGATCTAAACAAGTGAATATTAAATAAAAGTTCCCTAATCTTCCAAAACCAATTACCCAAAACTTCAAGTAGTCATGAACCAATTTTGAATTTGATTTTACATATCCCTAGCCAAGCATGATCAAGTATTCAGGCCAATTATGGATTCATTCAAATATTCAAAGGAGCATAATTAAACAAATCACTTAGGTGGGATAACTAAAATTTTATCCCTCTTTAGTATATTGGTATGTAGGTAACACTCTAAAAAATGGGATGTTGAGGTATAACAAAACTCCAATCCCTAACCCTTTTCTACTTCTTCACATTCATTTGTTTCTTTATGGCACAAAACTAGGGTTTGTAGCTTAAAAAAGGCATATACATGTCTTTTCACAAATTTTTAAGATTAAATCAATGTAAAAATACCTAAATTTCATTGGCGTACCTAACTATTTCATAAATTCCAATTTTCTATAAAAGGAAAATACTGACTAGTAGGGAAAGCAATGGCCATCGTTCTTGTCCTATTGGGTGTTCTTTTCCTTAAGGTAACTCAAGCTTAAATTATATAAGGTTTATGTGTTTTTTGAATTATTATATTTACACATTCTACTTTTTGATGCAGTCACCAGATGATTCAAATATCTAAATACATC
Source organism: Torreya grandis (assembly GCA_037957365.1). NCBI lineage: Eukaryota > Viridiplantae > Streptophyta > Pinopsida > Cupressales > Taxaceae > Torreya > Torreya grandis. Next base: position 937,591 of record JARHVA010003284.1, read on the forward strand.
TCTCTTTTACATAGTTTACTCTTGTTTGTTTATGTTTTCCTTTGTCTATTTCAGTTACGTATATTCAATTTGTTGTTTAAAACTATATTTACAATATGATAATTTAGTATATTCCATTTATATAATTAAATATTAATTTTTAAATTAATTTAAATTTAAATTAAACAACATGATATAATAATAAAATCATATGTAATAAAGAAGATCATGAGTTTTAACATTGTTTATTATAAATTCTCTATCAATTTATAATTTAATCCACATAATAACATAATTAATGACATGTTAAAAATTAATATAGGATGTAATAATGGATTTCATAATCTTATGTGACATATGAAAGAAACATTCAATCACTAATCCCATTATGAGTATAATACAATAAAAAATGAAGTTATAGGGGTGATCTAGGTAAGGGTTTGAATGATTGTGTGGGATTTTAAATATATTTACTTATTCTTTGATTATTATCATCCCAATGTTTCAAATAACTAATTAAATATGTAAAACTATTCCTATAGCCCACTAACCTCATTTTTAAGGGTATAATGAGAGGAAATTCCCTAGGTGATATGCTCCTCTCAGGTGCACCATAAATAAAATGGTTAAAATAGGCTTACTATGGTATAAATAAGGGTTATTTTATATTTGTAATATACCATGAGGTACGTGCAAGATAAATTACTTATTTAATAGTCTAAAATGGCCATCTATATTGGGGTAAACCCCTCACACCATGATGTCTATAAAATATATCATTGTGTATCTCTTCGTGATAGTCACTAAGTAGTTTTAAAATTTAAAAAAAAAACTATTTATAGTAAACATAAAAAATCAAATAGAAAATAAAATTGAAATATGTTTGTATATATATATCAATAAATTTCAACCCAAGGTTGAAATAAAGAACTTTGGTGTCATATTTAAACAATGTCAGATTAAATCAAATGTCAAAAAAGATTAAATTATTATTTGTTAGTGTTGGCCAATATTTGGGCCATATACCAAGATTTTTATTGGATTAGATAGATGAGCAAAGTTTTTATCTGAGTGAATGATCAAGTGACTTGTACAAGCTTTGAAAGAACAGACTATTACAAGACATCATGTAGAGAGATGGACTGATCAACGTATTTTTAAATTTTATAAATATTCTCAAGAAGTTTATTGATCCCAAAAGACCACATGTACATGAAGTTATTCATTCCTAGGTCATACTTTATAAATTTCATGTCTTGATGAGCTTGGTATCTCAAGATATAAAGCTTTAAATTTACACTTGTAGAGTAGGATAGGCACACAAACATCAATTTTAAGCTTTGGCAAATAGTTGTTTGAGTTTAAATGCCCCAAGGTCATAACTTTTTGCTCAATCTTACCATGAATATCTAACAACATGTGTTAACTAATAGATGTCAATGGGTCTTGAGATCCAGTGGCATGTATTTGATCATGTAAAGTAGATCGATGGTGAGCATCAAGTTAAAAGGTCAACATGAATGTGAAAGTGACAAGTTTCAAGATCTTGGGTGATTTAACATAGATATAATGGCATGAATCATCTGACAATAGTAGTACACTAAATCAAATTGATGGTGCGTATGTAATTTGACAAGGTAAATCTAATGACAAGCAATAAGTCAAAGGTCAGTGGATTTTAATAGAAAATGAGAGGGTGACAAATGTCTCAACCATGTTAGGTTGGTAGAAGATCAATGGCATACATTCATTCATATAAATGCAAATTAATGTTGTGAGTGAGGTCAACAAGTTAGCAAAATCTAGATCCAATGGAGTGTGTTAGGCAGATTCAAGATCAAAGGCTAAAATTCAAATTCAAAGCTAGAGACTTCAAGTGGAGGTCAGATATGTGACCAAGGTTGAACTAAGAATAATGTTTTAATGGGCATATGCCACCATTGGAGCTCATTCAAATACCACTGGGTAGACATAGTTATATATTCAAGGTTGTTAATGATAAAGATCCATTACCAATTAAGTTTTATCACCATTAAAGCATACCTCAAGACGTCTGATCAAATATTTATAACCTATCAACCCCATTTTCCAAAGTTGTAGTATTATTCTATGACTATGCATATAGTGAGTTCTTGGCTTTCATAAGATCCAAAGGAAAGATAGGTCTATTTTAGACCTAATGTAGAGATCAAGAAGGAAGTTATGCGATATATAGGTTTACATCGATATAATAACTATAGGAAAACCAATAAAGGAGATTGGTTTTCAATTTACAGAAGAGATATATGCTTAGATATAAAAATGGGGAAGATATATAATTAATGAAAGAGTGTCTCATCTTTTGATATGATCATAGCCCCAAAAATAGCCACTAAAAGTACACATGGTAATGGCTCTATCAGGCCTAAGGGTATAAAGACTTTGCCCTTATGACATGAAAAAAGTGGAGATGGTGTGGAGAATCAAAACAAAGAGAGTTGGTGGTTGGATAAGTAGTTGTAGAATTTATTCTATTCATATCTTAAATATATTTTATCCAACATACTTAATAATGACTCATGATGAAAAACAAACCCTTTTTCTCTAGCAGATCTCTTAACCAATGAGAAAGCTTGAAGATCATTAGAGAAAATGATGGTTAGCTTATTGACAAAGGATTAGTCATGTTTGGAATAAGGTATGCATATAAAAAAGAACCAATGAACTACCACCAAATTTATTGGTCATTAATAGATCCTTCTCCATTTTCCCATGCATGTTCCCCATCTCTCTCATTCCCATTATGTTATATATATATATATAGGCATCTAAGACTTAAAATAGATCCATCTCTTGGGTATGACTAGACTCTACCAAGATTGATCTTTGTAACCTCTTGAGATAAATAGAAGACTATTTTTATATTTCATTATTCTGGTATAGTGTGTCCATATTAGTTTGAATTGCATATGTGGTACAAATCTCTCTCTTGTCAAGTCCCGATCTCACCTAGTTATTAGTTCATCTCATTATGTAGGTCATGTTTAGTGTTTAATGCCATTTTATTAAAGCTAGAATGTGCATATATTGACTAGTTAGTGTCTTTAATCAAGCCTTTCCATCACTTCCCTCATGTTTTATTCACTTGGTGAACATCTGCATGAAATATTGATGCATAATAAACTTTGGAGTTGTAGATCTAGTCATATTTTATATCTCATTAGTTTTTTAAGAATTTCAAGTAGAGTGGATGAACATTATTTTTTGTGCATCACCAAAATTATCTTAGATTTACCTTTCAGTCAATCTCTATCTCCCTTTTCCCTAGAAATTAATAGGTTTTAGTGGAAATGAGCTAAATGATGCATCAGAGGAGCTAGCCTCAAAAAAATCCTAGAGGTCTGACCCAAGATTAGGTAACCCATAGCCTAGGGTTACTCTCATGTTGGAGTAGATTGTGGTAGAGAACCTCAACAATCCTTTTCCCAATTAGGGTATAATCTAGACCTCCAATTGTTCTAGCACACTTAGTGGGACTAGTTTTATTTTGCACTAAGTGAATATTTTTGGTGTTCTCTTCATTTAATTAGCCTTTGGAAGCATTTGTGAAAACATTAATGGTGAATCAAAGATTTCAACTAGTCACATCAATATAGATAAGCCTTTAACTATGTTTTATCCTTATCTTATCTCTTTCTTGAGTATTTATGTCTATATTTGAGGTAGAATTCTATCTTAATTAGGTGGGTGAACCATATCACAAACCACATGAAGCCTACCAATCTTACCATGACCCATATCAACCATATTAAGAGTGTGAATAGCCTTATCATCAATATGGAAGCTCATGCCAATCCCATAACCATAATCCATATGCATTTCATCCTCATTCATATGATCCTTACTCATTCCAAGATCATCAAGCCTTCTATGAGTCTCCTCTACCCCCTCTACAACCTGATCACCCTCCTAGTTATCCACAGTAGGTACATGACATTCTTGAATAGCCTACTCATAACCCAAGCCATTTTATATATAGACTTTAAAATATCTATTGGAATAAAATATCTATTGGAACAAGAAAATAATATGATAAAAATTGATACACTAAAGAGGTATCAAAAGGAAATTATAAAACATGTCATGATATGGGTTATTACTTTAGTGCAATAGATAAAGGAGGAGTGGATGTATTTCATTAAGATAGGTTATTATAGAAAAAATAGTGGCATACTTGACATATATGGACTCATCTCCAATATTGAGGAGACGTTGGGAGCCCATGAAGAACATCAAACACCCTATCACCCATCTTATCTTCACTTATTCACCCCATGTCAACCTCATGTTGATATTCCCATCATCACCCATAAGCCTTCACTAAATGAGATTCAAGGCCATCATAGTTCCCCCCAAATCCTCTCAAACTTTCCCTCATGGAAATTTGTCCAAGGGAGAGTCCAGGAGGAAAGGCAAGTTTGTGTTAAAAGAGCTAGCAATCATGAGTAACCAAGGTTTGATTTTGAAGCCTCCCTTTCTAAGAAAATTGAAGTTGTAGATAAAAATTTATACCAAATATTGGTAACTACAAAGGAAACATCACCTCAACTATACATACTTCCTTTCACTCCCCAAGCCACAATGTACACTATACAGGAGAACCATGAGCTCAAATTCCTATTTTGGAACCAAATCATGCAGTCAAGAAAATCCAAAGTCATTCAATCACCACCCTCCTCTCCTCCTTAAGAGTCTAAGTGATTTCCATCATGGAAATATATCTAGATAAGTATGTAAAATAAGGAGGACATGACTATCAAAGGTAAATAGTTGGACCAAGGAGGTGTCATATATATCTCATCTCTCTTGGAGTCATCTCAAGAATATCCTATGCCACACCTTAAATAGGTAACCAATGAAATCCATGTTGAACTCATAATTGATGAGGATAAATTTTTAGATTCATAAGAGGAGCTCATGATTGGGATGTTAATTGGAAAGGGTGAGCATGTTTTAGTCTTTCAAGATGTAAAGATAGATGAATGCAAAGAAGAAGTTAAGATAGAGGTTGTTCCCAATTTCATGTCCTCCTTATTTAAAGTGAAGTCCATAAAGGTACCAAGTTTCACACCAATTCCTTCCATGACTCAATGCCCATCTATATTTCTAAACCATACACCTATTACATTCAAAGTCCCAAGTTTCCTACTTCCTAAGAGATAGTTGTCCCTTCCCCAATCTAACTACCATTCCTCATAAAACCCATCCATCTAAAACTTGAAAACCTTCATGGGATATGCACTCAAATTATGTTATTCTTAGCCTTTGTCAAAAGGATCCTATTATGCCTAGTATATTTGATCAAGTAAAGGAGGTAGAAGAGGTCAAGAAGTTCAAGGTTCCAAGCTTCATGAGCTTCCTCTATAAAGGGGATCCTCAAATAATCTAGGTTATATCAGAAGTAGAATTGTCTTACATTTATACCTTCAAGGAGAATGGAGAAGAGCTACCACCTTATGTTGAGAATGAATAAGTTAAGGATATCAACTCCTTAGATGAGCTACCATCTTATGTAGAGGATTAGGAAATGGATATAATAACTGATCAAATTGATGAATTTGTGGAGCAATCAGAGGTTATCAATTAGTCAAGAGGCTCATTGGAAAACTTGTTTAAAATTTTAGGAGTAGGATATACTCTTCTCCAAGAGGACTTTGGTCTGATTGCAGCCAAAGAGAGCAATCTTGTCAAGAAAATCAAAGAGCATGAAGTAGGCAGTCCTTCAATACTATCACCTCAAGATTTAATTATAGATATGGACCTATTTTAGATCTTTTTAATGGGATATAATATCCTTGGTAAGCCTGCATGCATGGGTATGATTCTAAAACATAATACAAGTCTATTTGGTGCTCAGCTTAGTCAACTAGATTATGAAGGAATGGAGCTTGAATCCAAGCTAGGGGTTATTAGTAAGATTGCCATTACAAGAAGGTGTCTTTTGAGACACCAATTTCAATTGGCGATTAGTAAAGAGGAAGAGCCACTAAGTGAGTATGTTTACATTAGAGGCTATTTCCCCCCTACCATTCCCCATATGAGTATGCCAAAGGAGTTGTTCAAGAAGATACTTGCTTCCTCAGTCACCAAGCTTGCAAGGGAACATATAATGTGTCATTATCCATCCCATCATGAAGGTGAGTCTATGAATTCTCCTTTTGATCCAGGTGGATCATGCTTTGTCCTGGTTAGTTAGGTTCCTTGTACATAATTAGTTATTTATTTTTCTCTCCAAGTGCTATTCTAGCACATTAGGTTAATGGTCCTTACTTTATTTAGGTTAGTTTCCCTTTTGTTCTACATTTCCCTTCATGATTGCCTTAGGTAGTTTGTGTTATTTTATTCCTTTTTGAAATTGTTTATTTCAAGAGGAGTTATCTATAGGTTGGCAATTAGTTTTTAGCTTCAAATCAATATGTCGAACCAAAGTAGAGACTCCATGCCCAATGGACTAGTCAAGATAAGTGGTCTAGATTCTCAAACATAACAAGAATACTTCCTTGTGAGTCATAAAAAATGTTGGCCAATATTTGGCCCACATACTAAGATTTTACATAGATTGGATAGATGAACAAAGTTTTTATTTGAGTGAATGATCAAATGACTTGTACAAGCTTTGAAAGACTAGACCATCACAAGATGTCATGTAGAGAGATAGACTAGTCAGCTTACTTGTGTATTTTATAAATATGCTCAAGAAGTCTCTTAATCTAAAAAGACCACATCGATAATAATTTATTCATGCCTAGATCACACTCTATAAATTTTATATCTTGATGAGCTCATCATCTCAAGATATAAATCTTCAAAGTTAGACTTGCAGAGTGGGATGGGCACACAAACGTCAAGTTCAAGCTTTGGTAAATAGCCATTTGAGTTCAAATGAACCAAGATCAATGATTGTCACTCAATCATACCATGAATATATAATCACATGCATCAACTAATAGATGTTAGTCAATCCTGAGATTCAATGGCATGTATTTGGTCATGCAAAGTAGATCGATGGTGAGCATCAAATCAAAAGGTTAGCATGAATATGCAAGTCATAAGTTTCAAGATCTTGGGTGCTTGAATAAATATCTAATGGTTTGGATCATCTGAAAAGACTAGTGGGCCCAAAATATTGATGATGCACATGTAAGTTGATAAGGTAGATCTAATGGTGAACAGTAAGTCAAAGGTCAATGGATCTTAGGGGGAAATGAGAGGGTGACAAATGTCTCAACCATGTTAGGCTGGTATAAGATCAATGGTACATGTTCATTTATATAGAGGTAGATTAATAGTGAAAGAGAGGTTAATGAGTCAATAAAATCTAGATCTAATGGAGTGTGTTAGACTATGCAAATTTGAGATCAATGGCTAGAATTAAAATTTGAAGCCAGGGACATCAAGTGGAGGTCTAACATGTGACCAAGGTTAAACTAGGAATAATGTTTAAATAGAAATATTACTTCATTAGATCTTAGGTGAACACCATTGGGTGGACATAGTTAAGGTTGTTAATAGTGAATATCCATTGTTGATTAATCTTCATCTCCATTAAATCATAGCTCAAGACCTCTACTCAAATATTTAGAACATGTCGACCCAATTTTCCAAAGTTGCAGTATTATTCTATAACTATGCATATAGTGAGTTCTCAACTTCCATAGGGTCCAAAGGAAGGATAGGTCTATTTTAGACCTAATTTGGAGATCAAGAAAGAAGCTATGTGATCTATAGGTCTATATTGATATAATAGCTATAGGAAAACCAATAAAGGAGATTGGTTTTCAATCTATATAAGAGATTTATGCCCAGATAAAAAAATGGGGTAGCTATGTGATTAATGAAAGAGTGCCTCATATTTTGATATCATCATAGCCCTAAGAAATATCCATTAAAAAGTAGACATGGTAATGGCCTTGTCAGGCCCAAGGGTATGAGGACTTTTCCCTTACAACATGAAGCAAGTGGAGATGGCATGGAGAATCAAAACAAAAAGAGCTAGTGGTTGGTGAAATAGTTGGATCATTGATTCTATTCAAATCTTAAAGGTATTTTCTCTAATAGATTTAGTCATGACTCATCATGTAAAGCAAACTATTATCCTCTAGTGGATCTCTCATCTAATAAGAAAGCTTGAAAAGCATTAGAGAAAATGAGGGTTAGATTATTAACAAAGGATTAGTCTTGTTTGGAAGAAGGCATGTGTACAAAAAAAAAATCAATGAACTACCACCACATTTCTTGGTTATTAATGGCTCCTCCATTTTAATATGCATGTTCCCCATTTCTTAGTCCCATTATGCTATGTATAGGCTTCTAAGCCTTAAAATGGATCCCTCTCTTGGGCATGACTTGACTCTACTAAGATTTATCTTTGTAACCTCTTGAGATGAATATAATACTATTTTTAGATTTCAATATTCTAGTATAATGTGTCCATATAAGTTTGATTTGAATATGTGGTAGAAATCTCTCCCTTGTCAAGTCTTGATCTCACCTAGCTACTAGTTCATTTCATTATGAAGGTCATGTTTAGTGTTTAATTCCATTTAATTAAAGTTAGAATGTGGATACATTGACTGGTTACTGTTTTGAATCAGGTCTCTTCATCACTTCCCCTAGGTTTTGATCATTTGGTGAATATTTTCATGAAATATTGATGCATAACAGACTTTGGAGTTGTAGATCCAATCATTGTTTCTTTATCATTAATATTTTAAGAAGTTTAAGTAGAGTTGATGAACATTATTTTAGTTACATCACCAACATTAGTTTAGATTTCCCTTTTAGTCATTCTCTCTCTCCTTTTTCCCTAGTAATTTGTAAGTTTTAGTGGAAATTATTTAAATGATGCATCAGAGGAGCTAGCCTCATTCAAAACCCTAGAGGTCTGACCCAATATTAAGTAACCCATATGCTAGTATCATTCCCATGATAGACTAGATTTGGGTAAAGGGCCTAAACAATCCTTTACCCAACTAGGGTGAAATCTAGACCTCCAATAGTTAGATTTTATCCAAAGTTAAAGATTTTTTTCCTTTAGTGTCAAGAATTTTATAGACATTTTAATTAAATCCTAGGACAAAAATCAATAAAATGGCAAGCAATGTTCTAAAAATAGTAGATTCACCAAAAAAATTAGTCTATTTTGAATTAAATGAATCAAACTATTTAAATTGATATAGAGGAAATATATAGATCTAAAAGTGAAATACATAATTATAGAATTGGAAATTAGTTAAAAATAGTATATAATCTTATAGGTATGTAAACCTACCTAATTTATATTTGTGATAACTATGTAGGATGATTGTGACTAGAAACTAGATGAAAATACCTGCAAACTAGTCCCACCGAAAAATAAATATTAAAATTGCATTGGCACAAGCCTAAAAAAAGAGGACATGGATGCACTATGGCTTTGTTTGTTGACTGTAGACATGTCCTAGTTGATAGTATGCCTAATTTTTTGATCTGGGACTTTGCAACTACCTATGAGGGTTTATTGATTAATCATGTGTCTTGATTTTCTTTATGTAAGACATAAAAAACATAAACACTAACTCCTATAAAATAAACACAATTTAGATTAAATTCTAAATGGGGGAAATATGTCTAGGGGAATAGTTGAGTTACCCTTAGAAAACCTTACATAATTTGAGTGCTACTTACATAGCCCAAATAGGCCTCAAACTGATGTAGTTCTCCCTCTTAGAGTGAGTGAGTGATATGTGCTTGTGAAACTATATGAATGTAGCTTAGAGGTTATTTTAAATGCTTGAAAATGGTTTACCTTGACTTATAATAAAATATATTTATACTTTTTCTTTAATTTTTAGAAATCCAAAAAATTGAAATTGGAATAAATAGTGTTATTCTACTGGGTGTGTAGTACAATTTATAGGTGATTGCTACATGTTTTGGAGAAGCCTCTATGTGTTTATTTAGGGGAATATTTAAAATATTTAAACTAACCAAACTTCATAAAATTGAGGTATGGGTTAAGTGTAATGTCTCATTTTTTTTTAAAAAATTGTTGGAGCATGGGGAATAAGGCCATGCTAATGGACAAGGCCGCAATTCGACCTTGTCTAACCTAGCATGGCCCCTATACTAGAAAGGCAAAACCCATTGAAAAAGGTATCATAATTACCTAAGTATATTAGGTGTGTATAAATGATGTTTTGAGTATTTTCAAGATAATATGTTGAGCAATGAATTCTCCTATGTAAATTATAAGTGAGCGAAATGGAAAATTGGCTAAGTTAGGAAAGGGTGTCAAGTTTAAATATTTTTAAAGTACTTAATGATTAATTTTATGTCTATATTATATAAAATATAATTTATGACAATTTTATTAAGACCCATAATGTTAATACACACTGGATTTCATAGTTACTCTGACTATGCATGATAAATGATATATACATTATCAATGTGTCTATGTTTTAGATGATGGATATTGAAAAAACATGTGATAATTTCTATGATTAATACATTGATATAGATGTTGATCCTTGAATATGACATATGAATTTTACATTCATTTATCTATGACCTATATGTGTATATCCCATTAATGGGTATTATTGGTTATCATGAGCATAATTCATATAAAAAAATTTTAAAAAAATATATAAATTTCAAAAACATACAAAAAATTAAATAACAAGACCTATGCATGACATAATTTATTAGTATAAATGATTAATTAATGTCATTCTCTCTCTCTCTCTCTCCTCTCTCTCTCTCTCTCTCTCCTCTCTCTCTCTCACTCTCTCTCTCTCTCTCCTCTCTCTCTCTCTCTCTCTCACTCCTCTCTCCTCTCTCTCTCTCCTCTCTCTCCTCCTCTCTCTCTCTCCTCTCTCCTCTCTCTCTCCTCTCTCTCTCTCTCTCACACACACACCACACACACACACACACACACACACACACACACATGCATCCATGCATGCACACGCACACATTATTTTCATGGTATATGTGAGTGGGATGCAGTACAAATAGGTTATATGGATGATGAACATATAAATGTGGTACATTCCTTACACCTAGGAGATTATTTTGATATTGGGGGGAATTATGGTACTATTTATAGTTTACATATTTGTTTATCATTTAATTGATCATATAGATCTAATTATACTAATTTTACATGAATTTATATTATGCATACTCTTTATGATGATATATTTTATGGATATTATACTTTTATATGCTTTGATGATGACATGGATTGACTGCGTAGACTAGCATTACTTTTTTTTATGCAAGTTTTGATGATGATGATGATGATTCTTAAATGGTGTGATACTCAATTTTCCAGTAGACTATGTGATGATTTTTATGAATGACATTGCATGTTATATGTGTGATCATTAATGATAATGAGACTGTGTGGTCATTGTGTTACATTTTTGTTTCACAAGTGTGAATTTTGATGATTATTAAATTTATATATATCTTGCATGTTTATATGAATGCATTTATTTTTTTATTATCACATCATGCATAAATTTTGTTAAGGATCATCTAGTCTATGTTGGGTTAGAGTTGAGTTATATCTTGAGTGTTTACGTTTGTCATGATCAAGACATTCGTTGCATATGTGTGTGTATATCTACATGATATTTAATATTATGGTGCCATGATTTATATCATAAATTATTATATTATGTATGATTCCATGTTTTAAATAATGCATCTTCTACATAGCATATTACTGAGTGCTTACTAATACATTGATACTATTGAGTGTTAGATTTATATATCTATCATATATTACACGTGTATGCCTTGGGTTACATATTTCATATGTGAATTAATTAATAGATATTTATATGATGACATAATTTAATAATTTTATCAAACATGATTTACATGTGTACATATTTTATATATAACATGATGCATATAACTTTTTTCCTTTGAAATGAGTGATTCATAGGCTTTACCCCTCACCTCAAAAGGTGGGCATAATTGTGGGTTTGTCATACATATTCAATTCTTAATATATAAATAATTTATATTTTTGTTTATATTACATGATCAAACTGATGTATATTAAGACAGATTGATAAAATAACACAAATGTAAGGAATATCTAGGGAATTTTACAAGATCATGATGAACTATTAAGATATTATATTGCATGATGAGGCATATTACATAAATTATACTGAACAAATTTTTAAGGTTACATGGATCAAATTTAGAAGGTTATCATATTTATTGTATTATACAGAGTGACATAGATTTATGGAATTATATATCACATTAAAGTATATATGAATTAGATTTTGGGCCATGGATGTTTTTCATGCATGTAGTTTTCTATTTATATAATAGGAATCACGATATTGTCTAAGCACTTTGAATCTAAAATATATCTACAATGGTTAATTTATAGTTTTAATATTTAAATTTGAACTTTATGTGGGGTTACACATTTTACATATGAACTTGGTATAGATTTTTACCAAAAATAATTATAACTATATTTTGAGTACAATAGTTGAGGTTTCTATGATGCTCATCTGCTAGCACTTCTCAAGTATCCAATGAGGATTGAGGCCTATAGTTCTCAACCCAGGGTTTTAACATTTGCATCACCTAGGGTAATAATCATCTCATCATCCAATGACTTAAGAGGGAATTTTGGTTTTCATATCAACATGTGTATCTAGTTTTATATTTTTCAATTTCAAATATTTCAATGATCTAGATTATTTGATTTTTTTTATCATAAGTGGTCATTGATTTATACATAGTTCATTGTAGGGTTTTCATGGATCAAATTGGATATCTAGGGATACCTAAAGACATAAAATGTAGTTATACCTACTTACCAAGTTTTTCAATTTATTGTTTTAATCTAGCATTTTCAATACTTTACTAAAATGGGGGCAATTTTAGACACAATGTTTGTATTAGACCCTTGAAAATATTGTTTTTTATGTATCCTTAAAATGTATCACTTTTGCATACACATATGACTATTGCATGCCCTTTTCCTTGTCCATTTACCTATCTATTGACTTGGCCTTCCCAATTTTCCGTCATTCATATATAGGATCTCCCTAATCTATGTTAAAACAAGTTATTATCTTATGTATGTTGTATCCATATTATAGATTCATGTTTCCTCCATCTACATAATGTCAATGAAACTTAAATGTTTAAAATTACTAGGAGTGTTTAAATTCATTGAAACTATCCTAGGTTGCTAAAATTGTTATTTATATTTAAATCCCTCCTGTGGGTCATCCCACACATTTTATATTTCCATTATGCAATGAAATTATCTAGAGAGTATTTTAATTATACACATTAAACTTAAGGCTATTTCTAGATGGCTCTCACTTGACCACTACCTAAAAAACTACTTACAAATTGAGAGATCTATTTTCACAAACTTGAGTCACTATCATAAAACATCCAAATCTGATAAACCTTTCAAAGGAATAATTCTTATGCCAAACATGAAAACCTAAATCAAAGTTGCATATTTTCAAGTGTTAAAATCTAAAGAACTGCATTGCATTATATTGGATCAATATAAAGCACACATAAAAATGGGTTGGATAATTAATTATGATGTGATACCTCTTAAGAGTATTTGAATGTAGGCACTACTCAACTACTTAATAGAACGTGGTTGGGATTATCCAATCTATATTTTTACCCTTTTTTAGGTCAAGAAAGTGTCAAAAGTGGATTTATGGTTTTAAAAAACACAAAGGAAAAATTATAAATATACACACAAGATACACATAAATAAATCACTTATAAAACATCTTGACTAGTAGGTGCAATGATATATTGTAGAACAGAGTCAAAAATGGTAGCATATTGGTAGATTTGGATAATCAATCTACTGAGTTGAGTGATCATGGATCCATTATTTATTCATTTTTAATAATTTAAACATAAAAATAGAATTAAAAATAAATAATATAGGTACCCTATCCTCTTATCATTTATATAAATATTAAACTCAATATCCATCTTCTTTTACATTTGAATATGCCTAATTTTTGTTATAACTTATGTAATATGAATAATCAATAGTTTGGCTTATTTAGATCACTAAATCCAAAATAATCTAAAACAATGGATTAAATTTTTGATATTTAAATACAAGATACACTAAAGTACTTCTAATTTCTCCTTGACCTAATCTTTAAATATATGCATAAAAGACTATGTGCATGTTAGTTGGCTCAGGAAACCTCTTAAGGTTTTATAGCTACATATCCTACATGATTGGAATAAAATAAAATGGATTTATAGTGAATTAGAGTGAAATTCCCTACCCAAAGAGATAAATTTATTCACTCATCTCCTATATAATCAAATGCAACTATATGTTGACTATAATTTTCTTTTGGCATAAGGTGATTATGGCATAATAAATGGAAATAATGTAAATACTTTCTATACATAATGTGTAGGCTATTTTATAAGTGTAATGATGGATATAATAAATTTTGAACTCAAATTATAATGAATTAGACCTATATAACACGTTTTAATACTTATTTTTAATGTCTTGGAATATACTAGTATATATAGTGATCTCTAGTAAAAATCAAACTTAGGTAGATCATGTGGAATAGATACAAGAAAAGTTCAAGTGGTGGGGAATAAATAGAGGTGAAATAGACCCAAAAAATAATGTGGGTCATAATAATAAATCCCCTAATTATGACCAATTCATAATCAATAGACTTATTATTCTCAACTAGGAGGAAAAGGATCAAAACAGAGATCATGCTAGATAGAGAATGGTTAACTAGGATCATGAAACTAACAACATACACATTGAAGGTCACTATGATTAAATATATATGGATTAATAATAAAACACACTAATTTGGGTGGAATTTCATTTCAAAATAGTTTAATTTATACATGTTGACCAAGTGTTGAAATGCATGACAAAGATGTAATGGGAAAGATTTATGTACAAAAACTAAGTATCTACTTTACCTTTTCATTAATATAGACTCATTTAAACTTTAATACACCTAACTTGGTACTTTTTCAATATTCAATATTGAAATAATGTCACACAACACATAATATCTACATATAGTGTTTTATTTTATGTAATTTGTTTCCAACACATACATTGATTTTAATCATAACAGACCTAAATGGGGACTTGTTTAGTCAAAATTTATCAAATAGAATCATACAATAACTAAATAAAGATAGAGTACTCAAATATTTTTGATTTTCACAAAATCTACCCTTTTATCCTAAATTTTTGATTCATATGTGATCCACATTAATATATCCTAACACACATACTTAAAACCTTATTCAATTGAAATCAGTCCATAAATGAACTAAGAACATTGGATAACAACATATGGTGGTCAATTGTGCATGTCTTACCCAAAGTCTAACTTTGTATCTCCTATCACACATGAATGGGGTCTTATTTAATCAAATTAATTCTAATAATGATGTAATAAAATGAAACAACAACAAATAATTATCATTGACATAAGCTTCACATGAAACCAACATTCGTTTTTCTTATTAAACCTATTTAGGACAATTTTTAGCCAAAAAGTTGTCTAATCATGCACTACTATTTTATCTAAATTATGATTATGATTATTTTTATCTAATATAATAATTAGTAAATAGTTGAGTAAAATAGATTGTAATAAAATAAGCATTTGTGCACACCTATTTGGAAACTTGTAAATGATTAGGGTTTTAATATTATATATTCATACTTGAAGGTTACCATGTTACTAGCTGATATGCTTTCTAACCTAAAAGGATGTCTATTTTACTTGTTTGGAAATGACTAGTGGATTTAGACAACAATGGTACACATCTTTGTCTTAACAAAGTGGCATCATATGTGTTGACTAAGGATTGAATATATAAAGTATAAAATTGTGTGACACTACCTATAGATGAATTTAAACCTATTGGATATGTGTGATCATGTATTAAAGTTTGTGATTTTTTAATCTTAACTTCCAAAACCCTAGTAAGGTCTGACACATGGATAATGAAATATAAAATTGGAAAAAATATAATGGGGAATAGCTGAGCTATCCTCAAAAACCCCAATATGACTGAGCGTTAATTATATAGTCCCAAAGAAGGGACCTCAGGCTAATGTAGTTATCCCTCTTGTGTGTGTGTGTGTGTGTGTGTGTGTGTGTGTGTGTGTGTGTGTGTGTGTTTGTGTGTGTGTGTGTGTGTGTGTGTGTGTGTGTGTGTGTGTGTGTGTGTGTGTGTGTGTGTGTGTGTGTGTGTGTGTGTGTGTGTGTGTGTGTGTGTGTGTGTGTGTGTGTGTGTGTGTGTGTGTGTGTGTGTGTGTGTGTGTGTGTGTGTGCGTGCGTGCATGCGTGCATGTGTGTGTGTGTGTGACTAGATCATGTATGGTTTAAAAATATATGTTATTCTCATAGGCCCTCCTATTGGTCCAAACATGTAATATAGATGTAATAGTGTGAACTTTAGATAAAATGCAAGTTTTGAGCTTATTATATTATATTTTATTTTATTGTGCTTGTGAAAAATAGATAATTATTAGATGTAAAATTACTCTTAAGAACCTTTAAATAGAAAAATCCTAAATTAGAATTTAAAAAACCCATAGGTGCATTATACTAACTCAAAAAGAATAAAATGGTAATAAAATAGACCCAAATGAAACATGTCTAAAAAATATACCAAAATATATGTTGGGACAACATCTCTCCTTTTAAATAACCATGTACATCATGATAGTCAAAATAGAGTGGTCTTGTTTAAACTCAAGAAGATAGTAAGATATGTGGAGAATGGTCATTGATGTCAAAGAGAGCATGAGATATTAATGAATTAATGACAAAGTAGTTGTGTTTTATATATAGTACATATGTAGGTCTATAAGGACAAATAATTTGTGAGGTATCCATTTATGTCTTGGTGAAGCTTTGGTGTGTCACTTGATCATTTTGAATAAGAAACAAGCATCTTTTATCTTAAAAGAACCAGATTGACACTACACATCATGTAGATATGATTTATCTATCAAGTTTGTGCATTTAATTTAGGTACTCAAAAAGTTAACTAAGGTCAAAGGATTTCATGGAGTTGTCTATAATACCAAGAAGGTACCCTGAAGATTTGGAATCTTGAAGTGTTTTCTATCTCAAGATATAAACCTTTAAAGTTTATCTTATAGAATATCATGGGACATAGACCATCAAGTTTAACTATGTTGAAGTCTGGAGTCAAATAGTCAAGACATATCAATGTTGAGCATGTGATCATGTAGTTTTAATCCAATACAACACGTGAATTCAAATAGTCAATAAGAGCATGCAGAATTACCAAGTGGTGAAATAGTGAGGAATTTTAGAATAAGATCCAATGGAGTGCATGATCTTGTTAGTAATGATCCAACAATGTGTATTAAGTCAAAATGTTAATAGAGGACTTCGAAGGCATGTAGGGTTATCAAGTGGCACAATTGTAGGAGCTCTAATCAAAGATCAATGGTGAGAATTATAGAGTAAATATTAGGATAATCCTAAGGATATAAATGGTGTGTATTTTTTAAAAGTTTCTAGGAATCATGATATAAGGTTAAAGTGTCTGATGTTTAGCATTTTCACAGTGACTGTTGGAATTTGAATTTTCAAATTAATGAGGGAAAACTAGTTTGTAGTTTTTGAGATATATCTCTTGACTTTCCAGTATAAAAATAAAATTTTAAGATGAATCCAAGGCACATCCAAATAACATAATTATAAGGTTTTATTGTTTGTACAATCAAAGTTATCAATCTCCAAAATTGACTATGTGTTTGACCATGTTTTGCAAGAGACCCGAGAATGATATTTGAGTTGTTCTTGATAGTATTTTGATGTTTCAAGATAAAATAACTATTGGAGAATTATTTAAGATCCATTAATATTATATGTATGGATTTTATAGATTTAACCAATCCATATTCAGTGTGAATAATTTCTTAGTAGTTGACTACGTTTATTAAATACAATGGTAGTTTGAGTGACCATCTTGCAAAGGTAAGTTGAAGATGTTCTAAGAAGAATTGAAGAATAAAATGAGAATGGAGATGTTATATAAGTCTCTAAGGATTATGATAAGGCATTGGTTATCATGATATTCCCCTGATTAGATATGGGGAGTCAAAATAGCTTGACTATATTTTGAATGTGTGTGACCAATCTAAGTGGTCATTCTAATAGTGTTGATTTGAGAACTTAGAGCTTGTGTTGAAGTACCTAAGGCACATGAAATTATTTTAGGGGTATTTAAGGGTTTTTAAATGTGATATAATCATATGTCTATGTGAAATACTTGAGTGTTTTATTTAGAAGTTTGAGACTGTATTTTATGTATATGAAGACCTAAAGAGTAAGGAGACCTAATTGGTAAGTTCAAGTGTTGAGTTGGTGTTATAGGTGGAATGGACACATATGGGAGTAAGAAAGGGGATATTGGAAATAGTTTTGATGTGTTAAAATTATTGGTAAAATGTGAAGGTGGTTCAAGTAGTCATACATATAACATGTGAGTATGAAGGCCTAATTGTTTCAGGTCTCACCAAGACCTAATGGTGGTTTGGGGATAAAGGGTTATTATCCAACCTAAGTAGAGTGTGTTTATCACATATAACATGTGTATTTACCTATTTTAATTATGTTTCAAATATGTAAAGCATATTTTCTGACCAAGATGGGTTAAAGGAAGAGATTGGTATCAGTATGAGACATAATTGGACAAATTATGCTAATTATGGAAGAGTAGATTCAGGTGAAGGAGAGAACCTTTGAAAGAGAAGATACAATTAATTGAGGAATAACAGAGAGTGAAGAGGATCATTAATTGTTATATTATCAAGTTGATGTATAAGTACACATAGGTCATTGGACCGAATTAGCCCAAAAGAGGTAGTTTGAGTAAATTAGCCCTAAAGGCAGCTTGAACAAGTTAGCCCTAGAGGTAGCTTGAGACAGATTGGTAAGTTCAAGTGTTGAGTTGGTGTTATAGGTGGAATGGTCACATATGGGAGTAATAAATGGGATATTGGAAATAGTTTTGATGTGTTAAAATTATTGGTAAAATGTGAAGGTGGTCTAAGTAGTCGTACATATAACATGTGAGTATGAAGGCCTAATTGTTTCAGGTCTCACCAAGACCTAATGGTGGTTTGGGGATAATGGGTTATTACCCAACCTAAGTAGAGTGTGGTTATCAAATATAACATGTGTATTTGCATATTTTAATTATGTTTCAAATATGTAAAGCATATTTTCTGACCAAGATGGGTTAAAGGAAGAGAGTGGTATCAGTATAAGACATAATTGGACAAATTATGCTAATTATGGAAGAGTAGATTCAAGTGAAGGAGATAACCTTTGAAAGAGAAGGTATAATTAATTGAGGAATAATGGAGAGTGAAGAGGATCATTCATGCTTATATTATTAAATTGATGTAGAAGGACACATAGATCATTAGACCAAATTAGCCCAAAAGAGGTAGTTTGAGTAAGTTAGCCCTAGAGGCAGCTTGAGCAAGTTAACCCTAGAGGTAGCTTGAGATAGATTGGAGGTGAAGAGTGAATTAAAAGGTGATCATCATCAATTTAATAGTATCAACATGTTTTCAATATGATCTATTTAGGTAGTTGAGTGGGTGTTTCACTACTTAGGGGGTTGGTTCCTCCTTACAAGGTAAAGCTTTCTAAAGGTCTAATTATTATAGGTGCTCATTTAGATAGGGTTAGTAACTCCTTATGGGATTGGTGTCTCACTAAAGTAAGGGATGGGTGTTCCTTGATTAGTTGGTTTTGATCTAAATTTTGAATCTTGTTATTATAGGATTATAGTCCATCTTACATGGTTTAGTGGGTTTTATTCCCTAAGAGGGTTTACCACATATGTGATTTTGATGTATGTCCGTTCATGTTTATGTTTCATGATCAAGTTAATGTATGTTGAATGTTTAAAGAGTTGGTCATTGAATTGGATTATCTTACATCACTAATTTACCCCCCTCTTAGTGATTTTACCTCTAAAAATTGGTATTAGAGTAGGACCTTCTATGCAAGTTTAACCACTTGAAGGTGATCCAAGGTACAAATATGGCTAAGCAGTTGAGAAAATAAAATATAGAGTTGAGATCAATGGTTAAAATTTTTTAAGAATAGATTAGTCATATTGATACTAGGAAGAGTAATTCTAATTCCAAAGATGATGAACATGAGATCAAGCTTGAAGAGTTTAATAAATAGTTCATAGAACATAAAGAAATGATAAATTGTCTTCAAAATAAGTTTGAGAGATTAAGTGATATAGTCAAAGAAGACAAGATGACCATGTAGGATCTTGAGGATCAATTAAGATTTACAAAGATAAAATTGAGTTCAAAAGATGAAGAATGCATATATCTCAAGAATTATTTAGAAGAGACAAATGCCAAGTTGAGTTCAAAGCAAGGTGAGCATGATAAGATAAATTCTAGTCTGGATTCTATACATATTATTGAAGAGAAAGCATGTTTATTAAAGGATGACATGGATAAATAATCTAAGATGGATAAAGAGACTATCCAATTTCTCATAATTTAGTTAGAGGTTGTAAGTTCAAGTATGATAGCTAAAGAGGATGAGAGTGTTCAATTGAAGACCAAGCTAGATTCATTGAAGGATGAGCATGACCAATTTATTATCAAGATAAACAAGACTGAGAAAGAGAAAGAGAGGTTAGCTCAAGACAAAAAGTATGTAATCACCAAGATCAACAACAGAATATCCATCAGGTAGCCAAGTGCCATGAGGTATGAAAGATATTTTAATGGTCATTATTTTGCTTGTCACAGATTTGGTCATAAGGCAAGAAATTGTAGAAGGAAGAGAAACTGGT
This sequence comes from Torreya grandis, assembly GCA_037957365.1. Taxonomy (NCBI): domain Eukaryota; kingdom Viridiplantae; phylum Streptophyta; class Pinopsida; order Cupressales; family Taxaceae; genus Torreya; species Torreya grandis. The sequence goes on from JARHVA010003284.1 coordinate 958,516, forward strand.
CAGTTAAAGGTATTGAAAATGTAGTCTGCTATAATTGTCATGTCATGGGACATATTTCTAGATTCTACCCTAGAATGCATGGGAAAATACTAACCCAAGTATGGATACCTATGACAATCAAGCTTAAGCATAACCTAAGAGACAAGATGGTATGTTTGCTGAGATTCATAATATTCATCAAGAAGGTATGAATGATGTTATCTATTTTAGTTGTCATCAAGTTTAGCAAGATATTATAAAATCAGTCTCTCAAGTCATAAGAAGGTGCATGGACTTCCTAGAGTACTCAAGATAGGTCAATAATTTGTATGGAAACCTAAGGAAGTAAAAATCAAGAAAAATAATTTAGTTTAGTTGAAGATCAAGTTGGATTTCTTGCTAAAGCAAAAGAAGAATCATATATGTAAAAGGTTCAAGAATGCCAAGAGAATGTGTCATCTATCTAGATATAAAAGGAAAATCAAAATTCAGTTCAAGTTAAGCTCAAGAAAAAGACCAAAGTGCTAATTGAGGTGAGTTCTGAGATATGTATGTGTCCAAGAGAACATCCATATATTGTTGAGCAATTTTAATGCAAATAACATTAGTTATCAATTCCTAGTAATAAGGTTCTTTCTTCAGATGAAAAGATATGCCCTAAATATTTGTCTCCATGTATTATCAATTAATTCTTAAAAGAAAAGGATTATATTGTAGTGGATGAGCATGTTTCTTATCTTAATCCTAAGAAGAAGAAGAACTATCAATATTAGATTACCAAGGAGGAGAAGGAATATGAGGAGTTGTGGGTAACTCCAAGTTTCACATTGTTTTAATGTATTGTGGGTTAAGTTGTCTCTATCTAAGATTCAAGGAGACACTTGACAAGAAAGATGAATTATGTGTTAGTGTAGGTTTTTATTTTTTCCTATTATTTAATTAGGGAATATTATATATTTGTGCATACATGGAGTTTTCCTACATTCATGGGATAGGCTAGCTTATGTGGAGATGTGTGTCATAGATGTGTCATAGGTGTCATAAGAATATCATAAGTAACTCCTTTGACTGGCTATTCTAGGTATGGGAGTTACTTCTCTATTCTTAGCACCTTATCACCACCTTTTGTGGAGGAGTTACAGTCTATTCTTGGGGTGCTTTGACCACCATTTGTGGAGGAGTTACTTACTAGCTCTCCTATATGTATTCTTCATTATGGCCATCTCATGTTAATGAAATATTGGCTTTTCTCCAAATTGTCTATGCAATTGTCTCTTGCTTGATTTCATTTACATTAGCATTTTGTGGTATTCACTTGCTTCATCCCGTGCAACCATGACTCATGCATCTTCATTATTCAGACCTTGGTAAATCCTCCAATATGGTATTAGAGCCACCCTGGTAACTGGTTGTCTATTTTTCTATTGCTTTCATTGAAATCTAGAGCTTTGTTAAGGCATTTTTTTTGTGAAATTTGAAAATTTCCAGGAGATATTGCTAGTTCTCCGTGCTATTATTCCTTCCATGGCTTGTTTGGTCTCTCCATATACATGCAGGCCTGTGATCATGATCCTCTCAGTATAGTGTTGAAAGTCTCATGGTGTTCAAGATCTACATAAGAGTTTGTCTTAGACCCGAGTGTAGAAGTTGTGAACTCCAGCAAGGCAATTTGTGGAAAAGTCAATGTTTGGCGTCACATTTTGACATAATGCGTTGAGTTTTTCTACTCTTTTTTATTTTTTGATCTATAGAATATAAATGAGTGTTGGATTAATGTGTTAGAATAGAAAGGTAAACTCAGATTTGATGCATATTTTCTCCAACTAGAACTGTTGGGCATTGGATTCTGAGAGAACTAAGATCTGCTAGCTGCACTTGGTGTTGGATCTGCATATTTGAGTAGCTTGGCATCCTTTTCTTGCACTTGGCATCCACCTATCACTACATTTTATTTGTCTTTGATGTGTTGAAACTTTTTGTTGTGTGTTGGAAGTGTTAAAGCCTACATTTTGCTATGTTTGGATGGCCTAGAGGTAAAAAAAAAAAAATCCCATTGTCATAATTTTTCTCCACATGATGCATTAGAAGGATGCATGTTCATTAGTAGAAGCCCTAATCTCACCTTATTGTCAGTGCCTATCAAGGCCTAAGACACCAAAACAATAGCTATCCACCTTTCTTTCCTCTTAAAAAAACTAGCTGGAGATTCATTTTTTGCCTTACTAGTTGTATTTTTTTACTAAAAGAGGAAGGTAAACTTGATTTCACACATACTGAGACAATTAGTTAAACTTGATTTCACAAAGACCTAATTTGGATTCCTCACTCTGTGCTGATTCCAACAAGTGGTTATAAGGCCACCTTCTCTCTCAAAATAGGCATTTTTTTAAATGTTTTAGTGTTATTTTTTTGCAAAAACAGTAGTTTATGAGAAATTGAATATTTAATATCTTGCGAATGGTAGCTCAGATTTAGGTGTCATTTTTTTCAAAAGTGTTTGTATTTTAATTATCCATAGTGTAGGCTTGTTATTTGTTAAAAATGCACTAGTTTATAAAGTGCCTAAAATTTGGGTCTCCCGAGATGCATTTTCGGCTGAGTCTGACATCCTATTTGCTTAAAGTCTTGCACATATTGCTCTAAGATGCATTATCAGTTGAGCCTAATGTATTTTTAGTGTGTACTTGCATATTTGTGGGGGGGGGGGTCTCAAAATTTTAGGGGGGTGTGATTGCTTTTCAGCACTTGCAATCTTTGCTTTCATTCTCCTTTTTGCATAATTTAACAACTTGCAATCAACACAACTTCACCTAAATTCAGCTTAAAATGAATTGTTTTCAACTTAAAATCCTAAAACCCTTCAAATATCATGAATGGAAGGTTAAAATGTCAATCATTCTTATAAGTAAATGGTTGTATAGGATCACCATGGGTATTAAAGTAAAACCCAACACTGATGCTGAAAAGGTCAAGTGTTACAACCGTAGTGATAAAGCCTATGGATTACTAAGCTTGTCCATGTCTCCAAAACTTCTCTTCCATTTAGAAACTTCCAAGACTCCCAAAGACATATGGGACACCCTATAAACCTTATTTGGGAAGCTTGATGAGATGAGAGGTCATGAGCTCGAAAACGAACTCATAAGTCTAAGTCCTAGCAACTTTGACACCCTACAGGACTTATTCACTAAGTTTAAGGCCCTTAGATTACAATTGAAAGAATGCAGGATAGAGAAGAAAGATGACCAACTCATCCTTTCTAGTCTCTCAAAGTTATGTCCAAGCTATTTAGTCTTTGTCTCCACTTTCCATGCCACAAAAAGTGCCCTTGGCGCTACATGGAAAATGCCTTATTTGGATTCATTCATTGCCAACTTGACTAGGGATCAAGATAAACTAATCCAAATGGGAAAAATGAAGTCTACTCAACCCCAAGCTTTGATATCTAGAAATGGTAAGGATAAGACTTCAACAAAGGAGAAGAAGAAAAAGAACAAAGACTAGGAGAAGAAGAAAGAAAACAACAATCCTGCTAAAAACAACACTAGGTTTTCCTCCTCCAATGCTAAACCTAAGAAGGATAAGGTTAAGTTTTCCTATTATAAGAAGACAGGGCATGATGAACACAAATGCATGAAGAAACAAATAGATCACCTAACTCATCTTATATAGAAGCACAACATAGGTGTTCCTGAGTCCATCAAGAAGAATTCATCTACCCAAGATTCTACTAAGGCAAAAGGCAAGGGTAATGAGAAAGAAAAGGGCAAGGCCCTTGTAGCTTCAGTAGCTTCTACATCTTCATGGGTCATTAACTCAGGTGCTTCTCACCACATGGGCTCTTCCCTAGTTGAGTTTTCATCTTTAGAGCCTTGTAGCATGACTTCAATTAGTTAGGGTGATGACACATCAGTTTCCTTTGCAGGGAGAGGGTCAATTGAAATGGAAGGAGGAACATTCAATAATGTTCTAAGTGTTCCTTCTATTTCAACCAATCTCCTATCAATGTACCAAATCACTCACATTGGTCGGGGCATGAGAGTTGAGTTTTCACCAGATTTAATGGCTATCAGGGAGTTTCATAGTGATACTACAGTGGCAATGGGTAGGGTAGATCACCAAGCAAGGTTATACACCTTCTCACATTTTGTAGCTAATTCTTCTCCAACATCATTTCCTACTCATTCAGATGAAGTTAGAAAAATTATGGCATGAGTAGTTTGGCCACTTTAACTACCGCTACCTTAAACAACGTTGCAAAAATGACATGGTCATTAGCTTGCCTCATGTCCAATTCTCAGAAGGACTTTACAAAGGGTGATCCCTTGGGAAGCATCCTAAAGAAAAATTTGACAAAGGCAAAGCTTGGAGGGCTTCACAAACTTTGGAGTTAGTCCACAATGATGTATCGGGACCCTTTCCCAAACCATCTTTCACAAGGGCCAAGCACATCCTCACTTTCATTGATGATTTATCTAGGTACACTTGGATATATTTTCTCAAACAAAAGTATGAAGTGTTTGAAAATTTTCTAGACTTCAAGGCTCTTGTTGAGAAATAGAGTGAGAAATCCATCAAGGCTCTTCGAACTGATAGTGGAGGGGAGTATGATAGCAACAGGTTTGAGCAGTTTTGCACCACAGAGGGGATTAATTTGCAATGTACAATCACTTATAGTCCTTCACAGAATGGGGTTTTAGAATGAAAAAATAGGTTCTTAAAAGAGATGGGTAGCTATATGATTCACTCCAAATCCTTAACACCACAGTACCGGGTCGAAACCATCAATTGTGCTTTCTACATTTAAAATAGGGTTCCTCACAAAGCTTTAAAAGGGATAACACCCTTTGAAGTTTGGCATAAAAGGAAACCTGATGTTGAGTACCTTAGGGTTTTCAGATCCCTAACCATGGCACACATACCGAAGAAGAAACATAAAGCTATGGAGCATTGGTCCAAGCCTTGCATCTTTGTAGGATATCTGGATGGTGTTAAGGGGTATCGCCTTCTAGATCCAGTCACTCATGAGTTGTTCATTAAGAGAACTGTCCATTTTTAGGAGAGTCCTAGAGACTCAACACTTGGTATTCTTCTCCCTCAGCAGATCTACTTATTCATGATGATTTCTCATTAGATTTAGATTAGCCACAGTAGGTTCTTAAGCCAAAGACATCTTCTTCTTCTTCGAGTTTAGAGAGTGAGGACAGTGATGTAGAGTTATCTACCTCTAGTCAGTTAGAGGATGAGTTAGCACCTGACTCACCCACTTCTAGGCCACTTTGGGCTAGACAGACACTTGAGAGTGCTGGCACTTGGGTAGGAGATCCTGTAGATGATAGATGAACTAGGGGGGTTTTTAAAGAGATCCACATGCCTTCTTTGCTTTAGTTTCAGATCCATAGACTTTCTGAGAGGCATCGAGGGTACCTGAGTGGGATAGTGCTATGGAGGAAGAATATTCTTCCTTAATCAAAAATCACACTTGGGATTTGACTTCACTTCCTAAGGGAAGGAAGATGGTTCGATGTAGGTGGATATATCGGACCAAGTTTGCAATAGATGGGTCAGTTGTTGATAAGTACAAGGTGTGATTGGTTGCCAAGGGTTTCTCATAGGTGGTAGGCATTGACTAATTAGAGACCTTTGCACCTATTGCAAAGATGACTTCTATCCAACTCACCTTAGCTATTTCTACATCACATGGTTGGGATGTGCACCAGATGGATGTGAAGAGTGCCTTTCTTCACAGGGACCTAGAGGAGGAGATCTACATGGAGCAGCCACCGAGATTTATTTAGGATTTTTCCTTAGTATGAAGAATTAAGAAATCTATCTATGGCCTTAAATAGGCCCCTTGAGCATGGTACACCAAGATGGATTCTTTCCTTCTCATATCGAGTTTTACTAGGTGCCATTCTGATCCTAATGTCTACTTTTTACAGTAGGATGACTCACTCTTATTTTTGGTTCTTTATGTTGATGACCTTTTGATCACTGGGAGTTCTTCATCAGCTATTGCAATGGTGAAGGCATCTCTCCAGGAGAGATTTGACATGATAGACTTAGGTTTATTGTACTACTTCCTTGGCATCAAGATCTCATAGTCAGATTTAGGGATTTCTCTTGTACAACCTAAGTATGGTCTTGACTTATTGGCTTGGTTTCACATGGCTGATTGCAAGCCATCTCCGACTCCCTTTCTATCAGGAGTCAATCTTGAGGATAACTATTCTTCACCATTGGTTGATGTCACTCGGTATCGATAACTTGTTGACATTCTCATCCACTTGACTCACACTAGGTCTGACATATCATATGTAGTTGGACTTTTCTCCAAATTTATGCAGGAACCTCATGAGTTGCATTGGAAAGTAGTTAAGAGGATCTTGCATTACATACAGGGTTCACATAGATATGGGATTAATTATAGATTTGGCATACATGTTGACTTGGTTGGATATACAGATTTAGACTAGGCTAGTAATTCATAGACTCGCAAGTCCACTTTTGGTTATAGTTTCTCTCTAGGTTTTGGTCTTATCGATTGGTCTAGCAAGAAGTAGAATGTTATTTCTATATCATCCAAAGAGGTAGAGTATAAGGTAGTTGTTAATGTAGCTAATGAGGCTATTTGGCTTCAGGGGATACTTTCTAAGTTTGGTATTCCTATCAAGTAGCCCACCATCATTTATTATGACAACTAGAGTACCATTCAAATTTGTAGGAATCCAGTTCAGCACCAGCAGACCAAGCACATAGAGATTCACATGCATTTCATTTAGGATCTTATTCATAGTTAGGTCATTGACTTGATATTTTACCATTCTTTAGAGTAGGTTGTAGACATCTTCACCAAACCTTTCACCAAGAGCAAGTTCATTCATCTACGAGCTCTTCTTGGGGTGCGGTCCACATCTGTAGTAGCATCATCTTTGGGGGGGGGCACTAGCCTCTTCATTTATTTTATGTCTCTCTTTTGGGGGGATTTTTTTTCTACATTTTTTCTCCTTTTATCTATCTTATGGGAGATTGCATTTTTACATGGCTACCTCATCCAGCCTAGTTGCCAGAACCCATTTTATATTTATACACTGCCCACCTAAGCTGCGCTTATGGGGGGGTGTTAGTGTAGGTTTTTATTTTTCCCTATTATTTAACTAGGGAATATTATATATTTGTGCATACATGGAGTTTTCCTACATTCATGAGATAGGCTAGCTTATGTGGAGATGTGTTTCATAGATGTGTCATAGGTGTCATAATAATTTCATAAGTAACTCCTTTGACCGGCTATTCTAGGTATGGGAGTCACTTCTCTATTCTTAGCACCTTGTCACCACCTTTTGTGGAAGAGTTACAGTCTATTCTTGGGATGCTTTGACCACCATTTGTAGAGGATTTAATTAATAGCTCTCTTATATATATTCTTCATTATGGCCATCTCATGTTAATGGAATATTGGTTTTCCAAATTATCTATGCAATTGTCTCTTGTTGATTTCATTTACTTTAGCATTTTGTGGTATTCACTTGCTTCATCCCATGCAACCACGACTCATGCATCCTCATTATTCAGACCTTGGTGAATCCTCTGATAGTATGGTGGATGTTGGTTAAGCTTTGATTGATGTTACAAGATAAGAATATGATTTGAAGATGTGTGTGGCTAATGGGGAACTTAGTTAAATTGAGTAGATTGAAGAAGATATGCATGATGTGAGGGGGAGCATATGTGAGATTTCTAGTCATGGTTGAAATATGAATAACTCTATTATAGTTTTGATTTTAAGAAGATTGATATGATGACTTTATCAAACCAAGTCATATGTTTTGATAAGGTATTGAATCTTCATGAACAAGCAAAGGGAGCTTGTGAAATCTGTAGATAGATAGGTCCAAGGATCAGAGAAGCCCAAGTTTAGATTGATGTATTTCAAAGATCAAATGAGATGGATCTTGATGTTAGGGGGTGATTTATAAGATTTATGAGAAATTTATCAAGTCCAAGGATCAAACAAATCCAATTTAAAATTGGTGCATGTTAAAGGGGGATCAATTGATTCATACAAGTATGTATCATGAGAATATTAAATAGTATTTGAATGCATACATGATGTTAAGGAATGATTTATGGCATGTTGAGGAGGAGACACTTTGTCATTAATGTCAAAGGGGGAAAGATATCAAACTAAAGAAGTTCAAATGAGTAAGAAGCCATTTTGAGGGTGTTTTTCCATCAATGACAAAGGGGGAGACTATTGAACATGGTAATTTATGTTATGTTGTCATTTATGTCATAGAAAGCATGAGATAGTAATGCATTAATAGAAAATAATTTATGTTTGATAGCTTGGATAATATATAACACATATGTAGGTCTATAAGGACAAAGAATAAGTTTTGAGGCATCCATATATGTCCTGGTGAAGCTATGGTGTGTCACTTGATCATTTGGAAAAATAAACATGCATCTTCTAGATTAAGAGAATCCAGATCATCACTACACATCATGAAAATATGAATGAACCAACAATTTTGTACATTTAATTTAGGTACTCAGAAAGTCAACCAAGGTCAAAGAATTTCATGGAGATGTCTATATTGCTAAGAAGGTACCCTAAAGATTTGGACTCTTGGATTGTTTTCTAGATCAAGTTATAAACCTTAAAATTTTATATTAAAAACTATGATGGGATAGAGACCATCAAGTTTAACTACATTGATTTTTTGGGTCAAATAGTTAATATAAATCAATGATAAGCACATGATTGTGCAATTTTGATCTAACAAAGTGTATGAAGTCAAATAGTCAATAAGAACACATAGAATTTCCAAGTGATGCAAGAGCAAGGAATATAAAATGAAAATACAATAGAGTTCATGATCTTGTCAATAATGATCTAATAGTTTGTATTACGTCAAAATGTCAACAGGGTGCTTAGAAGGCACACAACGCTACCAAGTGGCACAATCATGGGAGATTTCATCAAAAATCAATAATGAGCATTGCAAGGTAAATATTAGACTAATCCTAAGGAGATAAATTTTGTGTGTTTGTTAAAAGTTTCAAATAATCATGAGATGAGGTCAAGGTGTCTGATGTTTAACATTTTCACAGTGACCATTGGAATTTGACTTTTCAAATTAATGAGGGAAACCTAGTCTATAGTTTTTTAGCTATATCTTTTGATCCAAGATGAATTTATTGTTGGTATAAAAATATAATTTGAAGAGGACTCCAAGGATCATCCATATAACCTATTTATAAGTTTTTATTAATAATACAATCAAAGTTATTAATCTATAAATTTGACTATGTGTTTGACCATGTTATGCAAGTGACTTGAGAAGGATATTTGAGTTTTTCTTGATAGAATTTTGATATTTCAAGATGAAATAACTATTTATAATGTTTTAAACTCCATGAAGGATATTTTTATGGATTTTTAAGGTTTGAACAATCCATCTTCAGTGTGAACATTTACTTATTAGTTGATTGTGTTTATTGAATACACTAGCAATTTGAGTGACCATATTGCAAAGGTAAGTTAAAGATGTTCTAATCAGAATTAAAGAATAAAATGAACAAGGATATGCTATATAAGTCTTTAATGATTATTATAAGGAATTGTTTTTCATTATATGCCCTGAATCAGATATAGATTCAGAATAGCTTGATTATATTTTGACTTTATGTGATCAATTTAAGTGGTCATTTTGAGATAGTTGATTTGAGTACTTAGAGCCTATGTTAAAGAATATAAGGAACATAAAAGTATTTAAAATGTCCTAAAGGGTTCATCCATTTGATATAATCATATTTCTATGTGAAATACTTGAGTGTTTACTTTAGAAGTTTGAGACTATATTTTCTGTATATGAAGACCTAAAGAACAAGGAAACCTAATTAGTAAGTTCAAGTATTGAGATGGTGTTCTAGGTAGAATGGACCCATATGAGAGTAAGAAAGGGAATATTGGAAATATGTTTGATGTGTTAGAATTATTTTTAAAAGGTGAAGGTATTCCAAGTATTCTCACATATAACGTGTGAGTATGAAGGCCTAATTATTTTAGGTCTCACCAAGACCTAATGGTGGTTTGGGGATAATGAGGTATTGGTCAACCTAAGGAAAGTGTGTTTATCACATATAATGTTTGTATGGACATATTTTAATTATGGATAAAATTTTTAAATCATCTTTTCCAACCAATATGGGTTAAAGGAAGAGAGTGATATAATTACAAGACATAATTGGACTAACTGTGTTAGTTGTGGAAGAGTGGATTTAAGTGAAGGAGAGAACCGTTGAAAGAGAAGGTAAAAGCCATTGAAGAACAATAGAGATTGAATAGGATCATTAATTTTTGTCTAATTAAGTTTATGCATAAGGACACAACGGTCATTAGATCAAATGAGCCTAGAAGAGGTAGTTTGAGCAAGTTAGCCTTAGAGGCAACTTGAGAGAGATTAGAGGTGAAGAGTGCATTTAAAGGTGATCATCATTAGTTTAAGAGTATAAATAGATGTTCAATATGATATATTTAGGTATTTGAGTGGGTGTTTTTTTACCTATGGGGTTGGTTTCTCCTTGTAAGGTAAAGCTTGCTAAAGGTCTAGTTGTTATGGGTGCTCAACTAGATAGGGGTAGTAGATCCTTATGGGATTGGTGTCTCACTAACCTAAGGGATGGGTGTTTCTTGACTAATTAGTTCTGGTATAATTTTAGATCTTGTTATTATAGGACTTTAGTCCATCTTTAAAGTTTCATTAGGTTTTATTCCCTAATAGGGTCTCTCACATATATGATGTATGTTCTTATGTATGCTTTGGATGTATGTCATTTCATGTTTATGTTTCATGATCAAGTTGATGTATGTTAAATGTTTAAATATTTGGAAATTGAATTGGATTATCTTGCATCATTGACTCACCTCGCCCTCAATGATTGTACCTCTAACAAGATAAAAGAAGATATAGACCAAGGATTCCTTATGACTTAGGAATTAAAAAATAAGAATATCAATGAGAAAGATCAAAAGGAAGAGGAAATACATAGGACAATAACAATAATATGTCAATAAAGTATTAATTCATAATTAGGAGATTCTAGATACAAAAGTCATGAATAAACATAATGTGTGTGTTTATCTAACCAAATTCAGGTGTCTAAATTTAGCCCTCTTTTATTATAGTAATGTAATGAAATGAAAATAATAGAGTAAATGGAATAAAATAATACATGAGCTTACCTGTGTCACATACATATTTTCTTAAAACTGGATATTCCATGGGTTCAATATAATTAACCCATGTGGAGAGAAGAATGGTCTCTAATATTTTTACCTTCTTAGCCATTGAACTGCTTAATACTTTGAGTGATACATGTGATTATGAATTTTGATATGGATTTTATGTGTTGAATATGAGTAAATAATTTTAGTATGTAGATCCATGTTGTTCTTTCTCCCAATATGTATTTGTTAGATATGTTCCTATAAGTTAAAATCATGTTTCAAATTTATCCCCACACAACTAAATATACTAATTACTAGTGCAAAAACTAATTTAACTACTATAGATGGCTATATGATTCATTTTGGTGTAAAACTAGTTAGATACTTAGTGCAAAACTGGTGAGATACCTACTATAAAAATTGGTGAAATGATAATTTGAATAGGGTTTTGTGTAAAAAAATATAAAATGATATGGTTTTACCATTACATTTGTGTAATCTTGTACAAATACTGAGAGATAACACAATGAGCCACACACATGCACCAAAATAAAAAATTATGCATATTGAGCCATACATCTGAGTAAGGAATCATATTTTTGAGTAATAATTTTGTAGTTATGTGGATATATGTTGTTCGATATATGTTGTTCACATGACCCCATTATAATTTTTTGCACCAAAAATTGGTCATATTGAGTTAAATGTGAACATATGCCATGCACATGCCCCATTCTTGGTGATATTTTATAAAAATGAGAAAACTGCTTGATCTCACATGAGAAAATATTGTAGTAATATGTGATAGTTTGTATCAATATGAAATAATTATTTCTATTTTAATCTAGAAAACATCACTCTATTTTGACAACAACATACTCATGCTCTTATCTTTAGGGTGCAAACTTATCTGAGAATAAAAATATAAGAAAACATTGGAGTTAATTAATTATATTCTAGGTAACAATGTCAACCTATCAAAACCTTATGTCATATTGTGAAAAAATTGTGTATAATTTGTGTATATCCTAAATAAAAACTTCAATATACTGAGTGAGATATGTATAAATTGAAGCAACATCATCCACAACTAAGAATATAGTGAGTAGTCTAAAGCATGATTTGTGTCAAAATATAATGTGTAGAGAGTATGTACTAAGTCAACTACACCTTGTGTATAGATTTTACATAAATAATGGCTATGTATTCCCTCATTTTGGTGAGAAGGATGAAATTGGTGTAAGTAGATTGAACAAAAATTAATATGTGATGTAGTGTCAATTATTGTTTTATTTTATGATGTTTATGGTAAATTTTTAGCATTATTAATAGATTAAAATTCAATTAAGACTTATATGGTTTCCCATCAAAATGGAAGAATTATTATGGAAAATAAATTTTGTGTTTTGAGGTAACAAAATGCCATAACAAGATCAAAATGTGTTAAAAATGGAAGGTGTCAAGACCATATTATGTGTGTAATAAACAACATTTTATAAGAAGCCATAGGTTGAAATATGTAAACCTTTTAGTGTGAAAAGTTATGGATTTTGATAAAACCACCCTATATTATATTATTATGGCATAAGGAGTGATATATAATATTTTAAAATTTTAAAATTTTAATTCATTTGATAATTAAAAAATTAGAATTTTAAGATCTTAGATATGGAAATTCTTGAAAAAACTACATTTGTTGTAGTTGACTTGAGGAGATGGAGGCGCTCATTCATGCAAGGAGGATGTTGGGTTGGTGAGTACCAAAACCCAATATTCACTTTTTTAAAAAAAAATTAGGGTAAATTTGTTTCAATTTTTTAGAATTTAATATTTGACATTTTAAGGGATTCCCCATGTTTAATGGGTTGACAAAGTCATGACCTATTACAAATCTATCCAAAATTCCACGGTATTATCCAATGTTGTTTTCCCTTAGGGAGTCGATGTGTCTAATTTGTTTCTAATTTAAAAATAGACTATTTTCTATTTAATGTTGGTAGTTTGAGGCTTATTTATTAGTGATTCTAATTTGAAACATTATGCTCTTTGTTACTTGTAGGAGGTGATGATGGATACAGTTTTGTCCTACCCCTATTTGATGAGGAGAGATCTATTATTGAGATGGTATGACCTAAAAATGTTGGTTTGCTATATTTGATGTCATATAATGATCACATAATGATCCTATTAGCTAAGTGGTGGGATGTTGACACTTGTAATTTTTAGTTACCTAGTAGAGAAATGATGATTACTCTAGAGGATGTGTGGAAGATATTGAGATTTATAATTATTAGGAATGTGGTTTATTATAGGTTGTAACAATGTTAGACTCCAATGATCTTTCCCATAGATATTTGACTAGTAGACCTTGTGGGCATAGATAGCATAGTGGAGATTCATATGTAGTATTATCTAATATTGTGTTGTCAAGTGTTCCACATGTGAATAAATTTCTTTCTATTATATTGGAATATTTCATATATGTGGATGGATGGTGGTGTTTATATTTCATACAATATCCATTCCATCATTAAGGACATCTAGGATCATGATATGATGTTTTCTTAGATTCGTACCATGTTAGCACATCTATATCATGTATGTATTTGTTTATGTAGGAGGAGTTTAGTGGAGGAGTTGGATCAACCACCTTGTTACATTGTTGGGTCTAATATAATATTTTGATGACTTGAATATTTGGGATGCCTCATTACAAATGGGTATCCCATAGCTATTTTCATAGATATGGGCTAGTAGAGGATAGGTGTGGGATTAGAGCACCATGCACTATAGGAGGATACTTGATGAGTTGACTAATTATTTGATTATTTAGAGACTATATAGAGGGTTTCTTGGTTGGCCATAGGATGATGCACATATACATCAGATACACATTAGTTGATTATATCATGATAGATGTCCAAGTGTTTATGATTTCCTTTAGTATGATCAAGTTACTCAAAAATTTGGGTTCAACAAGTTGTGCCCCTAGCTTTTTGGGTGTGGGCAAGGAGTGTTAGATCTAAATTGAGATTAGGATATAGAGGGAGACCATCTGATATGGATCCTTCCCCCATACCCATTTATTATGAGGATGTTGTTATATACATTCCATATATATATGGCATCAGGTGTATAGATGCTTATACTATATGGTAGATAGAGCACAAGTGGGCCTGATTACTCCCAACTAGAGGATATTATGATGTATTACACCCAATGTCTATCAAGACTATTGAAAGTATAACATGATTCATTTAACATATTATTATACATTTATTGGTGTATATTTGAATAGTATCTAATGTATGTCCTCTTATGTCTATGTAGGTGATGAGGATTACCAGGTTATGATGATTGAATCAACATTATGTGAATTGAGTCATCATATTCCTGATGATGTGGTGGATGGTTGCCTCATTGATCTAATGATTTTGTTTTTTGTGGCACACTCCATTATTTTATCATATTGTTATTGTTATTTTCATATATGTTTACACTACTACTAAGTAATATGGGTTAAGAGTGGAGGTGACAAGACTATAAATGCCCACATTAAATGTGGTTTTTACTTTACATCCATAATTATTGGATTAATATTTGAGCTTATAGTGGTCATTTATATATAAATTCTATATTAGTTGTGTATGAGGATCATGAGCTGAGAGATAGGTCTATATCAAGGACAGGTGGTGATCCTAGGGATTCTACTTCTTTATCTCCAATAATAGTTGAGATATAGGATGTTGATATGGATGTAGAGGGACATGTGGAATGAGATCCTATTATCAATTTATTATTGATTATCACATTGCATAAAATTTTATTTTATGTCATGCTATTGGATATATATTTATGTGTGTGTGTTAGTTGTTTTATAATGTTAATTTGTTATTATCTTATGGATTAGTGTAAATTTTAATATTTAAGTGTGTGTTTTTAATTAAATTACTTGTGTGTCAATTTTTTATCATTTTTATAATATATTTATGATGTATATATGATAATCATGTAAAACATTTTAGTATCTTGCATGATCATCTAACCAATCTACACATAATAAGAATTTTGAACCATATTGATCATGTTGCATAGTTGAATCAATGTACTCTAGTTATAGAGCTATGTTTTTGTGAATAACTGTATTAATAATCATTTTTTTACATTATCATTTTTCACCTTGTCATTTTTTATTGATTCTTATTTCCTTTTGTTACAACATTAATATAAGTTTCTTAATATTTGTTTACTAGCTACCATTTTTGTTGAACTCATGGTACCACTAATCTCTCATAATTGGGTTATCTAGATTGATTTCAAGCCACATGATGAGTAACCATTAGTTCCTTAATATTAATATCATAGGATAACTCAACCATGGTAAAATATGCTTGATTAGATTAACAAGGATACCAATATGTCCCCTTTAGAAATGTAATAATACCTCTGCTAACATACTTCTCAAACTTGTCTCTAAGTGTACAATAATCATTATCCCAATGAACATTTATGAAATTAAAGCTATAATAAGTTTTATTCATAATTTTTTCCCATCGATGTGGTGGATGATAATGATTTGGAGGGAGATTAATAATTCTCATATTGAATAATACCTAAATAATGTCATGAGGCCTATCTCCAAATGGATTAAACTATATGGATTGATTTTTACCATCATATGCCTTGGTCATTGTAAGAGATACTCTAAAAAATAATTATTTCCCTTTATTTATTATTTTAACTTGTGGTTTATATTACATTATTTCTTTTGGAAGAGGTGGATCAAATTCCTAAACAAGGCTAGATTACTATGGTGGTAATAGCTCAATATCAAAATTCACCTCTAAATCATTTACATAAGTCCCAATTTATTCTCTAGTGTAATAGTTTCATATTAAATATGTTGAAATGACTTATATGTATGATATAACAACTGTTCTTGAAGAGGAAAAATTATATGCTTACCAAATATATATTTTACCTCCAATTTTTTTGGTTGATAAATTAACTATTGCTTGCATGTCTTAAATCAAATTATGTAATCATCAATTAGTTCTAAAATTCCTTGATTTATTGATGGTAATCTCTCATATGTAATTTGGTATCCATTATTCTTAATAAATACTTCCTCTAGCTCAACATATGTATGTAGAAACACCTGCAAGGAAGTGAATGATGAAACCAATTTAATGTATTACTGTCCAAACTTTCTAGAAATAGTTGTAATAAAATAATACTACCATGACAACCATGCATAGAATTTTTTTAATCTATAAGGTGTACATAAGGACCACATCTTCCATTAAATTTAGAAAATGTTGGTATCTTAATACCACACAGTAATACATGCAATGCATTTCTCACTATGGGGTTACCATGTATAACATTTGAATTAACCTAAGAGTGAATTGCCTTACTTTCCAAAGTAAATTGATGTACTTTATGTTGTAAATCACCAATGACATGCATTCAAGAAATAACTTATTATGAATGGATATTAATATTATTAAGTGGCTCATTTAATAATTGAATTTTATTATTATTTTTATGCCTTGGTACACTATTTATAATATGGGGGGGGGGGGGGGGGTTATGAATAAATTCTACCTTAGAAATGGTAGGCCTAGGAGTTTCATGGGTATTTAATGTATCATTAATTTGTGAATGCATATGAAATTATACTAAAATAGAAGAATTATCATTATTATTTTTATCATTAGAATCAACATGTTTGCATACTTTATATTTTAAGAGATAAGTAAGAACATCATCATGAAATGCAATCACATTGCTACTAAGCAAGTTATCAATCTATTTATCATGTAGCATACAATTATCATCAACATAAGGGGACAGTAAATAAGAACCTATATGAGGATTAGTGAAAACATTTTCTTCATCAATATATACATAATAATCATCATAATTCTAATTTTCATCATGATCACTATCATTTTCACTTGTATAATAAACATTTAAAATAATAAGACTTTCATTTTCACAATAAAAGGGTGTAGAGGGTGAATTTATATTTGAAACTTTATGCAAAACATCATCATATGTAAGAGGAATGAAATATTTACTTTGATTAACAATTTTGGAAATTGAAACATCCTCATTTTGAGAAAGGGAGAAATAAAGAGAAATTGTTACATTTTATACCTTTTTCAAAACATAATCACATTTGAAAGAAAAATATTTTATTTTTCATTAGAAACATTTGAAATATCAACACTTTCAAATTCATAAGATGAGGAAGTAGGAGAAGTAATTACATTTTATACTTTATTCATATGCATATTATCTAAAAAAGGATTACTATAACTAGAATGAAACTCTTGAGATACATAATTATCATTTTCATTAAGCAGTTGGATTTTAAGTTTCTTTGATTTATAATGTGAAATTTTTAAAAGAGACATTGAAAACATTTTTAACAATCTAGAAGTATTTTCAAACAATGCATCACCAATGAGGGTTTCTTTTGAAATTATATTTTAAGTTTATATTCACATGGATTTTAAGAAAAATAATATAAGGGGTAGGAGAATAATGTTCATCTACATTACTATATTTTTTTCATTGATCTTCACTTGAATAATATTATTCATTATGAAAATAGTCATTATAATAATTATATATGTAATCATGTGCTTCATTAGTATCTAACACACAATCTTGATAGTTACTACATTATTTATTATGATTATAAATAATGCCTAAGAATTCATAGACAAGATGAGAAAAGAGAGATTCTTTATTATCCACTTTAAAGTTTCTAAAGACTAAAATGTGAGCAAAAGGAGAAAGATAAATGAAGGTTATCAAACAGTCTAACATAAGAGGGAAATCAAAATTTAATTTGAAACCCTAGGAAGATAACTTTTAGAAAGAAAAACTATAGATATAACTAAGTCCTACAATGTTTAATAACATAATGTAGGTTCATTAATATGCTTGGCCAAAATTATGATTAATATAGTTTTCATCTAATATAATGATGAATAAATAACTCAGTAAAGTATATTTTAAGAAAATGAGAATTTACACATACCTATTTTGAAACATGTAAATGATTAGGGATTTTATCACAAGATATGAAGGGAGAATGAGAAACTTATTTGTAGACTAGAAATTCTGACATGGAGGTGATTGTGATTGACTTTATTGTTGATTAATATGTTTTTCAACCTATAAAATTTATTTTTTTACTAATTTGGATATGACTAATGGATCTAGACAATGTTAGTCTATGACTTTGTCCTAATAGAGCAACCCCATATGTGTCGACTATGGGTTGAATCTAAAAATTAGGAAATTATACACAACTACATGTAGATGAATTTCAGCCTATTGAATATGTGAAATTACATGATGTAGTCTTTGATTTATTCATCTTCACTTCAAAACCCCTACCAATGTCCTACACATGGAAAACAAAATATAAAACTAGGCAACAGGTAATGGGAATAGTCAATCTATCCTTAGAAACCCCATTATTACTGAGCACTACCTACATAGTGCCAATAAAGGGATCTCAGGTATATTTAGTTCTCACTCTAATGTGTGTGTGATTGGATTGTGTAAAATGTGAAACTAAATTCTCTTCACCTATGCCCTCCTCTTGATCCAAACAAGAAATCTAGATGTAATAGTATGTATTTTAGATAAAATTTAGGTGATTAGCCTATTGTCTTATATTTTATTTTATTGTAATTTTTACAAAATAGATAAGTGTTAGATGTAACATGCCACTTGAGACCCTTTAAATATAATACTCCTAAATTCAAATTTTAAAAACCCACTGGTACACTAGACAATTTCAAATGAAATGTGTTTCAAAAATGGTACTAAAAGATATTTTGGGACAACACCACTCCTTTCTGATAACCATGTAGAGAGTGATAGTCCAAATAGAGTGATCTTATATAAAATTAAGAAGACATTAAGATAAAATAAAATAAGGACTAGGGATCCCTATGACTCATATAGGAATTGAAAAGGATGAATAATACAATGAGAATATCATTGAGAAAGATTAAAAGGAATAAAAAAGACATAAAACTCAAACAAAAATTATCCAAAGTATTCTTAGTTTGGCATTAAGTTATTCTAGATAAAAAATTCATGAAATGACATAATACTTATTTTTTATTGGCCAAATTGAAGTGTATACAACTACCAACACCTAAGAATGATAAATTTTAGTCAATTGTTATGTGATTAAAGTGGCCCAATTTGAAACTTTATGTAAAATAAAATATTAAATGAGTAGAGAGTAATATTTTAATATAAAATTAAATATTGTTAATGTGCTATAAAAATTTAGATTAAAGAAATGAATATTTATAACATCTCAATCTTGTACATTATATAAATATCAATCAAGGCTCTTCGCTTCAGCTCTAGACCCCCTCCTACCAATATGCTTACCTTTGGCATCTCATTGTGCCTAAATTATTATCTCTTAGTATGATCAATATCATTTTAATGATGTAGGTCTATTAAAATGCATAAGCTTAAAACTTGATAAACATCCTTCACTATGAGTTTCAGATCCATACCTATTTTATATCCTTTTGGGCACTAACAACTATAGAGGGACACTACTATCAAGGTAGTTTATATATCCTTATCTAGTGTCAAGTTACCAAAATTTATCTAAATTGAAAATATTTCAAAACATGAAGGTCATCCTATTTGTCTTATTGAACTCTAGTGTGAGATACTTTTAAAAAGTGTGGTATAAGTACAAGACTTCTCATTCTTCATCTATAACATACCATGAAAATACTAAATAAATCTCAATCAATAAATTACACAACCAAGCTATTATTCCCCATTTTCATATAAAGCATAGTATCACCCATATTATTTATATAAAACATTCAAATAGAATCCCTTGAGTGATATTTATCAAGTTACAATCTAGATCACTACATGCATATTCATATATTATATTTCTCCCTTATGCACACACATTCCCACATGTAGGGGAGAATTACATAAGTTTAAGGCCCTCATTGGAGTATTGTTTATTTTGGAAGTGCTGTATGATATATAAGTCATTGAGTTTATCTTCAAAATGTGATCCCACTCAGCTATTTTTTTCAAACTCATTATAAGGGTGAAGAAGGAGGAAGATCTAAGGTTTGATCAATTGGAAAAGAGAAATAACCTATATCCTAGATCTAAACACATCAGTATAAAAGTGATATAACCCATTAAAATTATGTTTATTGCATTGAAATCCATTCATTTTTATTTACTATACACTTACATCCTAATTATATAGTAGTATCGATAGTAGTGTCCACAACTATAGAAGTATAATTTACAAAATATGATAATTGATCTAGAATCTACTGATCCTACATTATTTCCACCTATTTATTATCCAAATATAATTTCACATAGTAAAAATAGATAATTATGATTTCTATTTGGTATTGAAATTAATTGAACATATTTTGATTTCAATACTTTTTATATTTAGCATATCCCATTATTATAATTCAACATATCCATTTATCTAAGTTTTCAATTAATTGGCCTACTACATATTATTTCATCAACCTTGTGCTTGAATTATTTATACATTATTAACCATATAACACATAAAATTTAGTGTTAAACATTTGATGAACCTGACCTTTAGTGTTCAAACACTAGATTGGCCTAGGATTTTTTTATTTTATATTTCCTAATTGTTGTAAATTATTGTTTCAAATTCTAAATTTTTTATTTATAAGTAATGGTAAATTTTAATCAAAATAATCATTTTAAAATGAAAAATTTTCTAACCCAAAAATATAGATCATGAAATCTAGGGTTAACGGGGTCAAGATAGCCTAGGGCACAAGGGTGATAAACTATCTTTATAGCAAGCCAATTAATTGAAAAACTTAGACATAATAAATACTAAATTTATTATGCTAAGATATACTAAAAATATAAAGTATAAATATGATATGTATTACAATGATAATGAAAAATAGATATATAGTTGATTTTGATGCTAGTATAGATCTAGTTCTAGAACAGGTAGAAAGTAGACTAGATCCAAATTCGAGATCAATTGCATGATTTTTAAAATTATACCTCTATACCCATGGACACTTTCATCAACCTAGGATGGTTTCATTGATGTTTCTATTTGAATTAAACATAGGTGTCTATTATGAAATACCTACTAAAACTAGATGTGACCACATAGATTATTCTAGGTTCTATTTCACCTTCACTCTAGTGTATTCATAACTTTTTCATAGACTATCATTCATTTTCAAATATCAAAATCCTACCTATTCATATTCATATTAAATATGGGAAAATGGGTTAGTAGGAACTCTATGTCAAGATTCCTCAATGACCCCTTTGTCAATGAGTGATGACTGCATAGCCAATACTCTTATGATAGCTTCAGAATTATGTATTTTTCCCCTACATGTTGGCTTGTTTTTGAATCATGCAATGTTTTATAAGTAAAATAGTGACCTAGCCTGTAACATAGAAAATATGGCTCATGGGATGCTAATTTAGTATTTAAAATTTGTGGATGTTTTGTCCCTATGACTAATATGTAAATATGATGAAATAGGGAATATTTATTCACTTGAGTGCTTGATTGAATGCCTTTGGTAAGTTTTATTTTGATTTATTTGGTATGTGATAGGTTTATGCTAGGTGAAGAATGAATTAAGATTGATATTATATGTATACTAATCCTTTTGGATAATATCTTACATTAAATCACTTAGGCTAACCATATGAATACATTTCATTTGTAAATTATATGACTTTAGGTCACTGGACATTTGCATTAGAAGAGGACACTTACATCGATGTAATTATCTGATTGGGATGTAAGTGTCTCAGAAGCATAAAAGTAGGTACAAGTCTAAAAATTGCAAAGATAGATGATAAGTAGGTTTATAAAATTCTAAGAAAGATATAAAACCTAGGTCATTAAAATTACATTGGTTAGACTAAGAGGTAATCAATTTAGCACATAGAGGTAGTGTATACAAGCCTTTTCAGTGGGAAAAGTCTAAAAGCCAAAGGTACATCCATGATATGTATTTTCCAAGTGTACAAGATTGAGGTGCTATATAATTTATAATTAGTATCTACATTTCCCTGATTTAAAGTAATATTTAAATTTCTAGTTTAAAGGAAAATGAATATGTACATAGGTGTGTATAACACACCTTGATTTTGCTTGAGTCTAATTTGAATGATTTACTAGTGACTTACCTAAAACCAAGAGCATATTACAATATATAAATATTGCATGTAATATAAAATTGAAAGCACTAAAATGATTGGAATTAAAACATAGAAAGGTTTAGGAGTACACATGTATCGATGCAACTAACTTAACTTTTGTAAATTTGATTTGGAAAGATGTATCATTATGAATTACTAAAACTAATATTTGTAAAAAATATGAAATCTAGAAAGTGCATATATATAAAGAGATAGAGAGAGGTTTGAGGATATATGCCCCCAACCTTTGAGAAAAAGTGAGTTACCACCTAACAATTGAGATTAACTTCACTATCCAACCCAATAATAATTATAATATGGTGATCATGAGTGAACTAAGACAACTCACACTATTAAACTAGTGAGGTTAGATAATATAATCAAGAATTATTTAATCAACTCAATCATACCAAAATTGAACCAAATACTGTAGTAGATTGGATTCATACAACCTATAGAAGTCCAACTTGGTGGGTGATTCTACTCCATATAAGTGTTTAAAATTTTAAACTAATTTTATTTTTCAATATTAGATGTATATTTCATATCATATCTACCTTATATATGTCTCATGTTGAAATTATGTATAAAAATGTTACTAATTTATATAATTATACAATAAATGTGTATCTGAATCATATAACTATGAATTTGGTCAATTTAAAATTATGTAAGTGTGGATAGCATGTTTCCAAAACATTCCCCCACTATATATATGAAACTTAAAACTAGTTTATACATGGATAATATGTTTCCATAACATGCCCCCATCGTATGTCTGAATATAAAAAATAGTGTATGTGTGGAGAACATATTTCCAAAGCATGCCCCCACTGTATATCTGAATCTAGTGAAAAATGTGAAAAACATAACTCAATGGAATTCCCCCACTAATATTCCCCCATTTTGAGGTGAGGGGAAGTATAAACTGATAGTCAGCTAACCTCAAAAAGATAAGATAACTATATAATCTATATATGATCCAAGTAACATATAGAAGGAACATGTTTAGGTAGATATATCATTTAAGCATGAAGAATGTGATCACTCCAAGATCTAAGATGTATGATGTAAATCATGACAATGTATATATAGGAATAGTAAAATCCCAACAAGAAATCAATTACACACACAATATCAATCAAAATAAAATCAAAATGTAATGGTGCAAGGAGACCTCAAACAAGGGCCATGTTTAAATGTTGCATAATCAAAGGGACATGTTTTAGGACTCATATGTCCATAAATTAAATAATTCCATATTAAAATGTCATAATAGGAAAACATAGGAACAAAAGACAAAATCAATGGAGCATATATTAAAATGCTCAAACAAGTAAGGCAAGACACTCTTGAGGAAGTGCATAAATGGAGAGCATAAGAAACCAACATAAACATAACATACTACTATCTAGGTAATATGTGTTAGAAAACAAAATTAAGTACCTTTTATATCAAATATGGTCTGAAAGATATAAGAATGGACAAAGGCATGTGTAATTATATAAGGTCAAACATGATAATGTAAAATGACCATAGAATGATATAACATATGTGTATTGTGATAATGTATAGGTAAAAACACTACTAGAACCTAGTGATATGATCAAGGAGATGCCTTTTTGGAGGCCATGTATCATGTGTGTCATAATCATATATTACGTAATTAATATTAGGAAGATCATACCAATATTCAGTAGTATTAGGATTGTACCAATATTCTATGTTAGTAATATAGGAAATATGTAACTTCTTAGGTTGTTCTTGGACATGTGATATGTCTATTTTATCATTTATATATGAATAACCAACTATATCATATATTGGATTTTCCTTCTTGAATTTTTTTTTCTTGAGTATGTTCGTCATTGTTAAAAATTTTCATATCATTATTGGATAGAGAAGAGTCATGTATCTTTGTTTTCAAACTAGAAAAATATTTATGTTGTGACTTGACTTATTTATTTGAGGATGAAATCATATACTTTGTAGTTTTACACTTAACTATTTTTTCCTATATATATGGAATACATATGATGTTTGGATCCTTGGAAAACATATTTATATCATTTGATTTTTTAGGCATGTGTTTCTCTAGTTTGGCATTTATAAGTACTTTAGCTCTAAATTATTCATTGGTGCCCATATTTTTTCTTTTTGCACTTGCATTTTAGGAGAGGTACTCATGTTGTGAGTTATTTTATTGGTTTATGATCAATGATAGAATCATAAGTGTCTTTGAGACTTTGAATTTTTTTATTTAATGTAAAACAAAAATCTATATGATGCCCATACATTTTATGATATGCAAACTAATATTTTGATTTCCTTATAAGATGTAGAGGAGGTAATTGAATTAATTTATTTATCAGCATTTCTCTTAGGATTTCAATTCACTTATTAGTATCTTTTTATTCATTTTTTAAATCATTGGTTTTAGATATAGTCTATTATAGCTTTTCATTTGGATACAAAACTTTTTTGGGTACAACATGGCTAGATGAAGATGTAAAAACATGATTAACACTAACATGTTTTATATTCTATAGATATGCAATCTAATTTTGTATCTATTTTATTAACTTGCTCATACTAGTGATTGATCTTTTAAGGCTTCATAAACACAAACCCTAAGTGCTTGATATTGAATACCTACATTTGAAACTATAGGATGGGCCACCTTACCCCTTGGATAGGTGATAGCCTAGACATGGTTATCAGGATGAAATATATCACCCTCTTTAGGTTTATAAGGAATAATAAGTTTCTTTTAACCATAGTAAGCATGACTTTAGGAAAATAAATTTTGATTTTTTGAGAAAAATGTAACAATTTGAGAGATTAGGAAAAAAAAAAAAAAAACTCGATCACACTAGGAGTTGAATGGAAAGATACAAAGGTCAAGATCATCAAATGTTTAACCATAAAATCTATACTAGAAAATATAGGTTTAAATGGGTAGAGATAGCCTATGGCACAAAGGTGATAAATTATCTCTATAACATGCTAATTAATTTCAAAACTTAGATAAAACATATATTAAATTTATTATGCTGAGATATAGTAAACATAAAAAATATAGCTATGCTAGATATTATAATGATAAAGAAAAATATAGTTATCTATTTCTAATGCTAATATAGATCTGGATATGGATTATGAATAAATTAGACTAGATATAAATTCTGGATCAGTTTCCTGATTCTAGAAATTGTATCTCTATAGCTACAGACACTTATGTCGACTTGGAACAATGACATCAATGATTTTATCTAGATAAAACTTAGATTTCCAGTTAAAAATACCTATTGAAACTACATGTTACCACCTAGATGATTTTGGATTATGTGTCACCTTTCCTTAGGTGCATTCAAATTAGGGTCATAAACTATCATTCATTGTTAAATTGTAAAACCCTAGTTCTTCATCTTTATATTGGCTATGGGAAAAAATGGTTAGTGGACACAGTATGTCAAGATAACCTAAATAACCCTGTATAAATAAGTTATACCTACATAACCAATACTCTGACAAGGGTCTCATACTTATATAGTTTTCCCCTATTTGTTGTCTTGTGTGTGAATCATGCAATGTGTGATAAGCAAGTACAATAATTACCTAGCTTGTGAATTAGAAAATGTGGCTCATGGGATGATAATTCAATAATTAAAACATGTAGATGTATTTTACCTATGATTGATATGAAAATAGGAGAAAATATGGAATTTTTTCTCACTTGAGTGTTTCATTGAATGCCTTTGGTAACTTTGCTTCTGAGTTATTTGGTCTAGACTAGGTGTGTTCTAGGTGAATAATGAGTGATTCTTGATCATGTATTTATACCAATCCATTTTTATAATTTGTTTCATTAGATAACTTGGGATGACCATAGGAATATGTTTCAGTTGTAAATTATATGACATTAGGTAACTAGACACATTAAAATAGGACATTTACGTCAATGCAAGAATCTGACTGAGATGCAATATTATAGGAAGTAAAAAAAGTAGGTATGTGTCTATAACTTGTGTATGTATGTGTGTGTGTGTGTGTGTGTGTGTGTGTGTGTGTGTGTGTGTGTGTGTGTGTGTGTGTGTGTGTGTGTGTGTGTGTGTGTGTGTGTATGATAAGTAGGTTTATAACATTGTAGACAAGATATAAATCTTAGGTCATCATAATTACATTGGTCAAACTAGG
Source organism: Torreya grandis (assembly GCA_037957365.1). Taxonomy (NCBI): domain Eukaryota; kingdom Viridiplantae; phylum Streptophyta; class Pinopsida; order Cupressales; family Taxaceae; genus Torreya; species Torreya grandis. The sequence goes on from JARHVA010003284.1 coordinate 985,196, forward strand.
AGATAAGCAATTTGGTATAGAGAGATAGTGTGTGCAAGCTTTTTGGTAATGACAAAGGTATATAAGTTGAAGGTACATCCATGATATGTATTTTATAGGTGTATAAGACTAAGGTACACTAGAAACAAAGGTTTATAATTTATAAATAGTGTCTATAAAGATAAGGAATCACTAGTCAATCATCTCAATATTAACAAGGCCTTAATGGACTGCACGCTAAGGCTAAAGCATACTAACCTAGTTATGATAAATACTTAGGTGGTAATATAATCAATTACATCTTAATAAACCTCCCCTTGAGTACATCATTAATTATTACATATAGTGGGGGCATAATTTATGTGCTTACACAATTTTTCCCTTAAACAAATCCTACTATTGCTACATCCTCCATGGTAACCATTACTAATTCAACTCAATTACCAGTTTCAATGCCTATATCAACTCAAACTATGTTTGTATCCCCTTTGATGACTTCTCAACCTTTAAATGTTAGTGATAAAAATGTGTAATATCTTGTACAAACTATAAAATAAATTCAAGGTAAGGTTACCAACATTGAGAAAAACTATAGGAAATCACCTTATGATATTGATTCAAAAGATGTGTTCCATAATCTTATTGCTCCTAAAATATCTTTATACCCTTTGCCAACTATTTGTTTTCACCCAATTTCACATTTTATGATGGAAAGGGAGATCTTGAACATCATCTCTAATATTTCTATGTGGCATGTCTTGATTGTGTCTCTAATTATAAAATTTTGACCAAATTATTTCCAAGGAGCCTAAAGGACTATACTTTATGATGGATCTATGATTTACCAATTTAATGAGTAAGAGAATTTAAAACTCTATCTAATCAATTTCTAGCACATTTTTCTATCAACATCACTGAAAATATGTCATATGTTTAAATTACAAAGATCAAACAAGAAACTAATGAACATATCAATGAATATGTTTTAGGACATATAACAATGTTGGCTAAAATGACAAACCCAATGACAGAAATATCTTAAAGACATCTTGAATCAATTTTTTCTTTCCTCATTACATGAATCCATGGTTTTCAAAAATTTCAAATATTTTTTTGACTTATTCCATATTGTTTGAGATCATGAAATGAAGCTTATCTTATTAAAAAATATTAATTATGTAGCTAACACACTTAATACATATAATACCGAGTTTCATATCAAAACAAGATACAAGGTAAAACCTACAAAACATAAAAAGGATTTAAACACAATGGTTAACATAATATCACAATAAGAAAATTAACTCATCTTATCTAATGCACCTAATATAAAAGTTAAATTATTCCTTAAGTCTCTAGCTTTTCTACTTCAAAATATTATGGAATGTGATCTTATATCTCACCCTCCTCCCATAGAGGTTGATATGATTTGACATCTACCTAAAGGATATGATGCTAATGCATATTATGACTATCACCAAGGCCCTAGGAATTATACGAATATATGTTATACCTTGAAACATAATATTCAAGATATTATTCATGAAAAAAATATTACCTTTGATGATCCTCCAAAGAATTTAGTTTCATAACCTGGTAATCACTAGAATCAGAAGATATTTAACAATCCTTTGCAAGATCATTCTAAGAAAGATCTAGAAGTGCAAAAAGCATACAAATCACATCCTCATCTATCACATTATGAAAACCCATTATATGGTATTATTTACACTTATACATGTATGATATCTCATATGTTTTAGAGACCTTGTATTACATTTGATGATAGTGAAATAATGGATGATGACTCATATCATCATTCATTATTTATTTGACCATACCTTGACCACCAGCCTCTACAAAGTGTTATGATCAGTAAAATTACTATTAAAAATGTATGTAACACTAAATTACTTACATATTTAGGATATACACATGATGATTTATACTTTTCAACCAAAATAGTTAGAATATTTTATGAGACATCGCAAGACATTATTGGTAAGATCGATTTACCTCTATAAGTTAGTCCATCACAAGTGGTTACCACATTTTTAGTTATACCATATTCAAGAGTATTTGATATGTTATTTGGATTACCTTGGATACATAAACTATATACATTACCTTATATAGTGAATTTTTGCATTAAATACATTCATACCAATAGGGTAGTTACAATTTCTAAAATTCTATATGAACATCCTCTTAAACAAGATAAGTTTATTCTAAGGCAACTAATTATCAAACCTACTAAGGTTAATCTTCTATAAAAGGACAAGCATTATATAATCACCTTTCCTATGTGTCCCATACTTGAGAGACCTTTAAACCATAAATATATAGTGGATTCCATAGAATCTTCATCTACTCCCATGTAACATGCTCAATTATCTATAGAAACTAAACATGTTCCAATTATAGCTACTCCAAAAAAGCCACAAAGCACTAAATTTTGGGTTCCATGAACCCTAATCCTATTACCTCTTCATGACCACATATTCTTATGATACATACATATAGTATCACAAATCTTATAGATCTAGATAGGAAACATATGCATACTCATTGGTAGTATCACCAATTTGATGTACCATATTCTGAGTTCAAAGCTACTTATGAGTATCCCTTGGATGATATCATAGGCTAGACTTTTCTTTCTAAAATATTCAAAAAATATAATTAATAAAATATTCAATAAAATATAAAAACATTCCAAATATTTTAGAAACATATAAAAATATTCAATATTCCTATGTTTTATTTATGTTATTAGATAAAATAAAATTTCATTTATCTATACACATATGTTTCATAAATCTTTGAGTGTGATACATGCATACCCAAACACATGATATATGCACTTAAATATGTTGGACCTCTCCTCCATTCACATAATATAGTAAATTATGGGTATATGTTTCTTTGATCATGATTGATACATGTTAAATATACTTTAATATCATTTATACGTCATAATTTTTGAGCTTATATACTAATGATTAAACATGTCTATATATCCATGCTCATATCTTTCACATGTACTTGATATTCTTGATACATATCATTTTTTGATAGCACATATATGTAATGACTAATATGTTATATTTGTGTTGTTTGTTTATGATTAATTTAATTTTTCACTACCTTGAGTGTATTAAGTTTTGTATTTTATTTATTATGTAACATTTGAATATTTTCTTTACTTGTTCATCCTTGTGCCATTATATGTTGATTAGACATTTAAATATGTCATTCTATGTTCGTTGGGAGTTTAAATATGTTATCCATTTTAATTGTATGACATTTGATCATTCTAATTGTATACAATATCCTTGGACCACTTTGTTGTAATATATTCAGTGATCTTGTGTGTGTGCGTGACTATTTTTTGAGTTTATATTGTTGCTCTCTAGACATTGGCATGATTCACATCATGCATGTTAGGACTTGATGTGATAGCATATTACTAGCTTCATTAATAAATATAATAATAAATGTTATCCATATGTGCTACATTAATCATACATATATTATATATAACTTACTTTTTTCAGGTAAGGTATCTGGTAGTTTCTATCTCCTTCACCTTAAAAGGGGGGCATGTCCTACAATCATGACCTTTACATTTTCATAGTTTCTAGATTTTAGTGGGGGCATGTAATAAATACATGACCAAATAAATTGTTTGATATATACATATTTTATTGGGGGCATGTCATAAAGACATGACCTCCACACTTGTACAATCCTCAGTTTCGTTTCATGATTCAAATATACATTTAGGTTAGAATCTTATACATTGAACTAATTTTGCATAGATTTAAAAATATTTTTTCCATTTTTATAAAACATGTGATCTAATTTAGACATATTATAGTTGAATATTCCATGTTATTTCACCAAAATTTACAAAAAATACCAATTATACTACTCACCTAGATGCATTGATTACAATATCTTTACTATTATCAAGCCTTTTATGCTGAAGTAGTTGGTTCATTTTATAGGTTGAAGTGATTAAATAATTAAAACTCACAAAATTTATAGGTTATATTTATTAAATAATACAATCTCACCATATTAATAGGATATGTTGATTAAATCACTCACCCTCACTAGATATATATATATATATATATATATATATATATATATATATATATATATTCACACTTCAGTTGTATGATTGAGATATAATGATTTCAATGTCCATGTCACAACTCATCCTTATAATGGATTGGGGGAATAATGCCATCCCTTCTCCCTCTTAAAATATCTAAAGTTTATGTCTAAACATCTTCCATATATAGTTCTTCATAGGGAAACATCCTTACCAATTCAAAACATTAAGAGGAAACATGGTTGTATCAACATACAGGGGTACTCCTTCCTTTTTAATCATTTCAGTTATTTCAAATTTTATATTATATGAATTGATTTATACTTAAACATGATCTTTTTTATATGACACAGACCAAAAAATCACTTAAATTACTTTCAAGAAAAGTTAAAGTGTGTTATACACACCCATGTACTCATTTATTTTCTTTAAACGAGTAATTTAATCCTTATGTAATACTAGATTAAAGGGTGGTAAATGTAGACACTAAAACTAAAATTTATAGCATCTCAATCTCGTACATTGGAAAAATATCAATTACGAATATACCCTTAAGTTAAAGACTTCCCTACTTCTAAAAGTCTCACATTCACCATCTCATCATGCCTAAATGCTTATCTCTTAATCTAATCCATATCATTCTTGTGACCCAAGCCTCCTATATTGCACAAAATACATAAAACCTGATAAACATCCTTCACTATCAATTTTATATCCATACATATTTTCTATCCTTATGGAAACTAATAGACATGGAGGGACATTACCATCAATAATAATGTCTAGATCCTTATCTAATATCTAGTTTCCAAAAGTCATCCAAATTGAAAATTTTTCAAAACATATGGGTTAGCCTATTTGTCTTTTTTGATCTTACTGTGAGATATTTCCAAAAGGTGTGATATGAATAAAATTATAATCCTTCTCATTATTCATCTATTAAATACCAAGTAAACACCTATTAAAGCTTAAAAAATCAATTACACAACCAATTTATCCTTCCCTATTTGTCCCTATTTTCATATCAAGCATAAGAGCAATGATATTCAAGTTGGAAGAATTCAAAGAATAGACCATTAGAAATATTTGTCAATTTATAAGATAGATCAATGGATGCATATTCATATATTCTATTTCATCCTTGTGCACACACATTCCCCATAAGGGGTGAGTACATAAGTTTGAATCCCTCGTGGGAGTATTGGTTATGTAGGCAACACTATGTGATAGAGGGTTCATTGAGTTCAATGCGACACCATGAGGCCATTAACTCATTTTTATCAAACTCATTCTAAGGGTGAAGAAGAGTGAAGATATAAGGTTTGATCAATTAGAAAAGAGCAACAACTTATATCCCAGATATAAGCACATCAATAGAAAGGTGATAGAAAACTCAACATAGTGAAGTTTATCATATTGATATCTAGTCATTATTCCATACTGGACACGTGTCACAATCAAACCCTAGCATCAAATATAATGTCCAGATCTAAAAGTAGTGTCCATATCTACAAAAGTAAAATTTATAGAATTTGATGATTGATCTAGAATACTATTATTTCATACTTTCCACTTATTTGTAGTAAAGATCTACTTCTTCATAGTAAACCTAACTATGTATCATTTCTCTTTGGTATTGCAATCAATTGAACATCTTTCAAATTCAATACTTTCTATATTTATCATATCTTAGTATTATAATTTAGAATATTCATTTATCTTAGTTTATAATTAATTAGCCTACTACAAATTAGTTTATTATCCTTGTGCTTAAACTATTTCTATATTGTTAACCCTATATCACATTCTTCAAAATTAGGGTTAGACAAAAAATATGAAATTTGAAAACATTTCCTCTTAGCTCAAAAATAACTCAATTTTTTTAACCTAATGTTAGATTTATAAAAACATAAATAAACTATGTTTAAGATTCATTTACCAACAAAAATAACCTACTACCATGTAAATCATTACATTTCATGAAAACATAATCAATATGTCAAGCATGTTCTCATCTTTCTAAACTATATATTTTTTTTTATAGTTTTACCCAGTTAAGGTTTTAATCCCTATATACTTCTAAGAATTTATTTGTATGTTTCAAAACACAAATTTAATGATTTAAATTTTTTTAATCTATTTATTCATATTTAGAAAAATATTATGGTGACATACTATACTTCATTCTATATGCTTGAAAAAATTAACTATTCTCCAAAATTTTAGGTAGTTAAGACCAACACATTTTATGTTTCAATTTTCATCATTTTGGAATATATTTATTTATAAAAATAATTTAAAATATTCTTTTTAAAAAAAAAAATAAATGTGATATAGTAATTTATATTATCTAACATTCCAAAAAATGGGATTTTAAAATAATTAATGACACTACATAAATAGGGGCATGATTTATTATCTATTGTGTTTTACTCAAAAAATATAAACATGCCTTAAAATTTTAACTATTTGACTAATTTAAATTTCATTTTTTCCAAAATACCATACTAATTTTGAAACTATACTCAAAATGATACAATTTAATTCTTAAAAAATCTTCAAATACAATGAGTCTGGGCATCTAAAATCATCCATCCAAGTCAGATATATATTTTTTCATAGAAATTAATTTCCCCATAGTCCTCCTTTTGGCCCCCCATTTCATGCATTCAACATAATCTAAGATATTTCATTTACCCAACTATTATATAATGATATTATTACTTTAGTATGTTACTCTTTTTATGGTTGCACACCCCCATGAATTGACAATTGGTTTCATTTTAAATGCATCCTAAAAATTTGTTTATGAAACAAATAATATTATTGTAGACATACACATGCAGCCGTATAAACAATTATTTAAATTATATAATATATCACTTGTATTTTAAAAAAACATATATGACATGATAGAGATTCATTGTCAGGTGTTGTGGGAGGATAATCTATAAAATGACTCAAGCAAGGATTTAGAGGAGAATATGAATAGGGATACCCTAAAGTACTCACCAAATGTACATTTACATATAAATAACTTAACATTTATTAACACTTATAATTATACATAATAGTAGACTTATGTTTCAATACGAGTGCATATATTTAAGTTTTATACGATACCTATTGGTTGAACTATGATGAGGGGTTCACACAAAAATTATAGATTCTTGAATTTTTAGGCCTTTCATAGAAAGATTCAAGGTCTTTGTGAGAGTTTATTAAGATCCACTATTAAATTTTAAATTTATCCCAATCCTTCCCCATACCCTTAGAGGTATTTAGGTACTCAAAATTAGGTTGTACCTCAAAATAATTTCCATTAGTGTGCTATAAAAACCAAGCATTGGATTATTTATCAAGTACCTATTTATCCATAAAATGGGATATATATTGATTTTATCTACATTATATTAAAGGGGTATAAATAAATTAAATGTCACAAGGGTGATAATCATATCTATAGTAGGCCAATTTCATGCTAAACTTAGATATAAACATAAACTAAATTTATAATGTTGAGATAGTCTAAATATATAAATTACAACTATGTTAGATATAAAAAATGATAAATAAGTGTAGTAATTAACTTTTTCTGATACTAATGCAAATATAGATCTAGAAAAAGCTAAAATTAGGTGGGAAGGAGATTGTAGAATTTGATGCTTATGGCTCTCTAGATAGTAACATTAGCCTAGTATGGTTATGTCAATGCTACTATCTAGATTTGATGCTAGTGTCCTATATGAAATATGTATTAGAATATGATGTGACCACATGGATAATTATGGTTTTTTATTCACCTTCACTCTGGTGTATTTAGATATAGGTCATGGATAGTTGATGTTTCTGAAATGTAAAAACACTAGCTTTCCATCTTCAATGTGACCTTGGAAAAAAAAGGGTTAGTAAGCACATAGTGTTAAGATGACAAAAATTATCCTATTGTCAAAGTAAATTTCTTACATAGATAATATTATAAGAGGGCCTCAAATTGATGTAATTATCCTCTATGTATTGGATTATGTGTGAACCATATGATATGTGAAAAGTAAGTACAATAGTTACCTAGTTAGTAACTTGGAAAATTGGACTCTTGGGATACTCATTAGTACTTTAGACTTGTACATGTGTATTCCCTATGATTAATATGTAAATATGGAAGATTTGATTAATTTGAATGATTGATAGAGTGATTTTGATAAATTCCTTGGTTTTATTGGTCTTTTTCTAGGTTGTTCTAGTTGAGGAATGATTAAGGGTTGGCCTTATATTTATATCAATCCCTTTGAAGAAATAAATTGCATTAAATCACATAAGCTAGTCATTAGGATGAATTTTATTTACAAATTAGATGAATTTAGGGCACTGGATACTTATGTCAGGTCAGGAAATTAATGTTGATATTATTATCTAGCTTGAATGTTAGTGTCCAGGGAGTAGGAGAACATGTATAGGTTTAAAACTTATAGAGATGGGAGATAAGTAAATTTTAAGCATTTTGGAAAAAATATATTCACATAGTTCATCAATATAAGACTTTTCAAACTAAGAGATATAGACTAAAGAGCACAAAGATAGAGTAAATGTAAGATTTACAAAGGGGAAAGGTAAAGAATTAAGAGGAAAAACCAAGGTCTACGTTTTCCAAGTGTACAAGACTGAGATGTTATATAAACATAAAATATCATCTAAACTTTCCCTCCCCCCTTTAATCTGGTAATGAAATTTCTAGTTTAAATGAAAGGAATGTGTACATGAGTGTTTATAAACACATTATCTTTATGTGTACCAAAATTGAGTGCTTTGCAAGTGACTAACTTGAAACTAAGAGAATGTTACAATATAAAATCAATTCATATAATCTGGGTTGAAAGTACTTGAAATAAACTGAAAATGAAAGAGCAAGGTTTAGGAGTACACTTGTGTGTCAATGTAACTACCTCACCTATTGGAAAGTTTTTTTGAAAATATATATCATTGTAAGGCTCTAAAACTAAGCTTAAGATAAATATAGATAAATATTTAAATTGAATATATCCAAGGAGAGAGAGAGATAGATAGATAGATAGAGAGAGAGAGAGAGAGAGAGAGAGAGAGAGAGAGAGAGAGAGAGAGAGAGAGAGAGAGAGAGAGAGAGAGAGAGAGAGAGAGAGAGAGAGAGAGAGAGAGAGAGAGAGAGTAGAAGGCACATTCCCTCAACTTTAGAGCAAAATTTAGTCACCACCTATTAGTTGAGATTAACTCAACTATGAAACCCAATGATAATTATAACTTGGTGAGTATAGATGATCAATTACAACCCAAAAACTTGGAAAGATTAAGTGATTTGATCAAATAAACCATACCAAAAAGTGAACCAACTACTGCACTAGATTAGCTCAATAAAGTTCATAAAATTCTACATGGTATGAGTATAAAAAAGTCTATGATGTAGTAACAGTCCATAAAAGAGTTTTGGAATATAAAAATTATTTGTATTTTGAAATATTAGGCACATGTTTCATAACATATGCACCATAGATAGTCTTCAAACTATGTATAAAAATAATACAAATGTTTATAGTTCTACCACAACTATGAATTTGAATCATGTAACTATTTGTTTTGGCAAATTCAAGTAATTATGTATGTAGAAAATGATTCCAAAATATACCCCCAATATATATGGAGAAGTCTTAAAATTGATATAATTATCAATTTGGAGTATATTTTTAAAAAACATACCCCCACTGTAAATTGTAAATGTTCAATACAAAATATATGTAGAGAACATGCTTTTAAAGCATACCCCTAATGAATGTAAGAATTAAAAATGTGTGGAAGCCATGCCCATATGACATTCCCCCATTGAATCTAAAAAATTATATAAGTACCATATATTCATGCCTCCACTAAACATATAAATTGATATAATTACCATATTGAATGAATGTAGAGAACATGATTTCAAAGCATGCCCCCACTGAATCTAAAATTTTTGTCAAGTGTGGAAAACATGTTTCTATGACATGCCCCCACTAATATTTCACCATTTAAGGTGAGGGAAATATAGGAACTAGTAGTTACCTCACCTTAAAAGGATAAGATAACTACATGCTCTTCGATCATAACCATGTAACATATAAAATGAACATGTCTAGATAGATATAGAATTGAAGCACATATAACCAATTTGATCATATGTAGGCCTATGATGCATGATAAATATCATGACAACATATTGATAATAATAATACAATATCAATAAGAAAACAATCAAACCCACAAGATAACTCAAAATCAAGTCAAAAGGAAAAGGTCCAAGGAGAGTAAAAACAAGGGGCATGTTCAAATGCTACATAATTGAAGGGGCATGACTTAGTCAAATGTACATAAAAGAAAGAATGGCATATTCAAATGTCCATACAAAACATAATAACATATGTAAATGTTAATTAAAGTATACATAGGCATGGGGGACACAAGAAAAGGATCATATTCAAATTCTTGAAAAAGGAAAATAAGATGCCTGAGGAAGTGCATAAATTAGAACATAAGCAACAAGCATAAACATGTCATAGTATCCCATGGATCTAATGTGTTAGGAAAAGTATGTCAAGTGTATAGAATATAAAATACCCCTTTTAAGATATAATCATAGATAATAGGCATATTTAATTACATAGGTAATCTCATACATGATAATATAGAGTGATCATCAAATCCTATAACTTGTGTGTATCAAGATCTACCCGCAATGTCCAAATGACATGAGTATAGGGAAAGTCCAACATCCAGAATATGAATGTATCATGTATATGTTTATGCCTATATCACATTCAAGTATAAATGTGACACATATGTGTATATAGGAGTAATAGAGTATGTTATCCATTAATATGAAAATAACACATGGATACCAAGGAGATAATAACACACATAAGTGCAAAAAATGTTTTTGGAGTTTTGAATGTTTTTAATCTCTATGGTATATTTTTTTGTAATTTTAGAAGAGGAAAGATCATCCTATGATTCCATCTAATGGATGTACATATCTATCTCCCCATTATGAATTTTATGTAATACCTAGGTTATACTATCAAAGAGTATATGCAAGTGTAATATCTATCACTATGGTATCAATGGTGCTTTGCATATATAAAATAAGACTTTGTGGTTAGCAAGCAATAATATACATAATAATATTATGGGTTTTGGAACCCATCATTGAGTTTTGTGTCACTTATTTCACATAATATTAATATGTGCATTTTTTAGTGCTCTAGATATCTAATCATGGTGTGTAGTAGTAGATTGGGATTTTTTGGAATCCACTGTATGTCTTTGATATAATTGTATATCAAGTACTAGCCACCTAGTAAATGGGATCGCAACAAGAAGTCTCATTTTGAGGTGAATGATCCATAGTAGGTTTGAAACCTAGTTGTATGTGTATAAGTTTATTTTGTTTAAGAGGATACTCATATGGAATTATAGAAACTATGATGACTCATTTAGCATAAATTTATTTAACATGTCCATGCACTGTATAAGGTAATTATTAAAGAACAATGATCTAAGGTCTTCCCAATAATATATAAAATATGTTTGTGGAAGAGATAACTAAAAATATGGTAATCACATGTGTAAGACTAATCTATAAAGGCAAGTCAATCTTGACAAGAACCTTTTGGGAGGTCCCATTGAATGCTCTAACTAATATGGTAGATGGGTGTAAATAATTATGACTATAACCCAAGTGTTTAAGTAATGTCATTTGGTGAAAACATTTTATCTTAAACCATTATTAATCATAACACTATGTATGGGGTGTTTATGAAGGTATGCTCGAATGAGTAGAGAATGAATATTAGATTTATCTTCCTATTCTTCATTGTCATCAAAATAAATAGAAGGTTTGGGAACCATAAGAGGTATATGTTGTGTGTAAGTACCAATAAATCCATATAGTGGGTGTCCATTATTTGATAGAGGAGGATGTTCATTATGTGCCATTTGGACTTTTGGTTCCTTATTAGAATGGTCTTGCAAAATATTGTTAAATATTTTCTATTTATTCTAATCACCAAGTTGTGAACTTGATTCCTTTGGAGGATTCTAAAATAAAAAAAATTGTTCATTAATAAGATCTTGGATATTGTGTTTTAAGGAAAAGCATATTCTTGTAGCATGTCTTGGTCCTTGATGATAATTGTTTCAATGAATTTATTACTTATTATTAGAAAATAAGAAAGGAAAAACTAAATGTGCGTATGGTTGAAAAACCTAATTGATAGTGCACATGTTGAATTAGAATATTTTGAAGAGATCTTGTTTGTATTGAGAGGATGACATGTAGATAAGAAATCACTAAAGCAAACTTGTTTGTTAGATAAACAGTTGAGTGGATTACCTAGTGATAACTAGATCCTAAAAATGAGAGATTCCTTAAGGGTTGTCAATCCACACATTTTAAACAATTAAGTTTATAAATAGAAACCAAAGTTAATTTCATCAATAATCAAAAGGTACTAAAATTGAATATAAGAATGCTTGCTTAGAAAATAGACTAGGGATGATTAAATTAGTGATAAAATAATTAATACTAGTGCTTGATGGTTGGTAGTTTAGAAAATTTGAAAGGGCGCCATGAATAGGAAAAATCACAAAAAAATAGGTTTGATTGGGTATAAGTTTGTGAAATTAGCTTGCTGATTTTTAATGCCACAGTGACCATCAATGGTTGGGATGACCATTGAAGGTTAATGTGACCATCAATGGTCAAGCTAACCATTGGTGGTTGGACAAACCATTGATGATTGAGATAATTTTTTATGGTTACTGTGTCTAAATCTAGGTTGGTAAGAGGCTGGTTGGTGAGATCCAAAAGATGGATTCTGAGAGATGGGTAAGACCTAGGTTGATTGTGAAATGGAAATAAAGTAAATGATTATTGGGAATCAAGTACTTATCTTACTAGAAGTCAGTTGCGTGGATGGTTGAGGTATAGTTAACCTATTATTGAAATATATCTTGATTTCGATAGAGTAACAATACTTAAGAGCTTGGTGAAGAGGTGGTGGTAAATTAGCTCTTTAATATGATTATTAGATTATTGATGAGAATTGTCTTACAAAAAGAAACTCTTGGATGTATAATCTCTTGATCACAATTATAAAATTGTAGATGTTTACAAATTTTCATATGTTCATAGATTCATAGATGTTTGCTAGTGGATTTCACCTCTTTATTATTCTCTCTTATAGGCAAGGCAAGATAGTTGCAACAGCATGTGAACTGGGCCTTCCAAATTTAATTTTCCCATGCAATGACTCACAACTAGAATTAGACAAGCTAATTTTATAAAATCAAGGTAGGTGACTTGCATGTTATCTATTAAGGAGGTGCACCTTAACCGTCAATGGTTAGGGTGACATTCAATGGTCAACCTGACCATCAATGATTGAGTATGAAAGGGTAAAAAGGGCTAAATGGCTAGGTTTAGCTATACTGACTGTGGGTTAGCTCTATTAAGGTTCAAAAGGTTAAATTGTCCCAAGGGGGTCCTAAGGTGGTCTAGGGGGTATTTTGACATTTAGAATCATACTGTGTAGATTTATAATTTCTAAATTTTGCCATTTTTTATGTGGCTTAAAATGAATGAGCTATAAAATAAAAATTGCTTGATGGTCAAATGTCTAATTACCCTGAGTTGAGAGGAGGTATTCCCCCTCAGACTGGGAGCCAATGAGGAAAAGCATAATTGGGTGTGGTTTTGATAAGTAGTATATGGTGCATCACTAGGTGGTGATAAAAGTGGTGGGTATTTTAAACATAAACATACACATAAAATATGACTAAGTGTGATATCCAAGATCACACACAGATGAACATTGCCAATTTTGGTAAAAACAAGGTTAGTTATAGAAGTATAAGTGATAAGGTAACTGGTCCACAACATTGGTCATAGCTTATCAAGTTTCTCTATAAGACTTTTAGATAGGGTTGGTGTTTTCACAAGTATCCAATGAAGGCATAAATTGTCTGGTTGTGCACTAGGTAGTGTAAATGCTAATGGTCAACATGGTAAAAATGGTTGGTGTGGTAAAAAAGACTAACCAAGTTTTCCATAAAATATGCAAATAGTTTAAGTTAAAAATAGCCAATGTCAAGGTGGACATGGTCTAATGGTTATTTGGAGAAGGGTGATCTCCAAAAGTTCAAGTTTGGTTTGCGAGAGATTAGATGATCTCCAAGGTTAGACACTTAGGTTAGATGTCTGAAAAACTTTTTAAAATGGGATCTTGTAACCACTGATAGTCATGGGTCCTAAATTTGACCATTGATGGTCACCCTAACCATCGACAGTCAAGGGACAACCCTAAAAATCTAATGATAAAAAGTGAAAATGAAATTTCATTTTCACTTTCAACTTATTTGACTTCATATTTTCCATTTGGTCTGGTGATTGGTTGATTTAGACTTTTGTTGAGAAGCTGGACTGATTAGTTGGTTGAGGTGGTGTTTGGTGATTGGTTTAGCATGTTTATGTTAAATTTTAGCTGGGACCAAATATATAGGGAAGATGAAGATGTGGTTGAGCAGTAGGACACAAGCTCTATCTTTGACAATGATTGAGGAATGAGGTAGGTGATGTTTGTGAATTTGTAGATTAGTTTTTTTGTTTAGTTGATAGTTGAATTTTTGGTATGTTATGATTGTTTTATAAATTGGGTTTTGAGGTTTTTCCCTAGTTTAGGTTTTGATTAGAATTAAGAAATGTAGCAAATGAAATTTGAATTTGGTCTAGGATTTTGGTTAGGGTTGGGTTATAAGATAGGTTCAAGTAGGTTAGGTATTTGAATTTTAATGTTTTGGTTATGTTTTAGGTATGGATAGTCTTAGGGTTTCATTATTGATGATCACACATAGTGACCATCATTGGTTAGACCTGATTATTGATGGTCAACCTAACCGTCAATGATCAAACACCAAGAGAAAAAAGGGTTACTAGATCATCGATGGTTAGTCTAACCATCAACAATCAAGAATCAATGAAAAATATTGACTAGACCATCAATGATTTAAGCAAACCATTGACAGTTGAGCATTGTTAGGAGAGGGTTTCAAAAGGATGTAGATGAATGGTTTGAAATGTTTTGAAAGTGGTGTGGGTAAATGAAAGTGTCTATAAGTTTAAGGTAGGTAATGTTTAAATAGGAATAATGTAATGGGTTGAAATTTGTTTTGATGGTTTATGGATGGTGTTATAGGTTAAGGTAGGATGTTGAAAACATTTTGGCTTGGGTAGATGTTTTGTGACAAATCATTAGGTGTTATTGTGATAGGTTAATATAGGCATTTGAATGTTTGTGGGTGTGGGTTATTTTAAATTTCTATAGGTAATGTTGTAGATGGTTGTTAGTTATTTTAGAATAGGTTGAAAGAGGTAGGTGTAGGTTAATAATGTGGTTAATTTAGTAATGAGCAATGGTGACATGTGCTAAATTTG
Organism: Torreya grandis; assembly: GCA_037957365.1. Classification (NCBI taxonomy): domain Eukaryota; kingdom Viridiplantae; phylum Streptophyta; class Pinopsida; order Cupressales; family Taxaceae; genus Torreya; species Torreya grandis. Next base: position 1,000,792 of record JARHVA010003284.1, read on the forward strand.
ATTTTTATAGGCACGAGACCAAATATAGATGAGGGATTAGATGCTTAGGATATTCACCAAGGTCCATGGGGGGATGACCAGTGATGATTGGATACATATAGAAGAGGTTGGCTTAGGATCTATGTGACATTATCAATAGTTTCCATGAGATGCAGTGATGATAGTGGCCCTCATCGAGAGATGGGATCTAGCCATTAACACCTTCCTACTATTAATAGGAGATATTATTGTCCTCTTGGAGGATGTCCATAGGATTACATAGTTGTCTATTTGAGGGGAGCCTATTTATCATACTAAGGGTGAGGAGAGGGATGAGTATATGGAACTATTGTATTGTGAGGATCAAGTTCATACCAAGTTTCATTCAGGTGGATTTTATATGAGCCATTATACTAGAGGACTCCAGATGAGATACTATTGATGATGATGATGGTAGTGGTGGTGTCTTATTTTATGTTACCAAATTTGAGTAGTGGATGCTTTCCCTATCTACTACCAGGAGTATTGGTAGAGATGTTGCTTGGAAGGACTATGTTTAGGTGGGCACCTATCTTACTAGTTTAGATATACAGGGAGCTATACAAATTTAGAGCTCACAAATGATATGGGATTAATGTTGGATTCATGATCCATTATGGGGCATATGATCATATTCAGGTTTTGAGACCCTTGGGGATACCATGGAATGGCTATGCATAGGTGGATTACAAAGTCAATTTTCTAAGATGGAGGGGATATTATGCTTTGAAAAATGCTAGAGGATGTGTCAGAGACATTGATTGGTTCTGAGATGATTTAGAGGGATTGGTTGTAGGTGATGTGGTCTAGAGACCATATGTGGGCTAGCCTAGATGGGCCCTCTATAATTATCATACTCTATTTTTTCAAAGTTGGAGATGGATATATAGGTAGAGAGAGGGGGAGATAGAGCTTATCTCCTTTGATCAAGTTTGGAGGTAGTTTGGTCTCATACAGGGGATTCTTAGTCCATTCCCAAGATATAAGAGGGGGATGTAGAGTTTTTTTACCTAAGACATAGCCAATGGATGTAGTTTTGGACCATAAGGAGTTACCTATGAAAGTAGGGATAAATGATGTCAATTTTTTTAATGGCTATGTAGGATGGTACCAAGCCTGATATGTAATAGCTAATTTTGGATGGGATGATGGGAGTCATCATGCTATGTATGTGGATACTGCTAGAGGATATGTACAAGGTGGTGGTTAGGATGGATAGGTAGGGGTAGTACTGAAAACTACACATGCCTAAATTATAGGTGTACAGGGGTAGGTGGTTGCATTATAGGGCCAAATTGTCACTTTACAGGGTCAAGTTACCATGTTGATAGGAAAGAGAGATCATGTAAGGATATCCCTTGGGTTAGTGACTGAGGAGAGAGATACACTAAGGAGCTATGGTATAGCTAGTAGGGGGACCACCTGATATGAACCTGATGATATGGTACTTAGCCATGATTAAGGAGTTGAGATATTATGAGGCCATAGTACTAGTACAATGCCAATAAGAGCTAAGATATGGAAATTATAGGGCTAGTTTGGTAGGTGGTCTAGGTGTGGCTACCTCAGGATAGTGGGACTCTATAGTGAGTGGACATATAGGCATCTTAGGAGGATCATCACTAGATGGTAGTATAGGTGGGGGAGCAAGAGGAGCCAATGGTAGTGGTGCCCTAGGGGCATGATAGATGTACATATTGATTTTTAATACTGGCCTGCATACTAAGGATATGAGATGTACATGAGAGAGACATGATATACATCTATTAAATGTATTATTTATGTGTGCACATTATGATGTTATTTGAATCATGACATGTGTGTGTGTGTGTGTGTGTGTGTGTGTGTGTGTGTGATCTTTGTTTATTTCCCATGCTCATGGTGCATGATTTTCATTTGGTGTTTATTTCTTATGATGTGATGTTTACATTGCTTATGGATTATGCTTATGTTATGGTTGTGTAAATAATGATATATGCTTACCTAGGCATGAGCTAGTTTTGGTTTATGGTTTTACTTCTTGATTACTTATGACATGCATATTTTTAATGAGTATTTTGTATTTCATTATTTTTAGTCATGTGGTGGAAAGTTTTTGATTTGTTTAAATGCTTATGGATGTGATTATCAGGCATGGTGCGGTTATGCTTATGGTTATGCTTATGCTTATGGTTTTGGTTATGCTTGTTAATGTTTATGATAAAACACATGAGGTAGTTTAATTAACAACACTAGATGGGAGAATAAATAATATAATCTAGAGATAAATGCCATAATTAAAATATAAACTAGTCATAATAGGATAAGTAGAGAGTACATTGCTTCTTTGTTAACAAGTACTAAAATATAACTGAAGATGGATTGGTTTAAGGAACATAAGCCCTTCCAATGCTTTACATGAGTGTTCATTAGTTGTTTAAAAGTTATCTTGGACACATAAAATTAAGTAAGCTAAAAAATCCCTTGTTTAGGGGGGAGATGGGTGAAAAATAGAACCTTCTTATGAGACTAGCATGCCCTTTCTATAGGTGTCTAAAGAGTCAGTATAAAGAATTCTATGCCAGGCTAGAGTATAGATTGATCAATGCAATAAGTCTACTTGTGAAAACCAATTGTAGATTATACCTTATTATGATACTTGAGAGTTGATTGTGGCTTTTGAGATTAGTTTGATTTTGTTTTGATTGTGATAATGGTTTTTTTGCTTTATTTTTGTACATGGGAAGCTAATTGATGTGGTAAGCTTCCAAGAAATTTCTATGTTTTTGACAAATTATTTATTTATCCATCCTTGAAGGGAGTGGCCTAAGTTTATATGCTTTGTTTGATGCTCTTGGTAGTTGTCCTTTGAGGGAGTAGTCTACCCTATTTTGACAATTTTTAAATAAAGTTTCAATAGATGTCCTTCAAGGGAGTAGTCTATTAAGGCTAGGAGTGACCCATGATTGCTAATAATTGGGATGGTATACTTTTGATTACTTTGATTTTTCTTTACATGGATGTGCTTAAGCTAGTTTAGTAGTTCACCTTTATGGAAGAAAAACCATGAGCACAAGAAGGTTGGTTAGGTGTAAAGAGGTTTAGGTGACAATGATCATGGGGATCTATCCTGAAAAGGGGTGTAAAGTACCATGAGAACCATGCCATGGGTAAAGTTGTGGTACCCATTATTCAATATTGGGCTCTGAATATGAAGAATAATCACATGATTTGTTTTTAATTTATTTCCCCTAAAATAGAGAGATTAATGTGGGTGGATAACAAGGGATGAGATTAAGTTAAATAAAAGGTGAACTTGATCCTTCTTAAAAAAATAAAGGGCATAGATGTGAAGCATTGAGGGGTTATGGATCTAGGTGGTCTTAAAGACAAGACAAATAATAAGATCTTGATCCATACTTATGGGTTATGATATAAGGTCTAATTCAATTAAAAGAAAACTTGCCCTACTTATTTTTCTCCATATTAGTGACATGTTGATTTTCCTTTAGGATGAAGTCTTTGATATTGAATTCTTGCACTTTAAGGTGTTTATTATAGGCACACTTGATGTGATCTTGATAGACATGAAGATGGGTAAGAGTTATAAAATGATGTTCATTGAGTAGCACAAGCTAGACTAGGTGGTGTTGATGATAATCACTCTTAGAAATGAAATCTTACAAAGATATGAAAAGAGATTGGATTTGGAATTATAAAGACAAGATGACCTCTATTCCAAACAGAAGAGAAAATAGGGTAGCACCCATAGGGTTTCTAATTCTAGTATGATATTCCCATAAGGTGAAGGGGATATGTAAATGCCAATCCTAACTTGATTCATTGACCATTTTAGTTAGCATGTTATTAAGGGTTTTATTAGAGGCTTCTACCTATCCATTTGCTTGATAATGATAGGGCAAGGAAAAAATTAACTTAATGCCAAATTCATCACATAAATCTTGGTCTTTCTTATTCTTAAAGTATTTACCATTATCAGTGATAATATTATGAGGAACACCAAAGCGGTAGATGATATGATGGTTGATAAAATTGACAATCTTTTCCACTTTAGTTGTGACTAGAGGAATAGACTCTACCCACTTGGTAAAATACTCAATCATGGTGATAATAAAATGGTGTATCTATGAGGAATGGGGATTAATTTCCCTAATGAGGTCTAGACCCCATTGTGAAAAGGTCCAAAAATTGGTAGAGACACATAGTCTATGGCTAGGTGCATGATGCAAATTAACATGTTATTGACACTTAACACACTTTTTCTCATAATCATAGTAGTCTTGGTTAAGGATAGGCCAATAATAGCTAAGATATAAGATGCACTTATCTATAGTTAGGCCACCAAAGTGACCCCCATAGATACCATCATGTATTTCCTTGATAGCATGAGAGGTTTCATGACTATGCAAGCAATAAAATAGGAGGACATCAAAGTCATGTTTATAAATAATTCCTCCCATAATGGTATAACGTGAGGTAATTTAAATAAAAACTCTTTGAGAATTCATAGAGAGGTCAGAAGAAACTATGTCAAGGTTAAGGTCAGAAGCAACTATGTCAAGGTCAAGGTCGGAAGCAACTATGTCAAGGTTAAGGTAGTCAAAGGTTTGTTGATACCAAAGGTCAAGTTGGGTCTCCACATAAAAAATGGTGGGATAATCTAGTTTGACATAGGAAGGTTAGGTAAGTCTATGGATAATGATAAAAAAAATTAGAGTCTAAGGGTGTGGATGGTGTTTGAGAGGTGAGGGAAGCCATGGTATTGGTGAACTTGTTGGTAGATCACAGGGTTAACTAGATGTGGTGGTTCTCAAATGATGCTAAGAATTCATCAACTAGTTTCTTATACTATTTCAAGACATCATTCATACACTGGTAATATTCATTTATTTTATTTACCACAAGTTAAAAGTCACTAGAGATATTGATCATTTTAACTCTTAGGGCTAAGGAAGTCTAAAGGCCTATCACTAGGGCTTTATACTCAGCCATATTGTTAGTACATTCAAAATCAATATTGAATGACAAAGGGAGAGGTTCACCATCAAAATGGATAATGATGATACTAGCTCCCCCACCATGTTGAGATTTTGATCTATCAAAGAACATGGTGACTTGATGGGTAAAATCTATGTGAGAGAGGGTCATGATAGACTCATCTAGAAAACTCAAGGTGAGGGGGTTGGTTATCCATCAAAGGTGCCTCAGCCAATTGGTTAGTAATGACTTGCCCCTTAATTGACTTCTATAAGAGGAACTCAAGATCAAAATATTCTAAGAGCATGAGCCACTTAGCCATATGTTGGTTTTGGTATGGCTTAGAGTACATGTACTTGAGTGGGTCAATGTTGGTTATTACATAGGTTTTTTGGTAAGAAGGTAGTGGTGAAATTTGGTATCCAATAAGACTAAATCTAAGAAAAGTTTCTTGGTATGGGTTTATCGAGTCTCATATTCTACAAGAGTGAAACTAATGTAATATATGGCTTGCTATTTATGATGTTCATCTCGATGAGCCAACATTTCTCCTAGGGAATGGTTGGTGGCATAGATATAAAGGTAAAAAGGTCAGTCATCCATGGGAAGGGTAAGGATAGGTGGTGATAAAAGGTACTCTTTTCATAAATCAAAGGCCTTTTGACAATTGTTATTCCACTTGCAAGAGACATCCTTCTTTAGAAGGTGGTGGAAATATTGGAGCTAATTTAAAAGCTATGAAAAGAAATGACAATAGATTGAAGTTTTTATTACAAGCTACGGAGTTGCTTGAGGTTATTTGGAGGATGCATGTCAAGGATTTTTTTGATTTTAGAAGGATAAACTTTGATTCCACAAAGGGATACAATGAAACCAAGAAGATTTCCTAACAAGACCCCAAAAATGCACTTTTTGGGGTTAAGATGGACATGATAGTTGATAAGTTATTTGAAGATGATTTTGAAAATGGCTACGTGATCCTTTTGGAGCTTTTAAATTACAAGAAGATCATCCACATATTCCTCTACAATTTTAAGTATAAGGTCATGAAAGATATAGTTCATGGCATATTGGTAGGTTACACTGATGTTCTTTAACCTGAAAGGCATGAATCTATAGCAAAAAGTCCCCCATGGAGTGGTAAATGTGGTTTTATGTTGATCTTTAGGGGTGATTAAGATCTAATTATAACCCAAGAATCCATCCATGAGAGATAACATCTTGTGTCTAGTTGTAAGATCAATAAGCTAGTCAATGCTAGGTGGAGGAAAGTTATCCTTAGGGTAGGTGAGGTTGAGGACATGAGAGCCCCCAAAAATACATAGTCCCCTTGTGGATTTGGTGATAGGTACAACATTTGAGACCCATTGGGGATATTTAATGGGTTGAATGAAGTTTCCAGATAGGAGACATTGAAGATCTTCTTTGATGAGAAGGGCTATGCAAGGATGCATGCATCGAAGCTTTTGTTTGATAGGTCTAGCACCATGATGAGTGACTATGATATGGGTAGAAATAATAGGATCAATTTTGAGCATATCATTTTAAGTCCAAGTGAATTCTATGTTATAGTCTTGTAGGAAAGAGGGGAAGTGTTGAAGTTCCTCGATGTTTAATTATTGGACCAGTTTGACAATGTGGGGGTTATCTAAAGCACCAAAGTTGATATCTATAGTAGATTCATTCAACGTGGTTGAAGTTTTGAGAGGAAAGGATTTATGGAGTGAATAATCTAGGGCACCAAGGTAGATGAGGATATAATCATCATCCTGACACTAGACAATGTTAATGGTAGGAGAGTCTTCTCCTATCATTTCAGGATGGATTAAAGGGATGGTTATGGTAGCATCTTCCTTTTTATAAGTTAGGGGTCTTAGGTCAGTCATGTTTATGAAAAAAAAGTAATGTGGGATGATATCATCATCTTCACATGTAGGTGGGGGAGAGGCTAGTGAGGAATGGATATCTTCCTCAACAATAGTGGTGGTAGGTGTTTTGGGTTAATTTTAGTTGGGCAAAATGAAACCAAGGCCATGATTCTCATGTAGTCTCAATGGATACCAACTCATGTGGGTTGTTTTCATACCATCCAAGACCAAAGCCTTTAAAATCACACCAATGGAAGTATGTCTCTATGAAGCTCAACTTATTAAGGTAGGATAAACTAGAAGTTATTGGTCGAGGCAAAAAAGAGGTAGTAGAATCACTGAGGGGTTTGTTGAGTCCCTCATAGACAAAATGGGTATGACAGTTGGGATGTCTAAATGGAATGACATTTCTAACATTAGGTTCATATCTTAGATGGTTGGTGAGTTTCCCATACTCATGAGGAATAGGGAAAGCATTAAGATCTAAAAGGTGATGGAACATTGATTCCAAAGGGTCGATGGTGAGGATTTGGTATGAAGGGATGAAGGAACTAGTTGATCCCTCATTGGTGGAAGGGGAAATGGTATCTGCTTTGGTGGTTAAAGGTTAGGTTTCAGCTACTGAGGGTGTTCTAAATGGGGGTATGAAGACATCATTGGGGTGAAAGGTCATGTTGCATATCGAGAAAGGGCTTAGATCAGCTTGGATGGTGATGAACTAGCCTTCGTGCTCAAACTTAATAAAATGGTGGAGGATAGAAAGAATGCAATCCATGGAGTAAATCCAAGGTCATCCCAATAAGATATTGTATTGGAATTATCCTTCCACTACATAAAAAAGTTTAAGTAGTGTGTGAGGTCTTACATGGATGTGAAGGGTAACCATTCCTAGGGTGGTGGTCATTGTGTCATTAAAGGAATAGAGGATGGATAAAGTCTCAAACATGACATTTTATAGAAGGTTGAGTTGGTTATAGGCATGGGAAGAGATAATGTTAATGATATATCCCCCATCAGTCATGACCCATTTAACATAGGTTTGGTTAATGTATACAATGATAAAGAGAGGGGGATATGGGTCATCAAGGTGAATATAAAGGATATCTAAATCCTTGAAGGTAACAAGGTTATAGATTTTAAGGGCACCAATAAAGGATACTAAAGGTTAAGGGTCTTTAGGTTAGACCTAAACATATTTCAAATCCTCTATTAGTTCTTGGTTATGATGGGGAGAGGTAGAGATCAACTCATATAATCTCGTCTTCATTGGTATTTGGTGAAGTAGATTGAGGATATATCTCTTTTGATGATCTCAGATGGGTTAGATTGGGAGTCACCTAAAATATACACCTTGGGTTTGGTTAAAGATGGATATGGTTGGGTATGAGTTGATTGGGAGGTTGAAGAAGGATGTGTCCAATGAATGGACACATTTGGTTTCCCTTTATCCTTCTACTTTGATCTAGTGACCATGTTGATGGTATGGATAGAAGGAGAGATGGAGGTAGTAGATTGGTTAGACTCATCCTCAATCTGGGGTGAGAGTGGAGGAGTGGGTAAGTGCTGGTTAGGTATGGTTTTGGGGCTCATAAGAGGTTCATCTGTTAATAGATCATCCTCATTATAAAGCTGATGGATCAAGGTTTGAAGAGCTTTATAATTCTCTATGTCATGGCTCAATGTCCTATAATAAGCACAAACTTAGTGATAATTTTACCAAGTAGGTTTTGAAGCTACAGGGTCATATGTCCTAATGGGTGGTAAGGCCAAATAAGAAGTTTTTAATAACCTATGAAAGATGGTCGAATAGGATTCAACCAAAGGTGGTAAAGGTTTAGTAATGTTTGCCTTGATTGTTAGGGTAGAAGGTTGCTTAGAAATAGGTTTGGTGGTAAGTGCCTAGGGTAAAGTGGTATAGTTGGTTGATGGTTTTAATTTTTATGAGATAGAGGTATAGGATTTCAAGGTAGGTATCCTGGGTATTGCTAGTGTAGTAAAGAGAGGTGTGTTAGAAAGTAGCTGTGAAGGTCTAACTAAGAGAAGTGGGGTTTTAGTAACGAGGATGGGTCTCCTACTCAAGGTAGATGGATGAGGTCCCAAAATGAAATGAAAGGTTGAGGGAAGAAATATTCAAGCCCTTGGGCCTTTGGTTGGTTTCATCTCATTGGTTTCTTTGGTTTATTGCTTGGTTGTTAGTTTTGGTGAGACAAGTTCCACCTTCACAGATGGGTAGTTAAGGTTATAGTTGGGGATTATTCTAAAGTTATTGGTCTATTTGGTTTGAGAAGGTGGTTTGAGTTCTTGAGATTTAGGTGCTTTGGATGGCTTAGGAATTGTTAGGTTGGTATGAGTTTCTATGGGTTAGTTGATAGGGTAGGAGTGCAAATAGAAGAAGTGTTAGGTTGGTATTCTAAGGGTTTGGTTAGAGGTTCTTGCTTTGTGATATAAAGTAATCCCAATTACTACCAAAAGGTGGCATGATCCATGTTAGGGGTAGATATAAACTCCATTTTTTCACTAACCAAGAGAATGGTTTGTAAACTAGTTTTATTCCTTAGATAGTGGACCTAAATGATATGCCCATGGTTTGAGACATAGGGGGACCTCATCCTCTTCCTCAATCAAAGGATGTGAGGTTTGGATCAGTGAATTCTCTATGGGAGGAGTGGATATGGATATTTCCTCTTCAATAATTATTTTTGTGGGAGGGGTGAGTTACTTGGTAGTTGGTGGGGAAGATAAGATGGATATTTGGTTTGGTATGTTGGTCAAGGGGGAGGTTGATGGCTCTAATACCTCAATAAGTGGAGGGAGAGAAAGGGGTGGTTCTTCAGCTTGGCTTTCTAGAAGAGGAAAAGATAACTCCACTACCTCAATAAGCAGAGAGGGTGAGGGATGGGTAGATTGGTCAATAGGTTCTTTAGCATCAAGTGTGTCAAGAACAATGTTAACAATGTGGGCATCATGAGAGAACTCAATTGTGTTTCTCTCATTTTTTATGGGATCATGGTGGGTAAAAGATTTTATAAAGATGTCAAGGGCTTATTTTGATGGTACATTGGGGTTGTCCAATGCTAGATCCCCTTTGTCAATGAGGGATTAGATAATCCTCTTGAATGTGTTTCACCTACTAACGTCATGACCTAGCATGCAGTGGAAGGCACATAGATCATTCTCATTGTATCAACTAGGTGTGAGACAAGAAGAGTCAAATTGTTTGGGTGGCTTGGTAGGAGGAATTTGAATGAGGTTCACTTTCAATAACTTCTCCAAGATAGAAGCATATGACTATCTGAGTGTAGTAAATTACTTTGGGTCTCTATGATTTTAGTTCTTCATGTTTTTATTTAAATAATTATAGGGGTTAAAGTGGTTGACTAATGGTGGGGGTTCTACTTTAAGGATAACTACATTCATAATTACCTTGCCTCTTGTATTGGTATTGGAAGGGTTGTTCAATTTGGAAGAATAGGTCTCATTGGTTTTATATGTGGAGCTCTTATTATTGATTTTTAACTTACCATCATCAATGGACCAATTCTCTAACTTATACATTATGGTAAAATCTTCATCAAAGGTTCAAAAGCTTTGGACATGCAATGCAGAGGAGATATGCTTGGCACAGGCTCGAGTAAAGAGCTCTATGAGTTTAGGTTGAGGTAGGGAGAAGGATAGATAGTTGTTTAGACTCCTCCAATGAGCCAAAAAATATACAATAGATTCAAATTCAAATTGTAAAACAAAATAGAGGTTGGTGATAGACACTTTCTTGGAGATATTGCACAAAAAATGGTCCAAGAAGGTTTGAGTTAGTTGGGTGAAGGAGAAGATGGAATGTTTGGGTAAGGTACTATACAATATAAGCTTGGGATAGATAGAGACATGGGGAAGGTGTGGAGAATAATGGAATAATCATAGGTAACTAGATAAAAAGCACGCATAAATGTCCTAAGGTGTTGTTGGGGATCCTCCTTAAGGTGGTCATATTTTCCATAAGCATATTCTTTAGGTCCACTTGGGGTTGTACACCTAGAAGGTTATAAGATGCATATTATTGTGATGGTTGGGAGACATGTTGATAGTGGGTAGAAGGTTGGAAGGTTACCACATATTGGTATGTGGATGTCAATAGTTGGGTAGAGGATACATAAGGGTAGGTAGAGGTAGGTGTTTGGGTAGTGTACATGACCTTGTAATTTAAGGATGTAGCTAAAGTTTAGATCAAGTGGTGTTTGTTAGATATTAGTGGTAGTTAGGTTGGTGAATGATGGAAGGGTGGTAACCCTAGTACTAATTGGTGGCAAGGTAGAGGGTATGGACAACCCAAGGCTTCTAAGCAGAGTGGTGGTTGATGATCTGGAGGTAGATAGAGGAAGGTTGGTGGTGATAAAGGTAGGCACTCATATTATGAAGGAGTGGTTATTAGGATTAGAAGGTATAAGGATGGTGGTATTTTGGGTCGGTTGGCTTTCAATGGTGGTATAAAAGGGGTTGTTGGTTGAGTTGTGACTATTAAAATAGAGGTACCCCCCATGAGATGGAGGGGCATGCCATAAGGTAGATCTATGGATGGAACCAAAGCTAGGATACAGTAAGATGTGGTTGTAGGGTAATGTTACAAGGCCACAAGATTGATATCTAAGAAAGTGGAAAAATATATATCTCCTTGAGGAACCTCCCGAGGGATGGGGAGAGTTTGCTAGTTCAGAGGTGTAGTCTATGGATGAAGAGGTGGAATGGGTAGGTTGGTTTGGTGGTGTGTTTTAATCCACAAGGTCTCTTCATTACTAGAAAGTGAAAACCATATGAGTTAGGGGATAAAGAAAGCATAAACAACCTCACTACTCAAACAAAGAGAAGACTAAAAAAGATCAAAGAAATCAAATCACATTTTAAGAGATACATTAATCCCTAGATTTTTAATTAATCTCACTTTTGTCTTATGACTTAATAAGATGTGTGATTGAAATTGGTTTGTAAAGTGGGTACTAGAAAGGAAAGCTAAGGTTGGTTTTAGGTTATGTTTAGTTACTCAAAATAAATATATATTGGAATCAATGTGGATTGGTATTGTGGCCTACCCCCTCACTTCACACACTATAGTGATAAGGGTTTTTGGTGCTTATAAAAAATATATTGATATCTAGATATTATACTCAACCAAAGAGTTGAATTGGTTCTCCCCTTGGTAATGAACTCCAAGTAGGATCACCGAGAAAGGGTAAGGTTACTTATAGGTGATGAAATCATAATCGGGTCTTGTCTCAAGTTATTTTGATGTTTAATTGGTGAAAGTGGTTTGGTTAGGTGTGTGAAACAAAGAATGAAACTATGAAATATTAATTTGCCTTTAAGTTAAGCTATGTGAATTAAAATTTGAATAAAATGATGTATGCACTTAATTTTAAGTCCAAAATAAACTTTTGATTTCATTAAAAGCAAACAATAGAGAGAAAATGTGAGTAAACAAGAACCCAAGTAAGGACACAAGGTTCCCATCAAGTGTACCAGAATGTTGTAATGAATTTCTTTCTTATTATTAGAAAAGAGGAAAGGAAAAACTGAATGCAGGTATGGTTTAAAAACCTAATTAATAGTACACGCATTAAATTAGAAGATTGTGAAGAGTTCCTCTTTGGCTTGGGAGGATGACTTGAAAATAAGAAAGCACTAAAGCAAACTTGTTTATTAAACAAATAGTTGAGTGGATTGCCTAATGATAGCTAGATCTTAAAAATGAGATCTTCTTTAAGGGTTGTCAATCCACATGTTTTAAATAATTAAGTTAATAAACAAAAAATAAAGGTACTTGTATCAATAATCAAAAGGTACTAAAATTGAATACAAGAATGCTTGTTTATAAAATAGACTAGGGATTATTAAATTAGTGATAAACTAATTAATACTAGTGCTTGAGGGTTAGGATATACTCCAAAAAATTTGAAATGGGGCTGTGAATAGGTAGGAACACATAAAATCAGGTTTGATTGGGTATAAGTGGGTGAAATTAGCTTGCTAATTTTTACTACCGTTATGACTTTCAGTAGTTGGGATGACCGTCGGTAGTTAAGGTGAACGTCGGTAGTCAAGTTGACCATTGGTGTTTGGATAGAATGTCAACGAATGAGACAACCATCGATGGTTACTATGTCTAAATCTAGGTTGGTAGGAGGCTGGTTGGTGAGATCCAAAATATGGATTCCAAGAGATGGGTAAAACCTGGGTTGATTATTAAATGGAAATAAAGTAAATGAATGTTGGGAATCAAGTACTTATCTTACTATAAGTTGGTTGGGTGGATTATTGAATTAGTTTATCTATTGGTGGAATCTAGCTCAATTTTGATAGATTAATAGTTCCTGAGAGTTTGGTGGAGAGTCAGTGAAAAATTAGCTCTCTGATATGAGTACTAGATTACTGATGGCAACTGACCTTCAAAATGAAACTTCTAGATGCACATGCTCTTAATCACAATTGTAGATTTGTAGATGTTTATAGATTCATATATGTTTGAAAATTTGTAGATGTTTGCTGATGGATTTCATCTCTTTAATTATCTCTCTTATAAGAAAGGCAAGAGAGTTGTAATTCACGTGAACTAAGCCTTCTAAATTTAAACTATCCATGAAATGAATCATAACTATAATTAGATAGGCTATTTTTAGAAAATCAAGGTGGGTGACTTACATCTTAGCTGTTAATGAGGTGTGCCCTGATCGTCGATGGTCAGGGTGATTATCAATGGTCAACCTAATCATCAGTGGTTGAGTGCCAAAGGGTAAAAATGGATAAAAGGATAGGTTGAGATAGTTGAGCCAAACTAACTATAGGTTATTTGTATCAAGGATCGAAGGTTAAATGGTCCTAAGGGGGTCCCAAGGTAGTTTAAGGGGTATTTTAACATTTAGAATTGTAGTGTGTAGGTTTTTGGTGTTTACAATAATAATAATTATTCACATCAAATCCTTCAAGTAGAGGTCAACTCATATCAACCTCAATAGCATGAAGGATAAATATTTTCTAACACTCTATTAACCATGGGGGTAATGAAGTTGGGGACTCAAGTAAACATGTAAATCATCTCCTTGGTACATTAGATAAGACAAGCTGATTAGGCTATTGTGAAACTATGTTAATCATGGTGGTTGCTTCCTTTTTAGGATCAATAAGTTTTATCTTATAACTTGGTTTAATTATAAACTTGGTACTATACATAGATTCAACTAGTGTATTTGCTACATACTTGAACTTATTTAATAACATAAGCTTCATTTCATTATCTTATACAACATGGCATAAGTTATCGAAAGATTTTAACTTATTAAAAATAATGGAATCATTTAAATGAGAATGAAAATTTTTATTAAATATATCTTGTAACTCTTTTTCTACCATAAGATTGGTCATTTTGACTAGCATTATCCTATATCTCAAGATATGTTCATTGGTAAATTGTTTGATTTTGACAATTTGGGCATAAGAAACCTTTAAAAAGATGTTAATGAAAAAGTGTGCTAAGAATTGGTCTACAATAGGTTTGAATGCTTTGATATATTTGAGAGGTAAATCATAGAACAATCTCAAAGTATATTCCTTAAGGATTTTTGGAAATAATTTGGTCAAAATTTTATCATAAGAAGCATAGTCAAGGCATGCCGCATAAAATGTTTGAAGATGTCATTCAGGATAACCCTTGCCATCATAAATTTTTAAGTTAGGTGAAACAAATCTAATTGGCAAGGGTTTTAAATATATTTCAAGTTTAAGAGGGTTATGCAACACATATTGTTAATCTATGGCATGAGGGGATTTTAAATCATTTTTTTTAATGTTAGTAATCTTGTCTTCCAAGATCCTTATAACTTGAAGGAAGATTTTATGTGGCCTAAAACCAAAGCTCCCTCACTTACATAAATTAACTCATAATTAAAATATATATAATCATTAATATTCTCACAAATTTCTCAATAAAACACATTCAAATTTCTCACAAAACACATCTAAAAAATGCCATCACGAGGCTTCTTCAACAACACACAATATTCTCATTAATAATCCTCACATACAGCAAGGTTTATCAACAAATCTTCCTTCCAATTACATAACTTGGTTTAAACACCAAGGAGGATACCCAGGCTTCTCACTAAGGTTAAACATTCTAACTCTAGCCTAACTAAACAAGCCATGGATAATTTCATTTATAGACTTTTATATTGAGGAAAACAACAAAGGGGGTCCAAGATGGAGCCAACCATTCACATGTGGGAATATCCGACAAGGTAAAAATGAAATCCCAAATAAAACCATGCCACATTCCTCGTGGGATGAATTATGGAAAAATACAAAGGCTCCACCGAAGAAAAATGCACCAACTTCACATGGTCTTCACATGACAAGCCAAAAGTTAAAGGAGATTCCAATTTGGAATAATGTACCTTGTCTCCTCATTTTCACAAACCTCTAAAATATTATTGGTCCTATTTTTGACCATTATCTCTTCTCCTCTCATGGAAAATTCGTCCCATACCACCTATGCAATCTAAAATAGTGTCCTTCAAGAATAGTGATAATCTAGAATAGTACCAATTAGGAATAGTAACAATCTAGAATAGTGCCAATAGTGAAAATCAAGAATAGTGTAAAATAGTAAACATCAATACACCTCACCATTGGAATAGTGGAACCACATCATCAAGAAGCCTCATCACCATCCTACATCATCACTTACCACATCATCATGAATAGTACCAGTGAATAGTATTGCATGAATATTAATTTCCCACCACATCATTCTCCTCTGGTTGAATACATCTTAGTTCATACAATTTTCCATGGTTTTATTATGCTATTTATTCTCAAAAAAATAGAAAATAACACCACTCTATTTTTGGGTGATGTAATATTGTCTGATCCTTTGGATTCTTTTGCATCAAACATCTGAGGTAATCAATGTGATCTCATGATCACATAGAGGAGTGGAGTGATAAAACCACCCTTTTGGTCACCTAACATAATGACCTTGACATCCCCTTTCAAGACACCACATGCATTTGAAGAATATAATTTTTCCTCCTCCAGTTCTAGCATGTACGTATTGGTCTTAAAATGGTCCTCATAGGACGATAAACCATCCTCCTCCTCTAGAAACACATCCATATTTCAATGGATTTATATTTGGGGTAAATCCCACCATAAAAAATTGACCTCCTCCACCAAGATTCTTTATCATGCATCTTGTCCTTCCATGTGAGCTCTATCCCACCACTACCCATCCACCTCCACCAAAAGCCCAATCAACTTTCTTCTTCCACCATATAACCACCTATTGGATTATCTTCCACATCACAAAACACTTGCATCTCCTCCCTCATGGCTGAAAAAACATTAATTTTCTCCTCTACATGTTCACCATTTTACACAAAAAACTCCTTCTCACTCTCCACATGTGCATTCACTTGCACAAAAACCAAATCTATTGTTTCCTTTATGGAAACTTTCAAATCCTCTCCACATCTTGCATGCTCCTTATGATCTATACTCTCAAAATGAGATTTAAAAATACCATTAGCAACCACTTACAAGGCTGAAATATCCTTATCCACACACTCATTTTCAACTTCTACACATGGCTGAAATTTCACCAAAATCTCTTCTTGTGCACTGGCTTGTACAATCTCTCCATCCAATACTTCTACCATAAAAACATGCAAATCCTCTTAGTTTCTCAATTCACTCACATTCACCTATTCAAGGCTGAAATCTACAATCTCATGAAACTCTTCATGGATGCAATATTCTTCACTCTTTCCTTCCTCATCCTCCAATGAATGTATTCAACTCTTTCCTCAACAAGAATCACCTCCATATCCTTTTACATGAGGATTTATTCTTATCTTTTCACCTATTCATAGCTTCAATATTCTTTCTTCCATGTGGCTACTTATCTTTTCAATGAAGCCATGTATACCATTAAAGATTCTACTATCTCCCACATCATCTCTTCTTCTTCTTCAATTTCACTCTCTTCAATTCTTACCATCAACAACTGTAATAATTTATGCCAAGTCTTTAATTTTTCTCCAATTCTTTAGTTAGTGGAATTCTTCCACTCATATTTTCCATCTTCATCTTCATACATTAAATACACATAAAAAACATTCACTCTCTCAAATATTTCAAGGCTTTTCTCATGCCTGTATTAAAATTATCTCACACTCTTTCCCCAAGGAATCAAAACTTGCTTTGATACCACTTGATGTGGCTCTGATACCACTTGAGGTGACCTAGAACCATAGATCCCTCACTTACACAAATTCATTCATAATTGTAATAAATATCATCATTAATATTCTCACCATTTTTTAATAAAACAAATTCACTTTTCTCATAAAACACATCTCAAATATGCCATCATAAGGATTCTTCAACAACATGCAATATTCTCATTAATCATCCTCACATACAATAATATTTATCAACAAAGTTTCCTTCCCATCACCTAACTTGGTCTCAACACCAAGGAGGCTATTTAGGCTTCTCACTAAGATTAAACCTTATAACTCTATCCTAACTAAACAATCCATGGATACTTTCATTTATAGACTTTTACATTGAGGAAAATAACAAAGGGGGCCCAATATGGATCCAACCCTTCACATGGGGGAATATCCCACAAGGTACAAATAAAATCCATAATAAAAACAAACCACATTCCTTATGGGATGAATTATATAAAAATACAAAAGCTCTACCACATAAAAATGTGCCAACTTCACATGGGATTCACATGACAAACCAAAAGTTAAAGGAGATTCCAATTTGGAATAGTATACCTTGTCTCCTCATCATCACAAACCTCCAAAAGATGATTGGTCCTAATTTTGACCTTTCTCTCTTGTATTCTCATGGAAAATTCATCTCATGCCACCTATGCAATCTAAAATAGCATCCTTTAAGAATAGTGACAATTTAGAATAGTGACAATTAGGAATAGTAGAAATCTAGAATAGTGTCAATAGTACAAATCAGGAATAGTGTCAAATAGTAAACATCAAGACACCTCCCTAATGTAATAGTGGAACCACATCATCAAAAATCCTCATCACTATCTTGCATCATCACTTGTGACATCATCATGAATAGTAATCATGAATAGTTTAACATGAATAGTAATTTCCCACCACATCATGATTAAATTGTAGGCCAATTAGATTTAGTTTAGTAATTTGAGTAGTCACCAAAGGGGATGAAAACATGTTTTTAGTAGTAATAGGCATTTAAAGCATTATTTTTGTTTAAATAATGGGTAAATCCATGATAGATATATTAATATTACTTCCAAAAAATAAAGGTTCAAACACATAATCCATGCCCCCACTAGATTTAAGTGGAATGATAAGTGTGTGCTGAGTTATATTACCTTCTAAGGATTTACCATTACTAGGTGAGGAAACCTTAGTTTTATTTTATTTATTTATTTCATATCTTGTAACATACAAAAATTAATTATTTAAGCCCTTTTTATTATTGAGATGAGTAATTAATGCCTCTTTATCTTCCATTTGAATTTAGGTTTTTGCATTAACATTTTCCATTTCTTCACAAATGATAAAATTAAAATTTACAATAAAGTATAACAATCAAAAAACCTTATTTTTTTATATGGTTTGATGTTCAAAGATCAAGCTCACCAAATATTTAAATTTAAAATGGGATCTATATTGGTGTTATCTAGATTTTATTAAAGATGTATATAAATATGAAATGGCACAAGGGTGATAATCATATCTATAGCAGTATAATTAAGTGTTAAACTTAGATATAAGTATAAAATAAATTTATTATACTAAGATAATTTAAATATGAAAAATACAAATATGATAGATATAGAAATGATAAATAAGGTAATTAGCTTGTTATAATTCTAATGTAGTTCTGGATCTAGAACAAGTTGAAAGTAGGAGGGAAGGGGATCTTGAAAGAGTTGTCATATTTTTGTTCTGATCCTTCTATCTCTCTAGAAATTAATGTCATCTTGGGATGGTTGTATCTATTCTACTAACTAGGTTTGATGATAGTGTCATTTATGAAATATTTGTTGAAATAATATTCGACCACGTGGATGCTTCTAGATTTTAATTCACCTTCACTCTAGTGTATTCATATCTAGGTCATGGACAATCACAACTTGTGAAATGGCAAAACCCTAGCTTTCAATCTTCAATGTGACCAAAGGGTGAATTGGGTTAGTGGGCACATGGTGTTAAACTAACCCTAATGACCCCACTATCAAAACGAGATACCTACATAATCAATACTCTAAAGAGGACGTGTTGACCATTTTGACCAGAAGTCAAAATGGGTCAACCCCCTTATAATAAAAAAATTATATATGGGTCTAATATAGTGTCATAAGGTGTGTTATGGTGTATTTGATGTCATTTAATGTCATTCTAACCTTGGTCATGATCTAGTTTAGTATTATGTCATTTGGAGTTATCTAAGGGGTTAGACCATCATGACATGTCACACAAGAATGAATAGGGAAGTTTGGTTGTAAATTTTAAAATATTTATTAGAAAACCTTTAAATCCAAAAATAGTACATGGACATGATTCTTTTTCTACCAAGATCATCCTCTACAAATTTCATGTCTTGAGGAGCTTACTATCTCAATATATAAGCATTTAAAGTTGAACTAGCAAATATAAACATGCATGGGGACATCAAGTTCAGGCTTCAATAATTAACTATTTAAGTTAAAAATATCTAAAGGATCATGAGCTCAAAATCAAAGCTTCCAATTGGTGAAACAACATTCAATCAATCTAAGATCAATGATCCATGTTTAAAGACTAGGACCCAAATCCAATAAATCATGTCAAATAATACAGATAAGATCTAATTGTGTGAATGAGAGTCAAAGAGTAAAAGGATATTGAGAGTGAATACACTCATGCCAAGTGTCATAATAAAATATAATAATTAGATCAATGGAGTGTGTTTGATCTTATAGAATAGGATCAATGACACACATTTAACTGAGCAACTAAGATCAATGGTATGTATTGAATCAAAGATCGAGGATCCTATATAGAATGTGATATTTCCACATGGAATAATCTCAAATTATTGGGTCAAAAATAAATATTTGATGTCCAAATTTGAATCGAAGATACTCCAGAGGAGATCAACAGATCAAATTTGATTAGATTCCAGATGGACAAGACAAGGCTACGTGTCCAAATGATGACAAACACATTTTAAAATGGAATGAGCAATTTGGAAAGGTAATACCGCATAGGCAGCCATGTAGGATTAAATTATTATGTAGTAAACCAAATATGTTAGACTCATACACTGTCATTAAAGATCAGTCAAAATCTGAGATGACCAATGACTACCAAATGTGAAGAATGAAGTCCAAGAGGCAAATGAATGACTGTCGATGGTAAATATAGGTGTATATAAGATAAATAGTAGTTAGGAGAACATATTATGACTATCATAGCATGTTTTAACCCCCTTTAGATAGTGCATATGTGTCAACTCTCCTAATTTAGTTTTAAATGCTCAAGAGATGATCCATGGTGAAAATAGTTTCTTGAATAAGTAAGGAGATCCCTATGCCACATTTCATGAAGTTTCATGATTTAGAAGACCATTTTTCCTATCAAAATATGCATGGTCTATTCTTCACTCCATTCTCCTATAATGTAACTAGTTTTCATGCCTTGACATGTGGCATAGTGACCTTTGGACTTCTTTTTTATCACTTCCTTCTCTAATTCTATAAGTAGTAGTTATTTTATCTCTATGAAGATAATAACACACCATGAATGGTGAATCCATACTATAATGATGCCATATTTTTCCTTTGAACATTAATTCAAGTTTGGTTTTGAGTTCTTGAATAATTGTCTAAGTGTGCAAGTGATGTATGGTGATGCAAAGTGATAATTTTCTATCCTTTCTTCCTTTATCCTTTCATATTTGTGTAATATTTCCTATTCTAATAGGTCATATAGAGTGTATTAAAGTATGTTAGGCTCTCTTAAAGTGTATGATTTTACTTGGAGTGTGCAATCTACCATCTAGTTCATTGCCTTGTGTTGCTCTACACATCTCATCTCTATATTGAAACACTCATGTTAGAAACCTTCTAGGACTTAGAGACTAGTTTATATGCTTTGATTCTTAGTGAAAAAGTATGAAGGTCATGTGGAAGACATCTTAATGTATCACCACCTTAGATTCATTTCATTTCATGCAAGTTTTTAACTCTTTTCCCCACAAGAAAGCATTAGCATAGGTGAAAGCACTTCAAGATACATTCAAGGATCTAGCCCTTAAATATAAAGGCTCACTTACACTATAGGTACACCTACATACCTAAAAGTGTTCCCATGTTTCCCAAATCTGGAAGAGTCTTGAATACCCTCTTCTATGGTGCAATATTTTGTAGCAATAGGACCTTAGATTGATGTAGTTCTTCCCTATGTATTGGATTGTGTGTGAATCATACAATATGTGAAAATCATGTACAATAGTGACCTAGCTTGCAACTTGGAAAATAAAGTTCTTGGATTTTTCCTTTAGTAATTTAGACCTATAGATGTTTAGTCCTTAATATTGGTATACAAATAGGGAAGCTTTGATTAATTTGAATGCTTAATATAGTGCTTTTGATAAGTTACTTGGTCTTTGTGGTCTCTTTTTAGGTTTTATAAGTGAGGAATGAATGAGAGATGACCTTGTATTTATATCAATCCATTTAGAGCAATAAAGCACATTAAATCATGTAAGCCAACCATTAAGATACATTTTATTTATAAATTGGATGCCTTTAGGTCACTAGACACTTGAATCAAGTTAGGAAAATATTATCGATATTAATGTCTAACCCAAATGTTAATGTCCAAGGAGTAGGAGATTAGGTATAGGTTTATAGCTTGAGAGATGGAGATAAGTACATTTTAAGAATTATATGCAAGATATACGACTTGGGTCATTAATTTAATATTGGTTAGACTAAGAGATATAAGCCAAGGAGAATAAAGATAGTGTATATACAAGACTTGAGAAAGTAAAAAAGGTAAAGAACTGAGAGGAACAACTAAGGTTTATGTTTTCCAAGTGTACAAGACTAAGGTGATATATAATCATAAAATATCATCTATAGTACCAATGGTGGTTTTCCTATCCCAAACACATGCTCTTAAGCAGAAAAAATGAAAAAAATGGATGAGTAAGAGTTGAATGCATTATGCATAAAAATGTTGAATAATGTTTATTATGAACATTTCATCTACCCCTCTAAGAATGACTACGCCTAATATTTTATCTAATAAAATAATTAATAATTATGAAACATGTAATGAAATTATTGAGACGGCATGTACCTAGAAGATGAATTTTCTCTAGTTAACTATTGTAATTCACCATACACAATAACTCCAATTTTCCCTAATTTATTTTGTATAATGAGTCTAATTAATCTTCAATTCATCTTTAGTTACTAATTTCTCTCAATTATATACAATCACACCATATTGTTTAAACCTAAAAATGTTATTCCCTTAGCCTATAGTGTATTTAGGGATACGTGTGACTGACTTGTGGCTTACATATCTTCATATTATCTTATTGCATTTCTCAATGTTCTTAGTATAGTCAACCTATAGAATAACCCTAGGTAAGTAGAGTATATATAAAAGGCAAGGGTTAGTATTTTATTATCATATTTAAATTATTTTCCTTGTTGCATTGTTGTGGAGGTTGTCTTCTTAAAGCAACTCAGCCATAATATTCAAGTATTCTACTCTTTCACTATTTTTAATGTGGATCTACTTATTATGTTCTTAATTATATGATATATAATTATATTGTTTCAAATCATCTATGTGATTTCATTAAAATTGGTATCACAACTTTGATTTGGGAAAGTTTATACAATGTAGTATTTTTAGATCTGGCATCTTGAGCACTAGAAGGTTAAAAAAACATAACTTGTGATCCAAGATGAATTTAATTTTTTCATCACCACAATTTTGTTTGTGATGCATTTTTAGAAAAAAGAAAAAAATTACCCATAAAATAAGTCTGTAAATGTTTTTACCTTGAGTAAATTAGTAGTCATTGGATTCATCTATACAAGATGATCACAATGGTATATTATTCTGGTAAACTTTATTTATCTAATTTTTTTACACCCTTGTGCACATTAACAATCTTTGGATTCATCTTGGCAAGAATATATCAATGGTATCATCTAATGATACATTTTTTTAGGGTTCAAAACCCTCCTAGATTTTATGCATGATAGGGCCTAACATTCATGGTCATGGGAAAGGGAATGAAATGCCTAAAAATCCTCACAAAGATGACATGGACTCAAATAATTTTGATCTAAGTATTTTTATGTGGATCTACTTATTATGTTCTTAATTATATGATATATAATTATATTGTTTCAAATCATCTATGTGATTTCATTAAAATTGGTATCAAAGCTTTGATTTGGGAAAGTTTATACAATGTAGTTTTTTTAGATCTGGCATCTTGAGCACAGGAAGGTTAAAAAAACATAACTTGTGATCCAAGATGAATTTAATTTTGTCATCACCACAATTTTGTTCATGATGCATTTTTAGAAAAAAGAAAAAAATTACCCGTAAAAAAAGTCTGTAATTTTTTTTACCTTGAGTAAATTAGTAGTCATTGGATTCATCTATACAAGATGATCACAATGGTATATTATACTGGTAAACTTTATTTATCTAATTTTTTTTACACCCTTGTGCACATTAACAATATTTGGATTCATCTTGGCAAGAAGATATCAATGGTATCATCTAATGATACAATTTTTTAGGGTTCAAAACCCTCCTAGATTTTATGCATGATAGGGCCTAACACTCATGGTCATGGGAAAGGGAATGAAATGCCTAAAACTCCTCACAAAGATGACATGGACTCAAATACTTTTGATCTAAGTATTTCAAAGGTAGTTCAAAAACTTAAGTCATAGTTATAGGATATGGTGAAAAAAGATGATCTTGATGCAGTTAAAGGGGACCTCACGAGGTTGAGAGGGGATCTAAATGGCTTACAAGATAAGTTTCAACAAATCACTAGGCAATTAGCCAAATTTTGAGCTTATAAAATTACAAACTAATGTTTCACCACTCTATTTTGGTTCTCTTCCTCCAAATAATCATAATACCAACCATGGTACAAATCCATTGTTGAAAAATGTACACCTAGGTAAGTTTCATGGTAATGATCCACTTACATGGATTACTCAAATTGAAAATTTATTTGATCTACATCAGAATCCCATTGACAAAAGGTGGTCATGGCCTCTCTATATCTAGAACTTGATTAGTTCATTTGTTATTATTGATTATGTGCTCAAAATAAAAAGAAGGGTGTTCCAGTTTCACGATCAATATTTTTTGAGGAGTTTCACCTCCACTATCACAATAATGGCTATGAAAATGACTCCAACCAACTAGACAAGTTTTTCCAAATCAAGATTATAAAGGATTATATTCATCAATTTTAGAATTTCTCCTTACGTGTGGCAGATATCAGTGAGGAATATATGACTGACATATTTTTGAGTGACATCAAAGATAGAATCTAATTAGAGGTTCATGTGTTTCAACCTAGTGATGTATTTGAATCCATACCAAGGGAACACCTAGCTAAAGAAAAAGAGTTGATCAAACTAAGACCTTTCACTAATATTTGTGAATGTAACTTCCCTGCACCATCATTTCCATAGCCTACCCAATTGAAATCTCAAAAAATTGAAGAAAATAATGTAAGTGATATAAAATGGATCAAAATACATTAGTGTACTAAAAGGTTACTTTATATTCAAAGTGACAATGAGGAAGAATAAGATGATGAGGATTTAGGGGTAGGTTTGGTAGAACCTAAGGATGAATTTGAATATTTTGACCTACTATTTAATATAATACACTTTTAGGTATTATTACTCCTTATAATATTAAAGTGGTGGGTTTCCTAAAGAAACATAAAGTGACTATGTTAATTGACTCTAGGAGTACACATAACTTTATCAATAGGAAGTTGGCTACTCATTTATACTATTTTATTTATCTAGCTCTAAAATTTTAGGTCATGATTATAGATGGTAGTACCATCAATTTTTATAAAAAATACCATAACATTAATCTTTTTATAAGAGACTACTTGTTAGATTCTCATGTGTTTGTTATTCCTATGGGAGGAGCTGACATTATTTTGGGAGTGTAGTGGCTCACTACTTTGGACACTATTGAGATGAATTTTTAGCAATTATTTATGAGGTTCCATTCAGAATCCATGACCTTTGAACTTGATTGATTATGGGATAAATATCCACAACTAGTTAGTTCCCATCAGATGATGAAGATCAACAAAAAAAGGTGCTAAGGAATTTTTGGCATGCTCATTTTCTATAAAGGTTCAACCAACTGATGAGTATACACATCCTAATTTTTAAAGGGTGTTAGATGACCATTATATTATTTTTGGTGAAATTTCAAAAGAACTTCCTCTAATACATGCACATGATAATGCCATTAGTCTCATTTTAAAAAGCACACCACTCAACATCAAACCTTACAGGTATCCCTATGCCTATAAGAGTGAAATTGAAAAGATGTATAAGATATGTTAGAGGAAAGAATCATATGACATAATCAAAGTGAATATTCCTCCCCTATGGTTATGATGTGAAATAAATATTATGCTTGAAGTATGTGCCCATACTTTAGATAAATTAACAAGTACATAATCAAAGATAAGTTTTCTATTTCAATAATTGATGATTTTCTAGATGAATTATATGGTGTTATTTATTTTACGAAGTTAGACATTAATTCTAGGTATCATTAGATTCAAATCCATAATGATTACATACCTAAAAAAAATTACATAATTAATGAAGGCCATTATATGGTCATGCCTTTTGGGCCTCACAAGTACACCATCTTCATTTCAAAGTTTGATGAATACTATTTTTAGGTCATTTTTGAGAATGTTTATATTGGTTCTCTTTTATGATATCCTCATCTATAACAATAATTGGGATTACCATTTGAAGCATGTGAAATGTAGGT
Organism: Torreya grandis; assembly: GCA_037957365.1. Classification (NCBI taxonomy): domain Eukaryota; kingdom Viridiplantae; phylum Streptophyta; class Pinopsida; order Cupressales; family Taxaceae; genus Torreya; species Torreya grandis. The sequence goes on from JARHVA010003284.1 coordinate 1,026,788, forward strand.
ACTTTTAGTTTTGGAAAAATATTAACTTTATGTCAAACCTTCCAAATGTGATTTTGGTGTCCAAGATGTGGATTATTTGGGTCATATTTTTTTACATGGAGTGAAATTTTATCCTAAAACAATTCAAGTGATGATGGAGTGGAAGGTTCCTAAGACCCTCAACAACCTTCACAAATTTTTGGGGATAATTGGTTACTATCATAACTTTATCAAAAAATATGGTAGCATTGCATCCCCACTCACCTCGTTGTTGAAGAAAGAATCCTTTCATTAGATTGATTCAATGACCAAGGAATTTGAATAGTTGAAAATGTCTATGTGCACAACTCCAATTTTGGCTACTCTAGATTTTTTTTTAAATATTGTGGAGCGAGATGCATTAGGATATGGCATGGGAGTTATACTCATGCAAGAAGGTAGACCATTAGCATTTGAAATTTTCCACTAAATCAAAAAATAGCTCAAACCAATCTATGAGAAAAAAATGATGGATATTCAACATGAAGTCAAACAATGGAGACCTTATCTGATGGGTCATAAATTTCAAGTAAATATTAATCATGATAGCCTCAAATATTTTTTAGGATAATAATTTTCATCTAAAGAACAAAAAAAATGGGTTACTAAAATGTTAAGCTATTATTTTTAAATAGTATATAAGAAAGGAAAAGATAATGTGGTGGTAAATTCACTATCCCTGAGAGATGAATCAATTAAGACAGTGTTATGTGAAATGATTATTTAGCAAGTAGATTATCTAGAGGAAGCAAAATCAAAATGGGAGAATGATAGTGATACCCATGTTTTGATTCAAAATATTCATCAGGGTTCTGGAGAAAATGAAAATTTTACATGGAAGAGGTACACATTATGGTATAAATATAGATTATACCTTTGTAAGCATTCTCTTCTAAAAAGTAAAATCCTTCAAGAACTTCATGCATCTCCACTAGGAGGTCACTCAGGATTTTTAAAAACATATCATAGAATAAAGAAGGAATGTTTTTGGGAGGGAATTGAGGGGGATGTATATAAGTATGTGGTTGAATTCATGGTATTTCAGTAGAAAAAAGGTGAAACCATTAAGACCCCAGGTCTTTTATAGCTTGTATCCATCCCTAGATAGTGTTGAGAGGAGGTTTCTATGGATTTAATTACTAGGCTACCATGATCTAAGGGTAAAAAATTTATCATGGTAGTTGTGGATCAACTTGATAAGTATTCTCATTTTTATTCCTTCTCATAGCCATTATTTTCTAGTATAGTAGCTTCTACTTTTCTCAATACAATTCAAAAATTGCATGGTACTTGAAAGATCATTGTAAGTGATCGAGATCCCATATTTACTAGTCATTTTTGGACTAAATTATTTTCATGTTTGTGCACCTAGTTGGCTCATATCTTATCCTGTCATCTTTAATATAATAGATAAAAATAGGTAGTCAAAAAATGTCTAAAAGGATATCTTATTTGTTTTGTTTTGAACAAACAAGACAATTGGGTTCATTGGTTGCCACTTACTGAATGGTGGTATAACACTTCTTTTGACACTTCTTCCAAAATGTTTCCCTTTTTTTCACTATATGGGTATCAACCCCCATCCATCACTTCCTATTTGATGGTACATCCTAAATGTTTGAGATATTGAGGAACACATTCAACATCAATAACATATACTAGTGAGTTTCTAAGAGAATTTAGCAATGGAACAAAATAAAATGAAACAACAAATAGATCAACACTATATTGAGAGGGATTTTGACATAAGTTATTAGGTATTTATGTATTTACATCCATATAATAATATGTCCCTAAATAAATAAATAAATTATAACAAGTTGTCATGTAAGTATTATGGCCCTTATCAAATCTTGCAAAAAATTGGTAGTGTGGCTCACAAACTGAAATTGCCTCCATCCACTTGCCTATATGTATCTTAACTGAATAAGGTAATTGGATATATTTTCCATTTAGATAAAGTTACTAGAATTGGATGAATAATGATGAGTCATTCTAGACCCTAAAGAGTTCCTTCACATGTGCACTAAGAAATTATAGACTAGATAGATTACGGAGTGTTTGATCAAATGGAAGAACCTGCATTCTAAATATGTAACATAGGAGGATGGATCATTACTAAAAAAACATCATAGTTTGATTTAGTTTTTAGGATAACATTGTTATGAAGGGGAATAAAATGCTATGCCCTTAACCTATAGTCCATTTAGGGATATTTGTGGCTGACTTGTGACTTACATACATTCATATTATCTTATTTCATTTCTTAATGTTCTTAGTATGGTCATCTTATGGAATAACCATGGATAAGTAGAGTATATATAATAGGTATTCATTAGTATTTTATGATCATATTATGAATTTTTTTCTTATTGAGTTATTGTGGATATTTCCCCTTGAAGTGGCTTGGTCATAATATGCAAGTATTCTACTTTTTTTCTAATTTTTATTATGTATCTGCTTATTCTATTTTTAATTATATGATATATAATTTTATTATTATGAATCATCTAAATAATTTCATTACAAAAAAAATAGATATGGTGAATCTAGGATTAAAGGGGTAAGAGATAACCTAGGGTACAAGGATGGTAGACTATCTCTAAAGTAGACCAATTATTTGTGAAATTTAGATAAAACGTATAATAAATTTATCATGTTGATATGCTAAAAATATAAATTAAATCTATTATAAATATTGAAATGATGTTGAAAATAAGATACTTAGATGGTTAGGATGCTAACATATATATAGATCTAGAATAAGCAAAAAGTAGATTGAATCTAGATTCTAGATCATTTACCTGATTTTAGATATTGTACATTTGTAGACATAGGCACTTGTATCGACCTTGGATGTTTGTGTCCATGCTATTTTCTAAATTGGATGTATAAGTATAATATGTAATACCTACTAAAACTAAATGAGACCACCTAAATGATTCTAGATTCTATGTTACCTTCACACTAGTGCATTCATATCTAGCTCATGGACTATAGATCCTTGTCAAATAATAAAACCTTAGTTCTTCATATTCATAATGGTTTGGGAAAATGGGTTAGTGGTACAATGGTGTTGATTTACCCCAAATACCCCTCTATAATTGATTGTTGCCTATATATCCAATACTCTGAATAGGGTTTCAAACTTATGTAGTTATCCCCTATGTGGTGTCTTGTGTGTGAATCATGCAATGTGCAATAAACAGGTACAATAGTGAGCTATCTTGTAACTTGGAAAATATGGATCATGGAATACTCTTTTAATACTTAATACCTTCATTCCTCATCTAGAAAAACCTTTCATGACTTAGAAAAGACCAAGGCAAAATACCAAAGGAACTCAATTAAGTACTCAAGTGATCAAATCTTCCTTATTTTCTTCTATTTCCATATCAGTCATAAGGATAACACGCGTGTGCACGTGTGCACACACACAACACACACACACACACACACACACACACACACACACACACACACACACACTTGTTATCCTTGTGAATGATATGGAAATAGAAGACAATAAGGAAGATTTGATCACTTGAGTACTTAATTGACTTCCTTTGGTATTTTGCCTTAGTATTTTCTAAGTCATATTAAGTTTTTTAGGTGAGGAATGAATGAAGACTGATCTTATATTTATACCAATCCTTTTATAGAATATTTCACATTAAATAACTTATGATGACCATAGAAATACATTTCATTTGTAAATTGGATGACTTTAGGGCACTAGAGTCTTGTGTTAGAATAAGACACTTGCATTGACTTATGTGTTTGACTACGACACAAGTGTCAAGGTAGCTATAAAACATTCACATGTCTAAAACTTGCATATATGGAAGATAAGTAGGTTTATAACATTATAGGAAAGATATAAGGTTTTAATCATCATAATAACATTGGTCGAACTAAGAGATAAATAATTAGGCACAAAGAGATAGTGTATGCAAACATTTTGGTAGTAGGAAAGGTTTATAAGTTGAAGTTACATCCATGATATGTATTTTCCAAGTTTACAATACTGAGGTGACATATAATTCATAAATAGTGTCTACGTTCTCTCCTTTAATTTAGTAATGATTTTCAATTTAAATAAGAATAATTGTGTATTTGGGTGTGTATAACATACCATGCCTTTGCTTGAGTCCATCTTAAATTATTTGTTTATGACTAACTTACAACTAATATTATGTTATAGTATATAATTAATGCATATAATCTGAAAGTGAAATCATTGAAATAATTAAAATTGAAAGAAAGTAAGGTATAGGATTACACATATGTATCAATGCAACCATCTTGATTTGAAAAAATATATCACTATGAATCATTAGAGATAAGATTATGATAAATATAAAATATATAAAATGCATATATCTAAAGAGATAAAGAGATATTTGATGAAACATGCCCCTAACCTTCGAGAAAAGATGAGTTGTCACCTAGTAATTGATATTATCTCAACTATGTAACCAAATAATACTTATAACTCGATGAGCATGAGTTAACTAAGTCAATTCACACTATAAAACTAGTGAGATTGGATGATTTAATCAAGTCCAACCTATAAATTTGGCAACATTTCATGATTTAATCACATGTTAACCATACCAAAAAGTGAACCAACCATTGTAATTGATTGGTTCAATATAATCTATAAAAATCTAATCTAGTGGGTGATGACAATCCTTAAAAGTGTTTAGAATTTGAAAATGATTTGATTTTTCAATACTATGTGTACATTGCATAAAATATGCATCTTAGATATGTCTCATGCTAAAACTATGTATAACAATGGTACCAATATATAGAATTTTATCATAAATATGTATATGAATCATATAACTATGAATTATCCCAATTTTTAACTATATAAATGTGGAAAACATGCTTATAAAACATTTATCCACTATAATCTAGAATTAAATTTTTTTTAAGGGTGGATAACACATTTCCAAAACATGTTCCCACTGTAATCTGAATCTGAGAACTGGTGTGAGTGCCAATGTGCATAAATATGAAAATTGAGAACTGATGTAAGTGATAATGTAGACATATTTCCAAAACATGCCCCCACTATAATCTGGGTATTTTACACACTGAATAAATGTGGACAATATGTTTCCAAAAACATGCCCCCATTGAATCTAAAATTGTGATAAATGTGAATAACATGTTTCTAAAACATGCCCCCACTGTAATCTGAATATGTGAAGCAATGTGGAAATCATGCTTATATGGCATGCCCATTGATATGCCTCCATTTTTAGGTGAGATAAATTATCAACTCATAGTTACCTTAACTCAAAATGATAAGATAACCATGTAAACTATGAATTTACTATATAACATATAGAGGGAACATGCCTAGGTAGATATTTCATTGAAGCAAGAAGAATGTGATCACACCAAGTCTTAAGATGCATGATATAGATCATGGCAATCCCTATATAGTAATAATAAAATCTCAAAAAGTAACCAAGCATACACACAAGAGAACTAAAAAATGAAATCAAGAGGCAAAGGTCCAAGGAGACCTCACATAATGGGTATGCTTAAATGTTGCATAATCGAAGGGACATTACTTAGTCAAATATCCACAAAGTAATGAATGACATATTAAATTTACATACAACAAGTAATGACATATGCAAATGTCATAATAGGAAATCATAGGCACAGGGTCCACAATCAATGGATCATATTTAAATCCTCAAACAAGTAATACAATGCATGATAATAGAAAACAAGGAACACAATCAAAGAAGTGTTAAAAAGAAAGCATGGATAACCAAAAAAGACATAAAATACTAGTCAATGGATCATATAGATTAGAAAAAAATTGTTAAGTACATAGCATATCAAGTACATTGTAAGAGATATAAGTAGGGATAAAGGCATGTGTAGTTATATACATGAGCTCAAACATTATAATTTAAAGTGATCATAACATGGTATAACCTAGATGTATCATGATCATGTATGGGTAAAAGTGTTACTATAACCCAAGGATATGCCTTTATGGAGGCCTCATATCATGTGTCATATTCACATCCTATGTAATCGGTATCATCAGAATCATACCAATATTTTGTATTAGTAGTATAGGAAAGATGTAATTTCTTAGGTTGTTCTTGAACATGTGATATAAAATTTGGAGTATTTACGAATAATAAATTATGACATATTGTGGTTGTGACATTTTAGGTATGGAATTATTTGTATTTGTGTTCACCTCAAATGTTAATATCTTATGAACATTTTGAGCTACATGGTTTTCCTTGCTTGTATCTATATTTGGTTTTGTATTAGGAATAGCATCGCCACTATCATAATCATTTGGAATTTTGTGTTCTCTTATTTTACAGTGTTGACCAAAAAATGGAATTCATGTGGATTATTTTTTGGTGGTTTTAATATCATTGGTTCCTTTGGTAATTTTATATCATTTGATACTTTTAGAACCTTTGGTAATGGTACTTTCTCTATTTCTTTGTTCTTTTAACTTATTTCTAAGTATTGTTTGGTAGTAATATTTGTTTTTTTAACACTTGTGCTTTAGGAGAGGTACTCGTAATGTGAGTGGGTTTCTTGGTTGATGTATTAATAATATGATCACCAATACCTTTGAGACTTTGTATTTTATTATTCAATGCAAAAAAATAATTTGTATGATGCCCATACGTTCTTTGATATGTAAAATAGTATCTGGATTTCCTTATAAGATCTTGAGGTAATTTGATCACTTTGTTTTGAATCATTTTATTTAAGATTTCACTTGGACTTCAATTAGCCTTTTAGTCACTTTTTAAATAACTTGTTCTATATGTATTTTGTTTTAGCTTTTTATTTAGATAAGAATCATTGCTTTGCATAATATTAATAGATGACTATGCAAACATATGATTAACACTACCATGTATTGGATTGTCTAAGTATGTAATCTGATTTTATAATTCTTTTATTAATTTTATCATGTTAATATTTTTTTTTTAAGGATTCACAAGCACAAATATTAGGAGCTTAAAATAAAACATGCATATATAAACCATCTAGCTTACCCCTTGAAGGAGTGATAGCAATGGACATAATTAGAGGGATGATAGTTACCACCCTCCTTACGGTTAAGAGGAGGAAGAGGCTCCTTTGTATCCATTTTAAATGCTATAATAATTGATATAAGAATCAAATAAGAAAAACATACAAATTATAAGGAGTAATTAATCATAATAATAAAAATTAGAACTAAATAATTACTATATTTATAAATTAGAAAATAAGAAACCCTAGGTCAACTTGGGTTTACACATAAAGACACAAAGGTTGGGTTCACCAAATATTTAACTCTAAAAATGTAGAGATGGAGAATGTAGGTTTAAAGTGGTAAGAGATAACCTAAGGCACAAGGATGGTAGACTATCTCTAAAGAAGACCAATTATTTGTGAAATTTATATATAACATATACTAAGTTTATTATATTGAGATGACAATGATAAAAAGTAAAATTATGATAAATATTTCAATGATGATAAAAAATAAAATATTTATATTATTTTGATGTTAATACAAATATATATATGGAAAAGGTAGAAAGTAGACTAGATCTGGATTCTCGAACAATCCCCCAATTCTAAAAATTATACCTCTATAACTATGTACACTTGTGTTGACTTTGGATAGTTACATCGATGCTATTGTCTAACTTAGGTGTAGATGTCCAATATTGAATAACTATTAGAACTAGATGAAACCACCTAGATCTTTATATATTCTATGTCACCTTCGCTCTAGTGCATTCAGACTGGGTCATGGACTATTTTTCCTTATGAAATGATAAAATCCTAGTTCTTCATCTTCATAGTGGATATGGGAAAAATGGGTTAGTGGGCATATAGTGTTGAGATGCCCCAAACACCCCTCTATCAATGGCCACTATCTACATAGCCAAAACACTAAAAAGAGCCTCAAAATTGTAGTTCTCCCCTATGTGTTGGCTTGTGTGTGAATTATGCAATGTGTGATAAGTAGTTACAATAATGACCTAGCTTGTAACTTAGAAAAACTCATAGAATTATCCTTTAATATTTTAAACCTGAAAATATGTTGTCCTTATAATTGATATGGAAATAAGAAAAAATATGGAAGCTTTACTCACTTAAGTACTTGATTGAATACCTTTGTAATTTTTCCTTAGTCTTTTTTAGGTCTATGCGAGGTTATTCCAAGTGAGAAATGAATAAGAGTTGAAATTTTATTTATACTAATCTTTTTAGAGAATATATCATATTAAATCACTTAAGTCAACTATAAGAATATGTTTTATTTATAAATTGGATGACTTTTGAGCACTAGACACTTGCATTGGAATAGGACGTATGTGTTGACACATGTGTCTAACTAGGACATAATTATTTAGGTAGATAAAAAATATGTACATGTATATAACTTGTAGAGATGAAAGATAAGTAGGTTTATAACATTTTGAAAAGGATAGAAGGTCTAAGTCATAAAACATATTTTAAATTTATCATCCTGAGATGCTAAAGATATGAAGTATAATTATTATAAATATTGAAATGATGTTGAAAATATGATACTTAGATGGTTATATGTTAACATAGATCAAGATCTAGAACAAGAAAAAAGTAGTCTAGATCTAGATTATAGATCAGTTGTCTGATTATATAAATTGTACCTTTATAGACACAGACACTTGCATCAACCTTAGATGTTTGTGTTGATGTTATTGTATAATTTGGATGTAGGAGTTTAGTATGTAATACTTATTAGAATTGAATGGGACCACCTATATGCTTCTATATTCTATGTCACCTTCACTCTGGTGTATTCAAATCTAGCTCATGGACTATAGATCCTTATCAAATAATAAAACCTTAGTTCTTTATATTCATAGTGGTTGTGGGAAAATGGGTTATTTGGAACATGGTGTTGAGATATCCCAAAGAATCCTCTATCATTAAGTGTTACCTATATATCTAATACTTTGAAGAGGGATTCAAACTTATGTATTTCTCCCCTATGTGTTGGCTTGTGTATGAATCATGCAATGTGTGATAAGTATGTAAAATAATGACCTAGCTTGTAACTTGGCAAATATGGATCATGAAATAATATTTTAGTAATTTAGACCTATATATAGGTAATCCCTATGACTAATATGGAAATAGAATAAAATAGGGAAGATTTGCTCACTTGAGTACTTAATTGAATGCCTTTTGTATTTTGCCTTGGTCTTTTCTAGGTCTATGCTAGGTTTTTCTAGGTGAGAAAATATCGAGTGTTGATCTTATATTTACACCAATACTTTTAGATAATATATAAAATTAAATAAATTAAGATGACCATAAGAAAACATTTTATGTATAAATTAGATGACTTTAGGGCACTATAGTCTTGTGTTGGAATATGACACTTGAATTGATTTATGTGTTTGACTGGGACATAAGTGTCAAGACAAATATAAAACATGAACATGTCTAGAACATTAAAAAAATGGAATATAGGTAGGTTTATAAAATTTTAGTCAAGATAGAAGGTTTGAGTCATCGTAATAATATTGGTCTAACTAAAAGATAAGCAATTAGGTATAAAGATATAGTGTATTCGAACCTTTTGGTAGTGGGAAAGGTCTATAAATTGAAGTTAAATTCATGATATATATTTTCTAAGTGTATAAGATTGAGGTGCTATATAATTCATACATAGTATTTACATTCCCCTCTTTAATCTAGTAATGAAATTGTTAGTTTAAAGGACAATAAATGTGTACTTGGGTGTGTATAACATACCTTGTCTTTACTTGAGTCCAACTTGAATGATTTATTTGTGACTAACTTGAAAACAAAAGTATGTTACAATATATAATTAGTGCATATAATATAAAAGTAAAAGCACTGAAATTATTTAAATTAAAAGATAATAGGGTTTTGGAGTACACATGTGTATCGATGCAACCATGTTGATTTAAAAATATATATCATTATGAATCATTAGACCTAAGATTAAGATAAATATAAAATATAGAAATCGAATATATATAAAGAAGTAGAGAGAGATTGGAGGAAACATTCCCCCAATCTTAGAGAAAAAATGAGTTGTCACCCAGTAGTTAAGATTAGCTCAACTATACAACCATATCATACTTATAACCTGACGAGCATGAGTGAACCAAGTCAATTCAACTATAGAACTGGTGAGATTGGATGATTTAATCAATTCCAACCTAAAAATTTGATAATATTGAGTGATTTTATCACTTTAACCATACCAAAAAGTGAACCAACTATTGCAATAGATTGGCTTGGTACAATCTATAAAAGTTCAATCTGGTGGGTGATAAAAAATATTACAAATATTTAGATTATGAAACTAATTTGATTTTACAATACTATGTGCACATTTCATAAAAAATGTATCTTAGATATGTCTCATGCTAAAATAATGTATAACAATAGTACCAATGCATATAATTTTACCATAAATGTGTATATGAGTCATATAAATATGAATTTGGCCAATTTGAAACTATGTAAATGTGGATAACATGTTTTCAAAACATACCTCCACTATAATTTAGAACTAAAACTGGTGTAAGAGTGGAGAACATGTTTCCAAAACATGTTCCCACTGAAATCTAAATCTAAGAATTGGTTTGAGTGCTAATGTGGATAGATATGAAAACTAAGAACTGATGTAAGTGCTAATGTAGACATATTTCAAAAAAATGCCCTCACTATAATATGGGTATGTTACAAACTAAATAAATATGGACAATATGTTTCCAAAACATGCCCCTACTGAATCTAAAACTATGATAAATATGGATAACACATTTCTAAAACATGCCCCCACTGCAATCTGAATATGTGAAGCAATATGGAAGGCATGCGTCTATGGCATGCCCACTGATATGCCTCCATGTTGAAGTGAGATAAAGTATCAATTTATAGTTACCTTACCTCAAAAAGATAATATAACTATGTAAACTATGAATTTATCATATAATATATATAGGGAACATGTCTAGGTAGATATATCATTGAAGCACAAAGAATGTGATCACACTAAGTCCTAAGATGCATGATACATATCATGTAAATGTCTATATAGTAATAATACAAGCTCAAAAAACAACCAAGCACACATGCAAGAGCACTCAAAAATAAAATCAAGAGACAAAGGTCTAATAATACCTCATACAAGAGGTATGCTTAAATGTTGCACAATCAAAGGGACAGGACTTAGTCAAATTTCCAAAAAGTAATGAATGATATATTAAATGTCCATACAATTAAAAATGGCATATGCAAATGTCAAAATGAAAAATCATAAGCATAGGGGACACAAAAAATAGAGTATATTTAAATTTTCAAACAATTAATACAATGCATGATAATAGCAAGGAAGAAACACACTCAAGGAAGTGTAAAAAAGAAAGCATGGACAACCAACAAAAACATAGCATACTAGTCAATGGTTCATATGGGTTAGAAAAAAATGCTAAGTACATAGAATATTAAGTATATTGTGAAAGATACAAGCATGGAAAAAAGCATGTGTAATTACATATATGAGCTCAAATATTATAATGTAAAGTGATCATAGAATGGTATAACCTAGATGTATCATGATCATGTATGGGTAAATGTGTTACTATAACCTAAGGATATCATCAAGGAGATGCCTTTGTGGAAGCCTCAAATCATGTGTGTCATATTCGCATCCTACGTAATCGGTATTATTGTAAAGTTGTTCTTAAACATTTGATATACCATTTGGAGTATTTTTATATGAATAAAAAATTGTACCATACTATGGTTGTGACCTTTTAGGTATAACATTATTTGTATTCATGTGCACCTCAAATGTTAATACTTCATGAACATCCAGAGCTACATGGTTTTCCTTGATTGTATTTGTATTTGGTTATGTATTAGGAATAGTATCACCACTATCATAATCATTTAGAATTGTGTTCTCTTGTTGGTTAGTATTAACCAACAAAGGGAACCCATGTGGATTATTTTCTAGTGGTTTTAATGTCATTGGTTCCTTTGGTAATTTTATATCATTTAGAATTTTTGGAACCTTTGGTAATGGTATTTTCTCTATTTATTTGTTCTTTTAACCCTTCTCTTATTTCAAATTATATTTTAGTACTAATATTTGTTATTTTGACACTTGGGATTTAGGAGAGGTACTCATAATGTGATTGGGTTTCTTGGTTAATGTATTAATAATATGATCACCACTACCTTTGAGACTTTGTATTTCATTCCTTAATGCAAAAAATAATCTTTATGATGCCCATACATTCTATGATATACATAATAGTATTTGGATCTCCTTATAAGATGTGAAGGTAATTTGATCACTTTGTTTTGAATTATTTTTCTTACGATTTCATTTGGACTTAAATTAGCCTTTTAGTCACTTTTTGAATAACTTGTTCTAGATATATTTTGTTTTAGATTTTCATTTGGATAAGAAGCCTTGCTTGGCATAATATTAATAGATGAACATGCAAACATATGATTAACACTACCATGTATTGGATTCTGAATAATATGTAATCTGATTTTATAATTTTTTTATTAACTTTCTCGTACTGGTGATTTAAATTTTTAAAGATTCACAAGAATAAATCTTAGGTGCTTCAAACTGAACATACATATATACACCATCTAGCTTACCTCTTGGAGGAGTGATAGCATGGACCTAATTAGAGGGATGATATCTATCACCCTCCTTAGGGTTAGGAGGAAGAAGAGGCTCCTTTGTATCCATTTTAAATATTCTAATTGATGTCAGAATCAAATAATAAAAACATACAAGTGATAATGAGTAATCAATCATAATAATAAAAATTAGAACTAAATAATTACTGCATTTAGAAATTATAAAATAGGAAACCCTAGGACAACTTGGGTTTACACACAAAGACACAGAGGTTAGGTTCACCAAATATTTAACTCTAAAAATGTAGATCTGAAGAATGTAGGTTTAAAGGGGTAAGAGATAGCCTAGGGTACAAGGATGGTAGACTATCTCTGAAGTAAACTAATTGTTTGTGAAACTTGAATAGAACATATACTGAATTTTTTATGTTGAGATGTTAATGATAAAAAGTACAATTATTCTAGATATTACAATGATGATAAAAATAAGATACTTAGCTAGTTCTGATGTTAATAAAAATATGGATATGGAAAAGATAGAAATTAGACTAGATCTAGATTCTAGAATAGTCTCTTGATTCTGAAAATTATATCTTTATAACTATGGACACTTACTTCGACCTAGGATAGTTGTATTGGCACTACTATATGACTTAGATGTAGATGTCCAGTATTGAATACCTATTAGAACTAAATTGGACCACTTTGATCCTTCTAGATTCTATGTCACTTTCACTCTAGTGCATTTAGATCTGGGTCATGGACTATTACTCCTTATCAAAAGATAAAATCCCAGTTCTTCATCTTCATAGTGGTTGTGGGGAAAATAAGTTAGTGGGCACATAGTTTTGAGTTATCCGAAAGATCTCTCTGTTAATGTGCACTGCCTACATAGCCAATAATCTAAAGAAAGCCTCAAAATTATGTAGTTCTCCCCTATGTGTTGGCTTGTGTGTGAATTATGCAATGTGTGATAAGTAATTACAACAGTGATTTGGCTTGTAACTTAGAAAATGTAACTCATAAAATGCTCCTTCGATACTTCAAACCTATAGATATGTTGTTTTTGTAACTGATATGAAAATAAGAAAAAATATGGAAGATTTACTCACTTGAGTGCTTGATTGAATACCTTTGGTATTTTTCCTTGGTAATTTTAGGTCTATGCGAGGTTTTTCCAAGTGAGAAATGAATAAGAGTTGATCTTGTATTTCTACCAATCCCTTTAGAGAATATATCACATTAAAGCACTTAAGTCAACTACAAGAATATTTTTTATTTATAAATTAGATGACTTTGGAGCACTAAATACTTGCATTGGAATAGGATGTTTGCATCGGCATATGTGTCTGACTGGGATGTAAGTACTTAGATAGATTAAAAAAATAGGCATATGTCTAGAACTTGTAGAGATGGAAGATAAGCAAGTTTATAACATTATGGGAAAAATAGAAGGTCTAAGTCATCAAAATAATATTGGTCGAACTAAGAGATAAACAATTATATACATAAAGATAGTGATTGCGAGCCTTTTGATAGTGGCAAAGATCTAGAAACTAAAAATGTATCCGTGATATGTATTTGACAAGTGTACAAGATTAACGTACTATATAATTCAAAAATAATATCTACACCTATATCAATTCAATGCTATTACTCAAACATATAATGCCCTACTTTTCTCAATATTAATTTTAGGACTCAAATGCAACAATCCACTATTTTATGTACAAAACTCAAATAAAGATAACCTAAATTTAAACATTTAAAACCATCTTTAAAATAATATAAAATCACATTTAAAATGATAACTGGTATCAAAAACAAAGAAACAAAAATAAAGACAAAGATAAAATTAATATGTAATTAAAAGTTATATCATGTCACCCGAACATCAACATAACTTTAAAGACTTACATTGCCATTAAAATAGAATCTAATGTCGACTTAAAACCTCATTAATGTCAGAAATGACATTAACACCTAGACATAATTTTTGAATTTTTATTTTTTTAAAAACCCTGATTTTAAATAAGACGCTATCCTCCCACTTTAATCAGGGAGTGTAATATATACCCTATCATAAGTTCAAGATTTAAAATATAAACCCCCAACCTTACTCAGATTAGTGTAATCAACTATTTAAAAACAGAAATACTGATATCTACATAATTCAAGGGTAATTCAAGGGGACTCACAGAACTGGAACCAAAAAGAAATCGATATATACAATCTTCTCAAATGAATTTTTATATATTTCATGAAACCTTTACAGGGAAAACGTTCTTCAATTTTTATCTGCATGAGAAATTAAATCAACCTTGCAAAAATGACAGCCAAAAAAGGGAATCAGCTTCATCTGCAGCTTTTATTTTGTTACGGTGCACATCGAAATCCAGGTACATGGGCTGAAGCATATGCATGTCATATCCAGACCCAGGGGAATTGGGAGGAAGGCCGAGCTCATCATCCGAAGCCTGTTGTAGGTATTTTATATAACTCTCAGGAATGGGGTCCCCCAATTCCTTGCACCAATATTCTTCTTCGTACAAATCTTGTGCATAATTAGTATCACTAGTTGTAGACTGCGCGTCGTCTGCAATAAACAAGTGATCCAATTCATTAAATCTGCCTCCACAATTTGAATTAGAAGAAGAATAAGAAGTTCCATCCCTTCTAAAACAGACTCTGAATCGCACGTTTCTTCCATTAGTGAGCCTTGAATACAGCAACTCCACCACTCCCGCTCGGACATGATCAAACTATTCCGAACTTCACAAAATGTTTCAATTGATAAGAGGTTGTGATCGAAAATATCAATCAAAAATTTCTGCACACAGTTTATCCAAAAACTCGCTTTTATAAGGTTTCAATTTTTTTTTTTTAAACCTCCAATTCACACAGTCCCGGTTCCAAACGGAATTTAATTCCACATTCCCTCTACCGTTCTTCCCTGGGTGGCGGTGGAGCCCTCCATTGTGAGAGTTGGAGACGTTATAAACTAAATATCACGGGTCAAAAAAAACGTGACAAATTAATCTCGTCAGGTTTTCTTTTTCCACAAAGCCACAATATTATATAATTGAGTTTCGTGCGGCTTCGAGTAGCGGAGTTACTTCAAAGGCAGTGACAAATTCTTCCGCCGATTGCCTCGGTCAAATGAGGCTTCAATATTTTATAACCTAAGAAGGGGTGGTAGGGATAATCTGGTTATGCACGTTATCTTGAAAGTAAATTACCTCCTTTTTTTTGACATTTTAACGACCAAGAAAATTTCGATCCACGCTTAAATTTAAAGGAGTGGTACGAATTGGTTTAAGAATCTTCTACGAGTTCTCTACACATGGGATAAAGCCCGCAAAAACTAATAAATAAACAAGGGTTGTGTTCCAGTTAATCTTTGTTTTTTTATTAGATATAATTAATATAAGAGGGAGAGGAAAACATGTTTTTATAAAATATTGTGGAAGAGGAACAAACGAAATACAGTGGTAGCGTAGGTCACAAACAATTATACGTCAGGGGTCCAAAGTCAGCGAAAATCTTAACAAAAAGAAACCAAAAAGATGCATAGAGGGGAAACACTAAAGATATTAGTTGGACTCTTTAAAATCAGAATAGACAACCATCTTGTTATTCCCAAACTTTACTTTTTCTTTATCCTTTCCTTTTGTTCTTTTGCTCAGTCCTTGGTAAGTTTCTTCAGTGAGGCTCTTCCTTTTGTGGAGCGGCATCCACTCCTCTTTGTCCAAGGATCTCTTCACTAGCGCCTTTTTCTTCTCCTTTGATCTTTCTCCATTTTCTTACTAGGAGGAGTGATGTCAATCTCCCTTCTTCAGTTATGACCGTCATTCCTTGACTAGTTCCCATTCCAACCTTCTCCAGAGATAACATCATTTTCAAATTATTGATTTCTTCCACCAACTCAGTACAAAGCAAATGTTCCATGGCCGCTTTGGTTTGAATCTTCTCCAAGATCCTCTCCATATCAACCAGCTGGTTGCTCGAAGGGGTATGGGGATGAATACTTGTCATTGGCTCCTCTTGAATGTTGCCATCCATGCTGCTTTCCTAGGGCATCTTTCCAGTGTTTTCCTCTCCCCCCACCTTTAGTAATAACATTTTTATGAATTTATGATATTGTTTGAAGTTATTGTCAGTCTTGAAATAGGGCAGTTGACAAAGTAATTACCAGATAAAGAAAAAGAAAGTGGTGGTACTTTATTCACAAATGGAGAAACTTTTTCCATAATTAGAATCACAATCAGTAAGTATATATAAGCCATTGCTTTGCATTTATTGTGAAATCATTATCCAATGTGATCCAAGATCTGAACACATATTAGGTAATTGAATATGCATGGATGGCATTATGTTATGGCTATTTTTACTAAAATATAATGTGGCTCATAATGCCCATAAATGGGATTCATGTCATAGAACAACACTGAGTGTCGAAGCTTTTGACATTGTTCATTGAATCGAAGGTGGTTATTTTTCCTTGTGAAGGATCAAATGTGCATATTTGTATATTTAGCCATCTAGCTAGTCAATGTATACAAAATTTACCTCCCTATAAACTAGTTTCATTTGCAGGGGAGCTATACGATGTAGATAATCATATTTTATGAAAATACATTTCTTTGTCATGTATTCTATGCAAGATGAATAGTTCATAAGGATCTAATCCCAGTTTCTATGATTTATTTCCAATTGCATCACCAATATGCAAACAATTTAATAAATGGTCAATTATACCATTTCTTAGTTTTAAAGGTGTATATTGAAAATATAATAGTACATGAAATTTGTCAAAGAGGTAATCACCAATATTATACCTAAATGATTTGCCTTGAAAAAGATGATGTTCACTAAGAGTATCATCAATGTTATTGTATTGTTTCCTTGTTCAATGTTCATAGCCTTCTACAATTATTGGTTTTTCCAATGTTTCATTATATTGTCTCTTGCATTTATTGAGAGTAGAGCCCATTGGCTTTACAAAAAAAGAAAAAGTATAGCTGTATGGTAAAATATGTACCTTTAATTTGTTGATACGGGAACCTAATTTTTCAGTCCAATGCATTATTACAAACCCTTGTATAGAGGAAAATAAAAGATTAACTAAATAACTAATTAAAGCAAACAACATAGATTATATAAACAAAAAATGTAAGACTAATTGAATAAATAATAAAATCAAATGACTTTGATTATTATTTTTTGAATAGTCAAATGCATTTGGACTATAAACATGAAAAAAAAGTACAGGTTTGTTGGCAAAGTGATCGTGCATATAATTTGATTTATTTATGTGTACAAAACAAATGTAAAAGCAAAATTTCAACATTACAAATAGATTAGGTGAACACAAAAGAAGAGATTTATTGCATTGTTCATGGCTAATAAGTATAAGTATACGGTAATGTGCATACCTATAGTTAGCTGATATAGTGACCTGATTTCCAATATATTGCACAACTCCGAAAGCCTCTATAAAGAAAGATGCAAGGTTAATTGAATAACTGATAAAAGTTATGGACATGGATTGCATGGAATAAAAATATAATATTATTTTTATAACTAATAAAATGAAAAGACTTTCCTTTTCTTGAACACTCAAAAGCATTTGCATGACGAAGAAAGAAAAAAGATGTGCAGGCATATCAAAAAAGTAGTCATGAATTTATTTTATTTTAATTATGAATACAAAGAAAATGTAAAATGAAAATTTTAACATTATAAATAGATTAGGTGAAGAAAAAATAAGAGGTTAATCAAATTGATGATGACTAGTCAAATGCTCTATACATAGGAATCCTTTACATGTACTATTGGAGATGCCTATATATAATAAAATAGAATATAATAATATTGCAAAGCAATTCGTTCATAAATCATTGGATGAATAATGTTAAAAAAAATCCAATCAAATCATTACATTATAAATAAATTCTAAAACATTGTATGAAATTAGGATTTATCACTCGACTTTTTCCAGTTCTAACATGCAGACAACTTGGTTCAAAAAAGTAATAAAACACTGATTTATTTGACAAAGAAATCACTTCAAGGCATAAAGTTGATAATAATATTATTGTGCATCTCTATTTATTTATGATGTGAGATGAAATCAATTTAAGCATGTACAATCAATATTAAGGGTATTTGAAAAAATGAAAACACATTATATTTCTAACATGGTTGATATAGGAATTCACGTCACTCACATAGACATATGATTCTATACCAACCAATATAATAATAGTATTTTATTTTTTTGCAATGTGACAAGATAATAAATCCTACAAATGTGTGCTACATCAATAGCACCATGCACGTTTGATTTTGAAGGCAATTACTTAATTGAAAGTGTACTTAATTTTTTATAAGGATGGTATAAGTTATAGTTAGGTAACATGAACCATGTAAATAATTAGATACATTAGGCCCTAGGGAGCTACATATTGGAGTTCAAAAGCCTTTCTCATATTTCATCTCAATCTCCTCATCTCTCATCAGGGCCTCACAAATTTGACATTTGTCATAGATTCATTATAGGCTATAATCGATGAAGTCATTTTAAAATGGCCATAGTTCCCCATTTAGCCAGATCATGACACTTGTCCATCATGGCAAAATCTAAATCCATTAGGCTCTTCTCTACATTAAGTTGTAGAAATTAGCATGTAAATAGAGATCTAGTTTATTATTGTAAATGCCTAATGTCAGTGATCTGCAAACTGCAATTTGTGTTTAATAGATTCTTAATCTATAGGGGATTGTACAGATATTGTTTTTTAAATTTTGTACTGTAAAAAATATTTAAAAATATTATAAAAGTGTTTTTTTATTAATAACAATTACAATTGTATTAAAGCCTCATGAATATTCCCAAATAATACCTCTAGGAATATTTTAATATTTATATGAAAACAATTAGAAAAAATTTACAATTATTAAATTCATATACATTTAAAAAAATATGATTCGCTGAACAAACATGAACTAATTAAAAATTGATTCCTATAGTCTCCTACTTTAACAAGGACTAATAAAGTCATCTCATATAGGCTTAGGAACTTATCCATTATTCATTTGGAAGATTGTTGAAACATGTATCATTACCATCATCCAATAGAAATCTCCAACTAATAATTTATAATAGTTTAATATTGTTCATGTATAGCATGTCTAAGCACTAAATACTAGACATAAATAGTTCAATGATCTTGCATTAATTCTTCCTAAGGTAGTTATTATTAGCCATTGCTTATCAAAAAATAGGTGAGTTGTAAAAGAGATAATAATAGAAGCAATTTATATCAAATTGTAGTGTTTCCATATATATTTTCTTGGATTTATTATTATTTTAAAATTATCAAAATACAAACTTGTAAATGACATCTCGAACATTGAATCATTTAAGTCCAAAGAAAGTGTGTAAAATCTACATTGTATTTTAACAAGAATGTTGAGTCATGTGCCTATTCTACAATGTTTATGAATCACAAGCTATTAATTATTATACTTTCAACATCGATGTTATTATGAACAAGTATGAATAATTTTATTTGTTTTTTCTATCAATGCAATGATGGGTTTATGGAATCTCTTTCCCTTGGATATCTATCCTTAAATGATATTTAAGTCGGTAAGACTTTACATGTCAAAAGCTACCCTATAATAATTAGACATTAAAAAATCATTTAGGTAAATGAGAAATTATATAAAATAGTTGAATTCATCAAATCATTGTGTAAATAAAAAATCATCTCACTAACTTCCTTAATGGTGGCCAGCACAAAACATGGTAAACCTTCAATAAAGCAATATTGGGGAGGGTAGTGAACAAAATCTATGATGTGAGCGTACAAGATATTACCATTTGGGATAGTGCACAAAATGTAAAAAATCACAAGTTTTTGTTGTTAAGAAATAAATGTTATTCTAATTGTACAGATGTCAATTTAGGATTAAATATATATAATAAAAAATTAGATGGATGTGAAACATTTTAAATATTTGTTAATAAAAAGAGTAGTTTCATTTAATATTGATAAAAACTTGAGGAATATTCCAAAATAACATCTAAGGGAATATGTCAATATTTAAGTTATAAACTTTAGACAAATATTTGTAATTATTAAAATTATATTGTTTTATGTCTTTTGATTGGTTGAGGAGAAATTAACTATTTGTAAAGTGAAACCATTAGTACCCTACCTTGGTAGGGACTAATAAGGTTTTATGTGATTTATCTTATTTTTGTTTTAGGTGTATTATCACTGAGAATAATGTAAAATGATTGTACAAAGAATATTTAACATTTAATAATCTTAAAAAAATATTTTTAGATCTCTTTTAATGAATAAAAAAGCAAAAATGCATAACCATAATTTTAGAAACAACGAATAGACTATATTAAAAATAAAAGAGTTAGAACAATCACACTTAGATGAATTTTAGGTTTTTGGATGTAAATCTATTATGTGTAAGTTGTAGTAGATTGTGTGTAAATTTGGGCATTTGATTATGTGGAGATAGGATTGGCGTTAAAATATTTTGACATTTGTTTGTGTCCTCCTACATCGTTCATGTCATGCATTCACTTCCAAAATATGGATTTTTCTATGTCACTTCACAATTAGATGTTGTGTCTATCTGTAACTGCTTAGATCTCCATAAATATTTAAAAAAATGAAGAGATAAGGAGTTGGATCGGGGAACCACATAGAGGTGTTACAATTACATATTTTAAATATTAGAATCAAACCCCATGTAACTCTTGTACAATATTAATGCATAAGTGAGAGAATAAGCTTTGCCTTCTCTCCCTAGTATGTAATGCACTCTACGTGATATTTTCTTATGTCCTTATTTTGGTATGTAATGTAAATATGATTCTTTGATTCAAGCCCATACAAAAAATATAGTAATATGAGGTTTACTTATACTTGAATTCCATGGGAATTCTCCTTGATCCCTTTTATTGAATTGATTTTAAGTGATTTTTATATATATAGTTTGAGTTAAGGACCCATTGGTACATAGAAGCTAACCAAGAAACAAATGACAAGTCCAAACATATTTGTAGGAAGAATAAATGAAAAAATGTTAGACATAAATGTTTGATAGGATCCATATATATGAAATATGTCAATATAAGGCTCATAGAGAATAGGTGTGGGTATCATTCCAACATAGAAGAATATAATTATAGATGTGATCTATTAAGCCCATAAGTGATGTGAGTATGGTAAAAATATCCTCTTCTACACAAAATATGTTAAATAATTAATTTATGAGGAATACAAAAGTATGATACTCCCAAAGTCAGAGCCAAAGTTAATGTATAGAAACATTACAAGTGCATAATTTTCATTAAATTCATCAATGTTTTGCTTTCTAAGGTGGGCAGGTGGTAGCCCCTATTCCAAGTTTATCTATAAGAATGAGGGGACCTAGAGAATTTTGTTTAAATTTTCCTTTATGTTCCTTATCCACATTTGTGTTCTTTTGATATTCTTTTAACAAGAAATCAACAATGTATAATTCTCTTGATTCAATCTTTTTTATAAGCTTTTTTTTTGAGAAATCCATACAATGAAACTCAAGTGCAAAAAATGCTTCCACACCATACACAAGAGAATAGTGGTCATCCCTATATTTGTCTAAGTAGTAGGATAAGCCCATAAGGATTGAAAAAAAAAATGATTTATTCTTAAACTTTTTTTTACAATAGTTTTGATTATGTTGTTAATAATTTTATTGTGTTTAGTTTCATCTTCACCATTTCCCTATATGGGTAATAAGGTATATAAAATGTATGACAAAACTTAAACTATGCATATAACATTTTTACTATCTTATTTTAAAAACATGAACCATTATTAGTTATAATCACATATTGAGATGAAAAATCAAGACATAACATGCATGAGATCTACATTTATATTCACATGTGTTAGACTCTAAAGGAATGGCCTCACCCCATTTATTAAAATACTTATTTGATGTAATGATGAAATTTTAACCTTTTAATGATGTATGATTAACCTTACCCACTAGATAAAAACCCCAAAGGGAAAATTTCCAAGGTGACACAATAGGTTGTAATTCTTAAAATGGTGCATGTACTAAATTACTATGTCATCGACATCACATCAAGACAATAAAATTATTAATAGGTCAAGATCTGAAATAATACTCAGAATTGATTCATATTGAATGACTTGAAATAATTATAAACCCAAACCATGATTAAATAATCCTCAACTTGGAATTAGAGTTGACATGCAAAAATTTGAAAAAAAAAAAAATGTCTATTTTTAGCAACTTCTATATATAGTAAGTTTCACATGCAAGTGTGTGTAGCTCTAAAAATATTTCAAAATACCCTAAGCATTAAAAATAGCCTATGGGAATAAAATCAATTGAGTTGATGTCCTATCCTAGAAATATACAATTTCTAAAAATAAAATATTATTAAAAAAATCATTAAATGGTAAATTTAGATCCGTAGATGATCACATATAGCCTCCAAAAATATTGAAAACAACTCTAAATAGATAGGACAGCTTAGGACAACATCAAAAATTTTGAGATGGTTGTTTTGGCATGTGGAAGAGCTCAAATGGAGCTACGGATCAAAAGTTATGGCCTTCAAAATATTGGCCTATTTTTTCTGCAACAATATCCTCTGGTTGAAAATAACTCAGCTCTTATGAATTTTCCTAATTGTATTGATATCATTTTTCTTTGTCAATATTCTTAGCTCCCATTATTTAATCTAAGTGTTGTCTTATTTTTACAATCCTTCCCACTGCACCAAATACCTATTATAATTGCCTTACCTTGTGCTCATTATTTTCATATCCAAAACCTACACTATTTTTTCCTTCTTTAATAGCTATTGCTACCAATTTACTTCTTCATCTTTGTCACCCTCACCATCTTATCCATGTAATTCATATAAATTTGAAACATTAAATACTGGAGATATATCAAAAATTTAAGATAAACTCACCTCATAATCATTGTCATTGATTTTTTTCACAATTATGTATGGCTCAATTTTATTGTACTTCAACTTGTTATATGTTCCTTTTAGAAATATTTATTTCCTTAAGTAGACCATTACCAACTCTCCTTCTTCAAATACCTTGGATCTTATTTTGACATCTACTAATGCTTTATATTTATCATTACTTTCCTGCAACTTTATTTTTACTCCTTGAAACTACTACAAATGCTTCTACATCATCACTAATTTGATTTAAAATTGGTAATTATATCAAATATAAAATACACATAGGATTTCTTCCATAAATAACTTGAAATGGTGAATTTACTATTGATCTATTTATTGAACTATTATATGAAATCTCAACTTGTGGTAAAGCCAAGTCATATTGCTTGGGATTCTCTCCTACTATGCATCTCAATAAATTTACCAAGATCCTATTCAAAACTTCTATCTATCTATCTTTTTTTGTGTGATATGCACTACTGAATTGTATCTTAGTACCCATCTTCTTCCAAAAAGTCATCTAAAAATGATTTATAAATTTTGTATCCTTATCTAAAGTAATATTTTTTGGAACACCATGCAATCTCATAATATCCTTAAAAATAATTCTAAAACTCTAATGGCATCATTGGTTTTATTACAGGAAATGAAATAAACCATTTTAAAAAAATTGTCTACAACAAAAATTGAATCATTTTCTCCTTGTGCACTTGGTAATCCCAACATAAAATCCATACTCAAATCTATCCATAGTCCTCTTCGAACTAGTAATGGCATGTATAGTCCAGTATTTTGTGCAAATCCTTTATCCACCTAACATATCCTACACCTTGAAACATACCTTGTCACATATATCTTCATCTTCGGCCAAAAATACTTTTCATCCACCAAATCTATTGTCTTCATCTTACCAAAATGACCATCCAAACTGCCACTATGTAATTATTTTATTATATTGTCTCATAGAGACCTAACTAAAATGCATATTTTTTCCCTCTGAAGATATAACCTTCTTGTATAAGATAATAATCATGAATAGCATATGTCCCACCTATTAATGGAGTCCTACACTGCTCAACTACCTTGTCAAAATATGCATCAATATCATATAATTTTATGATAGCTTCAAATCCAATTAATTTACTCACCATAGTAGTTAATAATGCCACTCCCCTACTCAATGCATCAGATACCTAGTTTTGTTTTCTTGATTTATGTTTCAACACAAATGTATATCCCTGTAAGAAATAAACCCAATTTTCATGCCTACTATTCAAGTTCTTTTGTGTATTCACATACTTCAAAGCCTCATGATCTATAAATAGGATAAATTATTTAGGCACCAGGTAGTGCCTCAAATGTCTTAATGTTTGTATAATTGCATAAAGTTCAACATCATAGTTATAATACTTTGTTCTTACCTCATTCAATTTCTCATTGAAATATGCTATTGGCTTTCCTTCTCGACTCAACATAGCACCACTTCCCATAAGTGAAGTATCACAATCAACCTCAAACACTTTGTTAAAATATGGTAATGCTAAATTTGATTTTTTATAATCTTCTTCTTCAAAAATTCAAATCTTTCTATGGCTGCTCTAGTCCATGCAAATTCCTTCGCTATCATGCAATCTCTTATTGGTGCCATAATACTTCTAAAATTTTTAATAAATTTTATATAAAAAGTTGCTAAACCATGGAAACTTCTTACCTCTAAAATGCTTTTTGGAATAGGCCAATCAATAATTGCCTTTATTTTTTATTCATCCATTCTCACCCCATCTAGTAAAACTACAAATCCAAAAAATACCAAAATTTTCTGCATATACCTACACTTCTTCAAATTTACTTAAAACTTCTCCATTATTAAAAAATCCATTACCATTCTCAAATATTATAAGTGTTCCTCTTTATTCTTACTGAATATCAAAATATCATCAAAATAAACAACCATAAAATTAACAATATATTCTCATAACATGGTATTCATTACCCTCATAAATGTGTTATGTGCATTAGATAATATGAATGACATCACCATCCACTCATATAAGCCATCCCTAGTCTTGAATGCAGTCTTCCACTCATCTCCTTCATGAATTCAAATATGATAATAACCAATCCTTATATCAATCTTGGTAAAATATTTTGCTCCTATAAGTACATCCATCATATCATCCAAATGAGGTATAAAAAATATATACTTGAGTGTAATTTTATTAATTTCTCTACTATCCACAAACATTATCCATCCTCCATCTTTCTTTGGAGTTAGCAATGTTGGTGTTGCACATAGACTCATACTCTTCATTATCAACTTCTTTCTTAAAAATTCAGTAACCTATTTATTTAATTATGCATGTTTTTTTTGACTCATCCTATAAGCTATTTGATTAGGTAAAGCTAACCCTAGAATCAAATCAATGTGATGTTGAATATCTCTCTTTGGTGGTAAACCATCTGGTAACTCATTAGACATAACATATGCATATTCTTTCAACACTTTTTCTACTTTTGTTGTTATTTGCACCATTTCCATGTCTTCATTCTTTACTACTAATACATAACAACAACCTACTACCTTCATATCTTGGATAAATTCTTTATCAAAGATCATGCTTTCTACCTTTTCTTCCTCTTTAAGTGGTAAAAAAACTACCTTTGTACCACCTTTATAAAAAGTGTATGTGTTATTTTCTCCATCATGAATTACTTTCCTATCAAATTTCCATGGTCTTCCTAATAAGACATGACATGCATCCATCAGAATAACATCACACCATATTTCATCACTATAAATTTTTCTTATAGAATACTTGATTAATCACCTTTTATCTACTGCAACCTCATTCCCTTTCTTAAACCATGAAATATAATAAGGATTAGGATGATTTTCACATTGAAAATTTAGATTCTCATCATTTCTTTAGAAACGATATTTTCACAACTACCACCATGTATAATTACTTTGCATACCTTTCCACCCAAAGTACATCTTGTTTGAAAAATATTTGATTGCAACCATGCATCACCACCTTATTTATTTTATAATTTTTTCTTCCTTGGAGAAATAATTTTTCTTCTCATCATGAGATTATCACCAACATATGTAGGTGAAACTTCAATATTTTTCTCTTCTATCTTAGCCTCAACTAGATTCACTCTTGGGTGATCTTCTTGCATCCTTTATTGATTTTAATAGTGTGACACTCAAATGCTCCATGTCCTTCTTCTCCACATATATAGCAAACATAAGATCTATGTTGATTTGGAAACCATCCTCTAGTACCACCGTAACCTCATCCTCTTTAAATACCTCTTCCTCTTTGTCGATATTGAAACCCTTACCTATTCTCATCTTGCCTTTCTACACCATGTGATGATTCACCTTTATTGGTATTAAACCCACTTTTGGTGGTATTAAACCTGCCTATGGTGGTATTAAACCCACCTCATCCATTTATTGGAGGGGATATACCTTTTTTTGGTCTAAGAGATGTTCTTTTGAAATTTTGTCTATTTTGTTTTTATTCTTCCTTCAAAGCTAATTGATAAGCCTCCTCCATACAAAGTATTCTATGCATTCTTGATTCATCTTGAATAGTAAATTTCAAACCATTTACATACCTTGCATCCATCTTCTCTTTATTTGTATCATGTTCCACTAGTCTATAAATATTATAAAACTCATGTGTATACTCTTGTGTACTGTTATCTTTTTGCCTCAAATTTTGAAATCTTCTATATAGGGTTTGTGCATAATCCACAGGAAGAAATTTATCCCTAAATTTATTCTCCATCTTTTTCCATGAACTAATCCTCTCTTTACCTTTTTTTTCTCTCTTTTTGCAAGTGATCCCACTAAATCATTGCATGACATTTCAATTTCATACATGAAAACTTTACCTTCTTGTCTTTTCTCATAGTCTTCCACTTGAATAATTTCTACAATACTATTCATCTAATCTATCAACTCCTTTAGTTTTAAACTTCCTCCATAATCTAGAACATCAACCTTGATTCCTTCATTTCTTCCTTCTAAAGCCTAAACCATTATCTATTCCATCAATGGTGGTTGCTCTTATTGTTCTTCTTCTTGTTGAACTTATTCATCATAATTTGTGTCCTCCTCATCACCATGTTGTCTCCTTCTTTGATTAGTGATAACCTTGGTTAATTATTCCACTTACCTCTATAAATATTGTATGTTTTGGTTCATTTTTTCAATACCTCCTCATCCTCTATCCAAGTCTTACTCCTCTAAGATTAAAACTTGCTCTGATACCAAATAATGAATCTAAAAAATATCAAGACAATAAAAGTACCGATAGGCCAAGATCTAAAATAATACTCAAAATTGTTTCTTATTGAATGACTTGAAATAATTACAAACCCAAACCATGCTTAAATAATCATAAACTTAGAATTATAGTTGACATGCAAAAACACAAAAATAAATAAATAAATAAAATAAAATCTCAAAAGAACGTATATTTTTAACAGTTATTATTTATACTAGTTTTGCATACAAGTGTACGTAAATCTAAAAATATACTAAAATAACCTAAAGACTAAAATTAGAGTATGAGATGAAATTAAACTAATTTAATGTTTGGTCCTAAAAATATATACTTTTTAAAAATAGAAAATTCTTAAAAAAATCAATTAATGATAATTTTAGACCCTTAGATGATCATGTATGGCCTCGAAAAAATATCAAAGAATAAATATAAGTGGATAGGGAATCTTAACAAAAAATAATTTTTTGATATGGTCATTTTAGTGCATGAAAGAGATCAAATGGAGCTATGGATCAAGAGTTATGGCCTCCAGAAGATTAGCCTATTTTTATGCATCAATCACTCAAAAACTTTTTCATATTCTTGAAATTATTATACATGAAAGGAAAATAATAACACATTCATAATAATTTACATGACATTGTGTTAACTCTATGTCATATCTCTAGTTTTGAAAAATCTATTTTATTGTTGAATTTTTTGACTTTTTAAAATTTATCATGTCGTTGTTGCTTGGGGCAAAGAGAACTCTGAATATGGATTACTGTACTAATTTTACTTTTTTATGAATATTTTGTGTAAATAGTTGTATCTATGTTTAATGTATGAAGCACTTAGAAGTATGATGATTTATATTTTTTATTATTCAATTATTTTGTTAATAATATCGTATTATGATAACAACAAATAGTATTAATGTTTTTTATGGCTCTAGGTACATGAGGGATTGGAACATTTAGTATAATTGATCCGAATTTAGAAACCCATGAAACCCTCAACATTTAACAAAAGGAATTTTTAGTATTTTATCCTTTGGTAATACTTAATTTTAATATTTATGTTTTGAATTTGATCAAATAACTTAACATAATTGATTGTTGACAATCTAACGATGGAGTCAATAGTGTAAATAGATTAAAGTTATCAAACTATCAATGACGATCAATGAAATCAATTTCCTTAAGGATGAAAACAAATAGGCACAAAAGAGTACCAATGTTTTAGTTTGTATCATGGTCCACCATGAATTATGCCTTGAAAGAGGCAACACAAAGGTAAAAATATGGTTTGAATGAAAATTTGTATGCTTCCATAGAAAAATTAGCACAATATTTTATTAGAATGGTAGAAATATATGTTTAATAAAAATCTATTGAATTCCATAAACCCATGATAATTATATGAGTTAATGTTATGGAATTTATAATATATATGTTTAAAATAATAATAATGGATAAAGCCACTAGAAAAATACAACCTAGTTTGAGTCAAAACAGGTCATCACCTCCCCCATGGCATTAGTTGAATCCAAAAAATCTAAGCATGAATTTTATAAATGGTGGCATTGTTACCAGACCCAACCAAAAAAATAAATTTGGTTTATATGAAATTGGATTACATTTTGAAATCATTTTTTTGTATCTCAACTCAGCATGAGTTAGAGTTCGAGCTGGGCAAGTTAGGTTTTTTGAATGATCTAATATTTTGACTTATGTAACCATCATTTTGAGGCATGGTAAATATGAACTGGTGAAGTAATGTAGGATTTTTTACCTATCTATGCATGAATCATCTATAAAAAAATGAAATTGAGCATGATAGGAAAGAGGTACATCAAGAATGTGTACATTCTATGTGTTTTTATTATTTGAATGAGTTTTGACTAAGTTTCACTCTTTCAATTTATATGTTGCATGTAAAAACATCTTCTAGTTTATTTATGATTTTTAAAAATCAAATTTTTCTGGAAAAATGAAGACTACTTATTTTCATTGACTAGCACTTGTATGTCGATAATGAGGGAAGAGAAAACATGGTCATACACCTATTTGGCCAATGGCCATGCTTGTAAAGGTTGTTATATCATGGTTGGTGTTTTGGAAAAAGTTAGGATCTCATTTTGGTAGATAAAACTTACTTTATCAATAGTCAAGATTGAACTACCCATCCTTGGTATTATTGCTCTTTTTTCAAGCAAGTTATTATCTCATTAAAATACATAATGAATTTTTTTTATAAAGGAAGCTATAGTTGTTTTCATGGATTTTGAACTTAGGCATGTATATGCATGATATATGGGGTTTTTTTTATGATTTGATAAAAATGATTTTTCTACATTCCATGTTGACTTATGCTAGAGCTGAATAGGAAACTAAGTTTTTTTTCTTTTAACTATTTCAATTTTTTTATTTATTGTGTAAATATAAAGGTGATGTTATATTATTTTATTTATTCCTAAACTATCTTGATGTATTGAAATTTACATGGTTGAGTTATTCTTGATTTCATTTAGATATAATGCATTGAAGTTTCCCTCAATGGGTTTTTATGTTTTTATTATTGAATGGTATAAAGGGCATCAAGGGTAAAAGAGAGTTGTATTCAAGCTTGAATGTGAATGATCTAACCCAACATTTTTGAGAAGTTTTGGATAGGTTGTTTCTCTTGAATTTTGGGTTTGAGAAATTACATTAAATTAAGAATAGATTATGTTATTTTATGAAGTAAAACTGGAAATGCATTGGTGGAATCATTCATAGATCTGGACATGAATATTTCATTTTAACTACTATAAATTGGTAGAATGAAAGCCATGATCTAATTTAGGTTTAATTAGTTTGGATGCAATTATTATTATTAGAATGGTTGGATGCATTATTATTATCTTATTTAAATTATTCTTTTGATGAAAGAGATTAAGAAGGAAGTATGGTTTTGTAAGTAATAAAAACTCTTGAGCAATGAATTATAGACAATTTATCCTTTTTGTATACATTGATAAGTGAACTGATAAATGATAAATCACATGTAGTGAATCCTTTTTTTATCTAGATGTTTACTTTATTGATTATGTTATTGGTTATTTGAGATGGATTAACTTGAGTAGTAAATCAATATGGAAAGCATGAAAGGATATTTAATGCATTTGATTTGATGTTATATTATGTTGTGTTTTCTTTTTTTTCATTACTCAATTGAGTGTTACTGATATGGGAAACCACATGGTGAATGGTTAGGTTCATATCTTTAGATGTATTCATATAAAATCATGCACTTAGTCATTTTCACTTATTAAATATGGATGATATAATTCTAGCTTAAATGATAAATTTGAAGTTGTCTTATTAATCTTTCATTGAAGAATCTATTGTTAAAGTAAATTTTATATAATCTATAGACACATATATCATTAAACCTTATTTTCATTCACTTATTATTGTACTAAATTTAATTGATTTTATACATAAATTGAGTAGGATTATTCACACTAACCACTATAGTACATTGATTCATCACAATTGATGAAAATATGCCAAGTGGTATCTTGACATATTCTCATCAAGGTTTATGGATGTACTCAATTTAAATAAAATAAGATGAGTTATCTCTTTATTTATTGTATTGAATAACTATATTAGGTATCAATACCATGTCATAATAGGTATGTATGGCATCCCATATCAGGAGTGCATGATTAAAAACATTTGCAGTGGTTGCTCATCCTTGTGACTAGGTCAATATTGACCTTGATTCAGATGGACTTTGAGTCTAACTTGTTTGATTATGTATTTTTGGAGTGTTTATTAATTTTAGTATTATTTTATGTCAAAATCAACTATAAAGTTGTTATCTTTGATGAATCCAATTTTTAACTAATTTTTGGTCTTCCCTTGAAGTGCTTTTAATGAAAATAATATGAAGATGTGTTGTATTTGAATACAATATATTATATTCAAGCAATGAGCTTAAGTTTTACTTCTCTAGAGTTGAGATTATTATGATTATCTTATGTAATGAAAAAGATCAAGGGTATATTGGATAATTTGATTGTTATACTTGAAATATTTGGTTTACTTTAGAAAAGATTTGTTTTTTCCTTGTGTTTTTAAATAGATTTAAAATTTTATGAGAATGAGTGAAGGATATCATGGTTTTTATGTGAATGGATTGTATATATATTAATCGGGTTATTAATAGTCTTTAACTTATTCTTAAAATCTTCTATGAAAAAATTGGTGATGTGTATCATTCAATTTGGTATTGATAGAAATTGGGAAATGGGAATGAATGCAATAATTAATAATATAAGATATTTTTTCATTAATGCTTTATTTAATATCAATCACTTGTTACTTTAATAAATGAATGTACATGGAAAATAAACTCAAGGAATAAACCTTTCTTTGAGGTTATGATTGTCAACAAACTTAAAAGATTGCATATGTAATGTAAGATAGCTTAAATAAGTTATAAACATTGAAGCACAGGAGGCCTTAATGAGGGTTTATGCCCTTCAGGTCTAGCTAAACAATAAATCAAAGATAATAATAATAATGAACTTAAATAAGGTAAATGAAAAATAACCTAAACTAAACTATAAAGAAGAACTTATATAATAGGGCCAAGTGGGTATCCATTTTTAATAAAGAAATAAGTGACTATTTGAAAACATGGAAATGGGTCTTATTGACCTTAAATCTATAATCATCATCAAGTCACAATAAAGAGAAATATATAGAAATACTTTAATAAATCCTTAGAAAACTAATTTCTATGAACTATTTGAATGCATATATAAATATGAAAGCTTATCTAAGATGATTAATGTGCTATAGTTTTGATAATACTATAGATTCATCTTATGGAACCAAGATGTAAGTATCGAGGATGATTCACATGAATTAATCACATTTAATACATGACCTATTTAATGATTAGGCTAAACTTAATGAAGGTATATGCAAATGTCTCTATACGTCCGTCAAGAAAAACATAGTGATGTCATTCATTCTTACCCAAAATTTACCTTTATATTTTAAATCTAAGATGTTGAGGCTTAGCCATCAATGAAGCATAAAATAACCTGAAAATGGTTGCAATAAGTATTAATATCAAATATAAATGTATATTATGTGTTTATTCAACCATAAACTATGGGATTATTCAACTTTAAGCCATTGTCCCATTAAACTATTATACTTTAATTACACAATAAGAGTCACAAGTATAAATGTAGTCATAATGAATTAGTTACTGTAAAAAATTACGTAGTTAAATTTAATTTTTAGAAGTTTACAATGCACAAAAAATGAAAAAATAATTAATTAAATGGGAGAATAAAAAAATGGAGTCCCATTTTTTCGCTTCTCTATATCTAGTAATAGAGTTAGGTTTTAACACGGTGTTTAATGTATAATAAGTTTTTTATGATACACCTATGACTAATGTCTATTGTATAAAAAATGTATTATGGTGAGGACTTCATCAAGAAGTATCAACAATAGACCTAATAACCATGGAGGTAGTTGGGAAAATTTGCTTCCAAGAATTAGCAGATTATGAATGTTGGTAATAGTCCTAAAAATAATCAAGAACAAAGGAATGAGAATGTACTTGATATTATAGTAGTTATATAGGGAATTATCACATCCTTGGATAATATTAAGACAAATATTCTTTATATATAAGATGGCATGGCATAATAATTAATCCATATTAATGATTAGAATATAAATGTTGAAAATGAATAGCATGAGTAAGGAAATACTAGCCAACATGAAAGGGTGGTTGTAGTTACACCATTCCTCTATTGTTTTAAAATAAAATTACCTTGGTTCACTAGTGAAAGTTTTAGTGATGTTGTTGAATCTTGTATAGTGGATTTAGGAAGATACTTTGATTGTAAATTGTGGCATCAAACAACAAGGCCATGTTTTCCATTCCCATTTTGATGTGGAAGCAACCATTTTGTGGGAAAACTTGAGTGAATTAAAAAGGTAAGATATATTGAAAATTGACTTTAAAAACAAATACATGTATTTTACCTACAAATAGAAAACGAGGCTTGGGTTTTAGTTCCTCATGCAAGGATCATCCTATGTTACAATATAGAAAAAGACACATATTATGTCATATTCATACTTGATGTGAAGTCCAACTTAAGTTATGTGTTAACAATGTGTGAATTATTATGTGCACAACATTTATTAAGTGGTATTTATCCTCACAATTGTGAGAAGGGTGAGTTTTAACTTAGGGAATGATCTTATCTCACCTTTCACTCAACCAATAACAATATCTCACTCAACTATTACTTTTCCTATATAAGGACCCTTTGTGTCTTTGTAAAAATGTATAATGGATCTCAAAGTTGTCTCCAAAGCTAGTGTAAATTTATTTTGTTACAGAGTTCTATTATAATACAACCATTTTTATTTGTACACATGTACATTGTATATTCATTTAGTGTGATATAATGTGTTCTTTATTGGTGAATATATTTCAATGATCTAAGCAATGTTGTGTGGAGGGATGTTCATTGTGGATTTTTACATCACCTCTTGTTTTTCCTATATAATTACCCTTTGTGACTTTGTAGAATGTTAGAATGGATCTCAAAATCATATCCAAAGCTAGTGTAAATGTAGTCTATTAGAGAGTTTTGTTATAATGGCACCATTGTTAGTTGCACACATGTACATTGTATATTTATTTAGTGTGATACAATTTTTTCTTTATTGGTGAATATATTTTAATGATCTAAGCATTTTTGTGTGAAGGTATGTTCATTGTGGAGTTCTCACTCACCACTTTCTTTTCCTATATAAGGACCCTTTGTATCTTTGTGGAAAGTTAGAATGGATCTCAAATTCATCTCCAAATTTGGTGTAAATGTATTCTATTATGGATTTATATTCTAATGGAAAAAAATTTAATTACACACATGTACATTGTATATGCCTTTAGTTTGATACAATGTGATCTTTATTGGTGAATATATTTCAATTATCTCAGCCATGTTTTGTGGAAGGATGTTCATTGTGGATTTTTCACTCACCTCTTGATTTTCATATATAAAGACCCTTTTTGTCTTTGTGGAAAGTTAAAATGGATCTCAAATTCATCTCCAAATATGGTGTAAATGTATTATATTAGAGATTTATATTCTAATGGAACCATTTTTAGTTGTAAACATGCACATTGTATATTACTTTAGTGTGATACAATGTGTTATTTATTGGTGAATATATTTCAAAGGTCTAATCACTATTTTGTGGAGATATTTTCATTGTGGAGTTCTCACTCACCTCTTGTTTTTCCTATATAATGACCCTTAATGTCTTTGTTTAAAATTAGAATGGATCTCAAAGTCATCTCCAAAGTTGGTGTAAATGTAGTCTATTAGAGAGTTATATTATAATGGAACCATTTTTAGTTGAACACATGTAAATTGTATATTCCTTTAGTGTGATACAATGTGTTCTTTATTGGTGAATATATTTCAATAATCTAAGCATTATTTTGTGGAGGGATGTTCATTGTGGAGTTTTTTTAGGCCCTAATAAACTCATATATTGTTTAATATCCATATAAAAATTCATCTTGAAAATGTCTCAAATATATATATTTTTTTAAAGTTATTTGCATAATTGGTTGTGACAAGAAAAATAAAACCATAAATTAAACTTGGTGTATCAAAGGATTGTATACAACCTGACAGATCTACCCAAGAGGCGGCTGTGTGATTTATTGATAATTCTACTTTCATTAATGGTCAACTTGAAGGAATGTATTTTGTAAGATGTTGGCATTGTATATGCAACACTTATAACTTTTGGGAGATAAAATACTAATATTTTATTATAGGGTAACATACATGCTAAAAATAAATTACAGGGAAGGAAAATACAAGAAAGTAAATTGTAGGAATTAAAATACTAATCTAGATTTGGAATTCCATACATAATGAGATATATACATTAAATTGAAATATACACACATGAAACTATATTAATTATAATTAGGATTAACTATGAACTCAAAGATACACACTTAAAAAATTAAAAGTGAATGAAAT
Source organism: Torreya grandis (assembly GCA_037957365.1). Classification (NCBI taxonomy): domain Eukaryota; kingdom Viridiplantae; phylum Streptophyta; class Pinopsida; order Cupressales; family Taxaceae; genus Torreya; species Torreya grandis. Next base: position 1,062,921 of record JARHVA010003284.1, read on the forward strand.
TGTTGCACATAACATAAATAAAGACTAATTAATGGATGGGATTTTCACCACAATTCATTATGAGTGGGACCTCTTCAGTTATATTTGCATTAAAATCTCTTTATTCACTAAAAGTAATTTAATTCAACTGACTTTTATTTCATTAGATGATTTTTTATAAATGGAAAATATTTCTACATGTAGATCTAAATAAAGGATAAAAGCACAACTTAATCTTTATATCTCTTCTATACTAACTTCTAACTAAACTCTACAACCTACAACTCTCCTCCTTATATAGAAAAGGCAGGTGTTTTATTTATATATGATGAAATATAGAGGTTGAAACCATAAACTAAAATATCATGAATAAAAATAGTAATTTGGCAGAATAAGACATTGGGATCCATGTGGAAAATTAGAATAAAGTGATCCAATGAGAATAAACGGGTTACCTGTAGTTTTAACACCTTACAACCTATCAAATATACCTTTTAAAACTTTTTGTGTACATTATAATTATTTTTATGATGACATTTGGTCACAACTATTTTTAACTAGTAAACAGTCACCTGTAATAGTTGTTACATGTGAACTACAATAACTGTGAAGGGTGACTTCTAGGGGGCATAAAGCTTGCATACTGAATTTAAATGAGGTGAAATTTATTTTTAAAGTGTATAAATTTTCAAAAGGAATCAAAATATGTAATAAAATTTATGTTTAGGAATTTCCTTTATTCCTTTTTTACATTGTTCCCAAACTGGTATGTTTTCACCTTGATATGCATAGAGCCACTTTATGGATTATATTGTCATTTTTGGAATATACCGATAGTTGATAAACCCAACCAATATTACTTGAAATCATGTAGAAATTTAAAAATAATCATGTTATCCTTCATAGTTTTAGGTATCTTGGATATTTTTCATGTTTCATTTCCTATTAGTAATACCATAAACATTCAAGCCATTACATCATACTAGCTTATATAAAGATAACAAGTTTTAACCAGAATAATGTGCATATAAATAATTCATATAATATGTGCATATATCATCAAAATTTGGGATAAAATGGTGTGGATAAGAACATAAGGTGGTGTTTTAAAGAAAAATAAGTAGTTAGATAAGGGACAATTATGGGCATCATTAGGGTGCAGATCTAAATAGAGAAGAGATTTTATGAATAGATTTATAAATTTATCAAATTTTAAGTTTTTTGGTGGATATAAAATTTCACTTATAGGCATTTTGAGTCGTATATTTATATATCTTTATTTATCCCAACATTCCCATGTTACTTCCCAAGCCCCTAATTAGGTTTTGAACTAATCCATGTTGTGGTTTTTCAAAATTACCCAATGCATATTTGTTTGTACCTATTTTATCAAAATTGGGATTAGAAGAATATATCTAATATAATTTATACAAACTAATACATAAAATTATAATGTATAAAATAATCATAAATTAAGAATTTTTGATTTGGAACTTTTTATTTATGGAAAGATGCTAAAAAAGGAAATAAATAAGATAAATAACTTATGTGGCACTCAAATTTGGGTGACTACAATGACAACTATGTAACTAAATCTAAGATTTTATGAGATTATTATGAATTAGGAATATGGATTTGTATCCAACTAGGACAATGCCACACTATTCATATTGGACCAACCTAAACTAATGTCTATAGGGAGTGATAGCATTTGGTATTGATTTCTCCTCTATATAAAATTGGATCAATGCATCTTAAGGTGTCTATAAATCTTGTGTGTGATCAAAATCATTCGATTCAATATAGAAGGCATTATGTACCTTCTTCTTCACTTGAAACCCAAGGCCAATGGATAATTTAAAAAAATGTGCAAGATGAATAAAAAGGGGTTAGTGACTGAATTTTTGTTTGACCTTAACACCCCCTATGTTGATCACTATCTAAGTACCAATACTCTGAAGAGGATCATACTCCATTTGTTTCTCCCATGATATGGTGGTGTGCATGTAATATTTTTGTAATGTTATATGTTGGTATAATCTTCATGTAATTAAGCATTTCAACAATGTATTGTGATCTTAGATATGTATTCAAAGTAAACTCAGGGCTACTTAGACTTTATGGATTCATAATTGGGAAGACTAGGTGTTTTCTTCTCAATATGTAGTTAGAATAATTCTAGTGTTTAAAATATGAAAACCACTTTCCATTTAGTGAACAAATGAATTAAAAATATGATTTATAGTGGTATTTTTGGAAATTCCTTAGATGAGATTTGACAAAAGTGTGGAATGGTCCATTGGGTGAATTTTAATTTGAGTAATTAACCATTTTTTGGCAAGAGGGCATGACCTCAAACACTACTGGCAAGTGAGAAAGTCCTAAAGGACTGGATTTATCTAAGAAGTAAATAAAAATAAGCTGTAAGTGTGAATTAGTCAAAGGATGAGCTTTAGATATGTATAAATATATTTAGGAATATTTTGTATCACAGGTTCTCAATGGTAACGGCCATTTGTATATAAGTGGAGAAATAGTGACTTAGATCTATCGATTTGAGCATGAGATAAGTGTGTAAAAATAATCGGTCACAAGTGCAATGTTTTACAATTAAATGTTAATTTCAATGACTATGTTTTGCCTGTATTATTCTATTAATGCAACAAATCAAATTTCCTAGAGTAAAAGAAAGAAAGTTATAATTGAGCTTACCTATGTTGAGTAAGTTTGGATGTAGGCCACACACTGAATTGTGTTATCAATGAACCTAGAATGAAACATGTATAAATTATTCCTTAGATTAAAATCTAAAAATAAAGATAAAAAAAATTATATATAAAATAAAAAATAATGATCACACATTTTTTGTTATAAGAACCATTTTATTTTTTGGTGTAAATATGTTGACTAGAGAGGGTTGGACCTTTGTATGTTTATTTCTTTTTCTTTAAACACTTGGATTGGACTAAACATGCCCTAATTCTCATTGATAGGAAAATGTGATTAAGAATTTGAGATGTGATTGACTCCATAATTTCATAACTCACTTATTTTTAAGGTGGTTTAGAATCATTGTATAAATTCCAATAGATCATTTTAGTGAAAAAGTGGTGAAAATAGGTGAACCATCTAAGTTGCATATGGAATAAGATTCTTTTCTAGTCTAAATTTGGTGAAACAATAATATGAATACTATGAGTCTCGTGTATACACCATAAATAATGACATAAGTTACCATTATTTCAATGAGACTAGTGCAAAACTAATCAATAAAGTGGTCATGTGCAATATACATTCCCCCAATATGATAGATGGGCATATTGATTATGTTGATTGATTAATATCAAATGAGTATTTGAGAAAAAATATATATGCAAATACCTAAAACATATGTTATGCATGATGTCCTTAATCTGATTCAAACTTAGTATGAACTTGTAAAATAATTTTTGAGCAATATCAACTTTGATATGCGTATTGAGTGTAATTTTGAGAAATTTGTAAAATGTTTTTTTTTATCCCTTAGACAAAAGTGCATTGTTGTATATAGCTATGTCCTACATTGTTTCCCAAATGGAACATTATTTTTTGAATGTGATTTCTAAGTACAAATTGAGTGTGAATTGTGATAAAATGAGTAATAACTATCATTTACTATTTGTGCATTAGATTTTTTTAGCTTAATTTCTAAGATAACCCACTATTAAGATAATATTTCATAATAACTTATCTAAAAATAAAAATTTGTGTGAATGATGTTATACAAAAGATTAAAATATGATTATTAATGATAACATTGGATATCATGGCATCGTATTGATATTCTAATCAAAATTAGTAATGTTTGATACATGTATAACTAAGTATACATAGTGTCATGTCTAGATATGTGTTAGAAATTAGAAATTAATTGAATAAATGATCAAAAATAAGTACTTGAGACTAATTAAAACTACTCAAAAAAGATGCATGATGTGGATCATTGCATCAACAAACTAGGGAAATGCATGATGTCTATCATGGCATGACAACCTAAGAAAAAAACATAACATGAGTTATGGTCATGGTACATCCACAAAAATCACATGAAAATCACACAAAACAAATAAGGATGTTAAGGGGCCATATAAAAGGGACATGTTCAAATGCCACTCACATGCAAAAAAGCATACAATAAGGCTTAGAGCTAAAAATAAGGACATGTTCAAATTTCCACAATCTAGGAAAAGGAATACACATAAACTATGGAACATACAAGGAAAACATGATAAGCATGCATGGATAAGTGAAATATTACCTGAAGTAACCCTGAACACACATTTATTTATATTGATACAAACCATGTATTCCCTGAACCTTTCAAAATTATTACATAGTACCATGGTATGATCTGATTTAGTTTTAGATTTTTCCAAGATATCATCTACATAATCTTCAACAATTTCATGGAGCATATCATGAAAGATAACTATAATTTCATGGTGATAAGTGGATCTAACATTCTTGAGGCCAAAATCCATTACTTAACATAAAAATGTAACCTAAGGTGTGATAAATTTTATCTTGTTTTGGTCTTCAAGAGCTATTTTTATTTGATTATACCCTAAAAAATTGTCTATTAAAGACAAAATATTGACCTATTATGGAATCAAAAACCATGTCTATGTTTGGTAAAGTAAAATCATCTTTAGCACATTATTTATTGATATCCCTAAAATCCGTGCAAACTCTAATCCTTGCTATTTTCTTAGATATTTATACTATATCAAATATCCACTCTGAGTAGTATATTGGTCATATGAAGACAAATTTTAACTATTTTTGTAACTCTTCCTTCATGAGTAGTGCCACCTTTAGATACATATTTATGAGTTTATGTTTAATTGGTTTTGGATATTTATGTACAATAAGGTGATGCAAAACTAGTGAAGGATCCAACCCTAGCATGTTTTTATATGACAATGTAAACACATATAAAAATTCCTTGAGAAGTAGAATCAAAATGGATTGTTATTATATATTAAGGAAAGTAACAAGTTTCAACATTTTAGGATTATATTCTATTCTAATATTGATTTCAATGGGGTTTTTAATTAATTGAGTGGATTCTTATTGCAACTATTGGAAGTGGATTAAGATTAAGGTCCTCCTCAATCTCTTACTAATTTTAAATGTCATGTAGGTTTGAAGCTTTATCATCTAATATTTTTATAAAAAAAGATTGTGTTATTTTTAGGATGGTGTGAATGAGTAGAATCTATCAACTCCCCCAAGTATGAAAATTTATTCAAATAAATTGAAAATCCCTTCTTATGGTATCTTATTGGTATATGATCTTTAATTCTAAAAAACTCAGATTTGGCCTCATGATTCTAAAAATGATCAAGAAAAGGTGGTTTTTGTTAGTCTCATTAGATAAATTGTGTAAAATCTAGTTCAAGTGTCAAAATGGTGGTGTCATGGAAAAAATTTGCAAGGGATAGGTCCTCAAGGCATTTATAAATGGAACTTGTTTTGATGTATGAAGAGGCATCCTAAGATGTGTAATAAGAGTCATTATTATAGTTTCATAATTTCACACTAGATAATTTGAATCCATACCATGAAAGGCATTATTTGTTTAAGATATTAGAGGTTTGATGAGACCTTGTTCATGAAGACCAAGACCCTTTCCTTTATGTTTTATGATGTTTCACATAATAGACTTAAGTATAATAAGACATTGATTATTCTAGAAAAAAATATCAAGATCATCATAGTAAATCTAAGAGGGGTTTAAATCATCAATTTATTCTTTACAAAGGAACCCACTATTCATAAAAGAAGTTTTGACAAATTTATAAACTGCTAGTTTTTGCTTCTAATGGTGAGGCCTACCATGATTGTTAGGGGACATATGAATCTTTCTTAAACAATGATCACCTTGGATTTCATAATCATCAATTTGGATGGAGGACATGTGGCTTTAGATGTGGATGGTTAATTGATAGATGTAGGATGTGTGGATGTGTAAGGACGATTGGTAGATGTCAAGATAAAATCATCGAGATGGACATAGTTGGAAAGATTAGGTGACTCCTCAATAGATGCATAGGTATCTTTTGTAAATGGTAGGCAATTGGAAATATAATATCTCCCTTCTAATAGTTTACAATATTTTAAGAGTTGAGGATCACCCAGAATGGTAACTTCCATACCATCATGAGAATACTTCAAACATTGATCGAGGGTGGATGGAACAACATTCATGGTATGAATCCATGGAAAGTAAAGAAGGAGGTTATATGGAAGATATAAATAAAGTACATGGATCAGGGTCTATTAAATGATAAGCCCCACCATAAGAAGAAGATAAATAGTGCCCATTAACTGATGTTTATTATTATCATATGCCTTTATAGTAATGATATTGGGATATACTATTATTTTAAAATGTCTCAAATGTTTATCAAACTTAAAGTACACAAATTTAATCTCAGACAATTGTATATAAACACTCTTTTTAGTTTGTGCTTAGATATGATGGCCTATATGTATAATGGAGTGTTATGAGATTATCTCAAGGGAAAAATGTGTGAATGGTCTAAATTCACTTGATTTTTAGATGACAAGTGTCTACTTGAAAATTAGATGAATTTATATTTTCTAGAACTTTGGATTCTTGAAATGTTTCATACAAAATGTCCTTATATATGGGAGATGACTTGGGAAGATCCAAAATTGAAATTTGGTCTATTTTTTTCTCGTGTTACTCTATATTGTTATATTTTCCTTCATGCATAGGCAAAAGGATAGTTGTGATTGTAATCTATACACACCTTGTAGTGATGGCACAATCTTGGTATTTAATTATAACAACTTAAACTTGTTGATCCATATAATTAATGTAATTAACTATAGAATCAAAGGGGTGATTTTATTAATTGACATTTTTAGTTTGATTTTTACCTTGGTGTTTCTTATGAAACCCTTGTTTATACTTCAAAAATGGATATTGATATATCCCTAGTTTTTTTATTATTGAATGATGATACATGTTCATCTATTGCTATTTCACCATTGTAAATAAGGTCTTGGATGTGATGTTTGAGTCTCATATAATTATTTTTGGAATGACATTTGATTTTTTTATAGTCACAAATTGATTATCTTTTTACCACTCTAGTTTTCCAACATTATCTTCAAAAAAATTTGTATGTGTAAATTTAACCATGTTTGCAGCAACCAACTTTTGAAAGACAACATCATAAGGTTCTCCCAAAGGAGTGAATTTTCATTTTCAATTTTCTTAAAGAGGTTAAACAATTGGTATGGAGATTTTGTTGATAATTTGGGTGCTTTGGATTTTTTTAACTTCAGCTACACCATATCCTACCACATTATCATTCTTTGCATAAAACTTAGGTTTTTTTGTTTTGATTTGAAGAAGAATTATCATGTTTAAATATTTTGATGAAACCCTTGAAAATTAAAGATATTTAAAATTGGACTCAGTTTAATTTAATTTCTTCAAAGGATGTATCATAATGGATTTGTAGTTGATAATCTAATTCTGAATTAAGATTGCTTGTAAATATAGTTGTAAGTTGTTTTTTAAAAGGTGACCATGGGAAACACCTTGCCAAGGTATGCAATCTTTACAAGGAATAAAAATTATCATACTTATGTTTTTTGGTGTTATATAAGTACAACATGGTCAAATAATGTTCAAAATTATAGGAAAAGTGACTAATAAACTTTTTGAAAAGGCCCTCAAAGGTTGTGATTGACCCTTTAGGTAAGTCTGAAAACCACTATAATGCTTGATCCCCTAAACTGCGTTGAAATAATCTTAATAGATAATTGTTACTATAATCAATGTCTGAGGATGCCATATAAAACTCTTTAAGATGTTTTATAGGATTAATTTTCCTTTGTACTTACCAAAATTTGGGGGTTCAAAATGTGAAGGAAAGAGTACCATCATCATGTTAATGTTGAAAGGGTATGGACACATTTATTTAAACTTGTTTTCTTTGATTTTGAAAAAACTATCATATTGTAACCCTTGGATATTTTATTTCATGTTTTTCCATTTTTATATAAATGTCATATCCTTTAGTGGTGATTGTGGGTTTGTATTTGGATTTGAAAGTGGATTAGAAGTTTGACCAATGAATTGGTTTTGATTCATGTCTAGATTGGAAAATAGAATGGATGATTTATTTATATTGGCAAAGGGATTAGAATATGAACCAAAAAATTGAATTTGATTTGTGTTTGGATTAGAACATTGATCATTATTTTAAATTATAAATTGGTTAGAATGTGAAATAGATCCTGAATGTTGATTGTGATTTTGATTTATTTATTTAAAATTTGAAGCAAGGTTCAAATCTTATTTTTTATTTTGATTTATTAAATTGATATTCAAATCAGAGTTTGAATTTTGGTTTTTATTTAGATTGATTAGATTGATATTTGAAGTAGAGTTTGAATGTTGACATTCAATTTTTTATTTTTATTTAGATCAATTGGTAAATTTGAATTAACATTCAAATGTGGATTTGGGATTTTATTTGAATTAAATGTAAATTCAAATTAGGATATTTATTTTTATGAATTTATTGAATTAAATTTAAATGTGTATTTGAATTAGTATTTGGATTGCTTTGAGTTAATCCTAGATTGTTGGCTTTAGAAATAGGATAAATCAGACTTGGATTTGATTTGGATGATTAATTTTTGGAAAGGTTACTTGACATGTTTTCTTTATGTTTAGTAATTTCCATTTCTAACCTTTTAACATGATCTTCAATTGAAAAGGCATGGCTTTGTTTGGATGTTTCATCCATAACTACTTTTCCTTTATCCATGTAGGTTTGGGAAACATTTTTATTGGAATTATTAGAACCTATAATGGATTTTGTATTCCCTAGAGAATCACTAAAGGTTACTTGTTCTTGTATAGGAAGTGTGGATTATTTCATATAAATAAAATAATGTAAGTCTTTGGGTTTAAAACCAAGCAAAATCTTGGATCCTATACCCAATACATGAAACAATACTTCATTTTTTATTTATATGATGTATTTCATGACTTAGGAAGGGGTTTATTATGAAAACTAGCCATATGTCCATGTTCTTCTTGATAAAGTCCTTCATCTTCAACATTATTAGAGATATTATGGATTACCAAAATGAAAGGGGTCATTGCCAAAATGATCTTCTTTAAACCTAGGATTGTTCAATGAGGCCATTTGTATTATGATGGGAGGCATTGCTTTGGAAGGTTTGAATCCAAAACAAAAAAGGTAAAATACTAAAATACTTGAAAGTATATATCCTTAACAACAAGTTTTGAATTTAATTGATTTTGGATTTTAGGCTTTGTTTATATTCTTCAATTTAGTTTCAAATATTTTAAACTTGGTTTAAAAACATAAAATCTTCAAGTGTGTGGTCTTCATAAGGAGATAAACAGAAAACAAGATAAAATGCAAGCTCTATTTTAACAAAAAATAAACATGGAATAAATTAAAAGGGATAAAACTAGGCAAAAGGACTTGAATTTATTGTAATCTCTCATATACAATGACTCTTCCATTGGAAATTTGTGGCCTAATGATTTAGAGCACTAATTATGGAGGGAGAACCATACCCATATCCCACTTAACCCAATTTTGAGGGTAAGAGTAACTTCTCAAAACTAATCACTTACTAGTGCACTACAATTTAGATTGATGAAATGGATATCCTATTATTAAGTTTTGTAAAATTTTATATAAACTGATTACTATATATACATTTTGATACATGAGGTCCAAAACTATGACATACGTCAATTTAACAAACACAAACAAATGGGTCTAGTCCAAATATGCTCAACATAGTCATAATATTTCATTAGGTTGATGTCAGAAAATTAGAAATTCAAGGTCAATATTGAAACCCTATGTATTGTATCATGGAATCCCCTCATGTCAAAATGTTTTTAAAACATGCAACCCCTTAGGCAAATGAAATAACGAATCTTCAATTTACATACCCTGCTGGTACATAGGGTTTAGCCTACCATGTGGTGGTAGAATCCATGGTTAATAAATTCCTTAGAAAAAAAATAAGTTAATTTTTATCTTTTATTTTCAGGTATCATCACCAATTTGATGCCAAGGGAATAATATACACACAAACACAACTTAGAGAAACAAAAAGTTTTAATGTTACTTTTTAATCCTAAGTATCTTCTCCTATCATGCCAAGGGAAGAGTATACACAACCTTAAAACACACACAAATACTCTTAAATGGAATAGGAAAATAAAATGTGACTTAATTACTAAGAAAAATGAAAGTTAGATTAATTAATAATATTTTTCAAGAAATCATAACTTGAAAACAAACAAATGTTAATAACCCAAAAAAAATAATAATAATAAGAAAGTGATGATAAATGTTTTGTATTTTATTAATTTTATTTTAGGATTATTTTATAGGTGTCCTACACATAAATGTTGGTAAATTGTTTTCATAAATATATGTGATCAAAATATCTTGAAAATTTAGTGAAAAAGGTTGAAAAAGAAAAGATAAAACTAGAAAAATAACGCCTCTGGAAAGTTGAACCTTACAACACACACAACAAAGTAAAATATTTGAAATGAAAAATCAATTTAACTATTAAAAAAATAAAAATCATATCTAATTATTATTTAAAATGAAATGATGAAGATTTGAAAATAATACACAAGGTTTACCAAAAATGAAAATGGAAGTAAAAAATATAGAAACAATGAGATTTATTTTTGACTTTCTTTTTATATATATCTTAGACAATCAACCTCCATAAAAATGTTAGTAAGGTATTTTGGAAGCTGAATAATCAAGGTAACTTGCAAAGTTAGTAAAAAAAGATAAAATAAAATAAAGAAAAATGTAGAAAATGTTGGTCTCTAGAATGATTTTTTTGTTGCAAAGATAGAGAAAAAGGTGAATTTGTTAGAAATAATAGCTATAGAAAATATAAATACAAAAACAACATATGCTTATAGGAATAATTTTTGTTGTTCTAAAATGAATTTATTATGATCTTCAAAGATTTCACTATGAATCTTAGTGATTTCACTATGGCTAAAGATGATTTCACTATGGATAATGATGATTTCATTGCGGCTAATGATAATTTTTTTATTCTACAAAACACAGTAAAAACAAAAAAATAGAAAGCTAGACACAATAAAAATTGTCCAAAAGATAGCTAGAAGATAGAAAGAGACTGAGAAATAGATAGAAATTTAAAAAAGTGTAAAATAGAGTCTGAAAATAACATAATAATGAATTCATTTTTTGGCATAATGAATTCACTGAAATGTTAAACAATTTAATCTTTTTGTAGGTTCACATAAGTCAAGTCTGAAAACCTAAAAAACAACCTTGTAACTGCAAACAAAAGCTTTCAAAATATATTTTAAATGCATATGCACAAGAAATATGATTAAAACTAACTGAAACAACTTTTTAAATGCACTTATTAAGTGAAATATGAGGGAAGATCCCACCAATTTTGAAAAACTGTAATATCTAAATCTATAATCTAATCGAACTAGGAAAAATAATGCAATATTTGGATACTATTCTAAATTAAGATAACCTATGATAAATAAACAATAATTAAAAGTAAATTAAATAAACTAAATGATGAAGTACTTATAATGCATACAAAATATCATCACCTTATCCATTGTGAATGATGTGGATTTTATCTTGATTCTTGATGTGGGTGCTCAATACATCTCTAACCAAAGGTAAATTTGACAGCATATGGGTATAAATAGCTTGGATTCTCAATGAATTCATAGGATAATTCTAATATAAATTCAATAGCTTGAAGGTGGATGTTGAAAATGATGGATTACATGTCAGTTTATAGGCCTTTAGTTGGTGAGATGAATGGTTTAGAATAATCCAAGTTTATTTAATTATGATAATGACCAATGGCTAAATTTAATTCCTCATCTCAATGAATGATAACTAATTCTTATGTGTGTTAAAGAGAAAATGAAAACTAGTTGGTAGTATAATGACTCACCATGGTAGTTGAAAATTTTAAATGGTGACTTAACAATTGGTTGAGGAAGTTAAGGAGGTGGTTGGATGACTCAAAACATGGCTGAGAGAAATGTGAAAGATGTCTAGATGAGGTGGAATATCTAAATTTTAATTAATTTTGAAGAATTATGTGTGCATGATTGATTAATTAATATTGTTTAATAAATTATTCAAAAGTGGAGGAAAATGATGTTAGTGGAAAATTTGAATTTTGGATGATGAAGGGATTAAGGTGTCAATTTTTTTAAAAGTTAATTACAACACTAAATTTGTAGACTTTAGATGTGTACATGTAATTTTATTACAAAACATGTTATTTTTTGCATTTTAATCTTGCAAATTGGCTCTCCTCACACACCTCCAAGATCATTCCCCTAACGAGATGGTCCAATTATTATTATCATCCTTGCACAAATGGTAAGTAATGTTTTTCCATGTTTTTATTAGTTAGCATATTTTTATTTTTTGTCAAAAAATTGCACTTGATTTTTGTCTTTTATTTGTAGGTTATTAAGGCATCTCGATTGACTTCACTATGTTGCACAAGGAAGTAAGGTAAGTTTCATAACCCATATTTTCATTTTGATTAACCCTTTTTGTTAGTTGTTAAGGATTAGGGGAGAACAGCCTAATCAAACTATGGAATAAACTATTCTAAAATCAGTCCAATTAAATGAATTCAAATTTATAATATTATGATAAATATGTTGAATCTGAGAATATGTCAAAGATATAAAAATACAATACTAAATAATATTTTAAAATTCACAATATGAATGAGAAAGAATTATTAGCTTAGTTAATGATGCATTGGTATGTATAACAAGTACATGTGCATAAGAAGGTAGATTGATGTTCCTCTTTGATTCATTAAATTCTTGAAATTAGCTCTGTATCAGTTTGGACAATATAGTTAGGATCTAGACACTAGCATCGATGCTTCTCTCCTGATTTTGAGACTTTTTTCTAGATCAAATCATGGAATCCTTTCTAGAATAGCAACCTGTATTTGTTAGGTTTTATTGTCTCCTTACATATTATTAGATTAGATTTTGCACATAATTTTTTAGAATGAGTAAGTTTTTAAAACCCTAGCTCCTCTAATTTATGGCATGACAACTTGAAAAATAGGGTTTAGTGGACTCAAGTGAAGTCAAGTTGACCTCAAATACCCCTTTTTTAATGAGTGTTACCTACATATCCATATAATATAGAGAGGACCTTAGACTGATGTAATTCTTCCCTTTTATGTAAGTTTATGTGTGAAAACTTATGTAATATGCTATATGCTAGTGTATGTAGTGATATAGCTTGTAACTTTATAAATAATATTCATGGTCTACTCTTTGAATGTTTCATACATGTAATATTATTGCTCCTATGAATAAATTGAAAATAAGGAAGAACTAGGTAGTCTAGCTCAATTATGAAAATTATATGCAATAGTGTAGTGTGATCTTGAGAAGTGCTTGATAGATTTTGATTAATCATTAAGAAATGACCTTTGATTTTTATTTATTATACACCTTTTTCAATAATCTCATGGGATGGTTAGATAAAATAAATATTCTAACCCATGAATTTCAAAATATTTTCAATTTGACCCTTTGGAAGGCAAGGACTCTACCATTGACTCTAGTGTCCTGAATTGTATGCTAATGTGCTATAGGGTAAAGACCTACTAAGGATCTATAAATATCTGTGTAGGATGGAAATCAAGTTTTATGCATATTGTGGGATATAGATTATCTGTGTTATTATAATTTGATAGGTTCATACTATAAGATAATAAATTAAGTACAATGAGATGAACACAAGCCTTTTTAGTAAAAGAAAGGTCATGAAATAAAATTTTGAGACATGATCAGTATTTTTCAAGTGTACAAGACTAACATGTCATATAAAATTATATTTTAGTGTCTATTCCCCACCCCACCCCCACCTTAATCTAGTAATGTATGAATGTGAAATTATTATGATAAAGGAAAGAAATGTGTATCATGATGTGTAAAACACACATTTCCTTTGCTTGAGCACTATTTGAATTTTTTGTTTATGTATTACCTACAACCAAGAGCATGCTACAATGTAACTAGATTATATAATCTGAAAATTAATAATTGAAATATGTGAAATTAAATAGATAAAAGAAGGAATACATATATGTGTTGATGCAACCATGTTAACCCTTGGTATTTTCCTTTGATGATGATGCTTCATTATTGAAGAATTGGAGAGAGAGTTTCACAACTTAACCTTAGATATGTAAAGATGATAATTGGAGGTTGATCCTAGCCCAAATTTATTACAAGGGTGAGTTGTTCCAATTCCATTGAGAACACATGAATATCAATTACACAACCTAAATTTATACATAATCTATCCAATCTATCCAATATAAAATGGTGTAACAATCTAAACCTAAAAAATGAGAGTAGTGTCAAGGCCATCAAGGCCACTAAGTCTCAAATATACTACTCAAGGGAGCCAATTATTGTAGATAGATAAAGGCTCAATCAGTGCATCTTAGAAAATTGGGTGTATTATTGTGTGGTAAAAAAGGATTGAACCTTTTTCATGTCCCCTCATCAAATTTGTTATAAGTGATGTATAAATTGAATATGTATCTATGATTTAATGTATTTGAATTTCATATGAAACACTAATTGCCTAAAGTTGAATCATCTATCAAAATGTAACCTCTAATCTATATATGATGTATAATATATATCATAAATCTAGAAAAAAGCTTTGACCCAAATTTGTGAAAAATGGTGCCAAATTCATAATATTTTTTCCTAAATGTTTATCTAAATCATGTAAAATATATAAAACATTTCCAATTCTAGCAACTATGTGTGGACTCATGTCTCTATGAGATGCCCCCTTTTTAGGTGAGGGGAATACAATTTAGTAGTTACCTTATCTCAAAAGGATAAGATAACCTTGCCATGTATGTATCAATCATGTAGTAAGGAAACATTTATTAGTATCATATCTAAGTATATGTATTATTTAAACTTGCATTATCCAATCATAATAATAACTAAGATGCATGGTATGGATTATAGAAACATCTAAGAATAAAAATTAAAAGCTCAAAAAACAATCAAATACACACACAAGAGAACTTAATATCATGAAAAATGGGTATAAGGTGATCACAAACAAGGGTAATGTTCAAATTCCACGCAATTAAGTTAAGAACATGTTCAAATGTATGCATAACAAAGAGATAACACTCTAGGGCACTGTGGAAAACAAAAAAGGAACTAACAACATCGAATAGGATGACTTCATTAGCTAAATTTTTAAAAGGGGATTAGGTTCAAATCAAGATATATATATACCCCTCTTTCACTTCATTTCCAATAAAGAGAATCATTTATTTTCACTTCTTTATCTGCATTTCTATCATTATACTTGAGGAGTCATTCTTTAGGTTTCATGCTTCTTTGAGGAGAACCTTTGTCTTGTCCATAATCAAGAAAAGGTAACAAATCAAAAGAACACTCAAGTACACCATGTGATAAGGTGAAAAATTGAAACATGTAAGAAAAAAATATATCCATATCAAACTATTTCATGTATACATGTGTTGTAAAAATGTCCTATAGCATAACATATCTAGCACACTGTGTAAGATCTAAACATGAGTATATACATGTGTAAGTGTTAAGGGTAGATGCATAAAGTTGGGGGACAAAAAATATGACACAATGAAAAATACAAAACATTTTTTTTAAAGGGCGTATACCCTTTTTTTTTAAAAACCAATGTAAAACTCAAAAGGGTTGGTCCCAACCCTAAAAGGCATATACCCTTTGAAAAGGGTGTACACCCTTTGAAAAGACATTTTTTTTCTATTTTTTGTAATTAGAATGATTTTTTTTATGTTTGATGTATTCCCTTTGCAAAGGAATTTTATTTTTTTGTTTTTTATAATTATAACTATTTTTTTTTGTGTTTGAAGATGTTTATGTGTTTGTATGTGCAGTCTGAGGTGGTTATTTTTGTTGTGTTGTTGATTTTTTATATGGTTGAAAGGATATATTTAATAAGATAAATGTGATAAGTGTACATTTAATTTTATATTACATTTTATATTCTTGTATTTTAAATTTATTTTACTAAATATAAAAAATTAGGGCCCCTCTACATTTTCTAAAATTGATTACAGAGCTATAGGAGTTACCATTTAGAAGTTAGTTTTTTAAATTTCATCCTGGTTAATACTTAGTTTTCATAATTTTAGGCTTAGAATATAGAATGAGAAACAAGGTTTCAAATCATGTTATGTATATAGTATATCTATACCATTGAGGATCTCATGCTTGCTTTACCTACTTAAGTATTCTCTACCTACTTTATCTACTTGAGTATACCCTACTTGATTAAATAATTGATCCATATCTTGATCTAAAGGAGTATTCCCTACCTAAATACACAAGCCATATCTTGAACTTTACTATTCCCTGTTTGTGTCAAATTAAGTGTTCTACTTACTCAATTTGGTCTACTTCAAGGTCCTCTAGAAATAAGTAATTGTAATTAGGTCTCTTCCTAACCATAAATTATCTCTTGGTCTATCACAAAATGTCTTCTAATTGTTAGTACTTAAATAATAATGACCTTATTCTTTAGGATTATCTCTTTAATTTGTATCCTCTCTATTTAGATCAAAATACACTTTCAATGACTTAAAATAGGTTACTTAGTTCCAAGGCAATAATCTACCTTCAAGAAAAACCATTCTTTGAATCCTAAATAAATCAATTATATATCTTCACTTCTCTTAATAATACTTTGAGGGTTTCACCAATTTTTTGACTCAAGATTCTTAGTGCATGAAGACATTCAACTCAAAACTCAGATGACAACTACTTTATCCTTTATAGGCCAAATTCTACCTCTTAAGAACTTGATACAAAGAGGTCTACAAATACATTTTTTTGGACTCATTAACTTCAAAAACTCAATAAAAATATCGATAAAATGATACAAGACTCATAAGT